>CM031962.1:6122213-6709713 GCA_018749465.1 Paracanthobrama guichenoti | reverse complement strand
GAAAGTTGTGTTATGAAGTTTCTGTGCGTTCGCCCAGCGGCTACTATTGTTGCACACTGCAGTGAGCTAGATTGATATTAGGCATGGTAAAACATGGTACTCGTGGTAAATCAAGAAAACCAGATTTAAACAATAAGACTAACTGTGTTGAGCTGGAGAACAATGATAAGTTTTCTGTCGATTAATGTATCCAAACAGTTGCTCACCTGTCTAATAAAACACATGATATATTAAAGCGTCTTTGGTGTTTCCATGGTTTCTACTAAATAAAACCGGAAATCGAGGGTACCGCGGGTAGGATGTCATTGGTGACGCATGGACACGGTCTGTGTCTTGGTTATAATTGCTTATTTCTCTAGATTTAAACATTCTTGGAAACATCTGGGATAATGTAACAAGTCAACAAAATATATACACTCTAAAACAACCCAATTGCTGGGTTAGTCCATTTTCAACCCAACTTGGGTTGCATTTTTTAGAGTGTAGCCTAACATTGTTCTTGTGGTTTTTGGATAGACCTATTTTAATCCAAAAATCTTACATACTGTGCCTTTAAGTATTCTAAATATACTTGTCGTGTTTAATCTTTTGATTGAGTAGGCCTAGGCTAGCCTATGACATACTTTTTCCACATAGGCCAAGGTTTACATACTTTCTTTTAAACTTACATTGTTTGAAAATATTGATTAAAAAAGAAAACAGATTTGTTACTAATTCTGAGTATCTGAATTTTTGTGTAGGCAAGTCCACTGGTAGTGTACAAAGGAATTTACTTCAAATCTAGCTACTTTACTCTTTCCCCGCCACTGACTGAGTTTTCCAGCTATTCATGATTTCACTGTTACACAGTAGGTGGCGCTATTACGCATCTCCTGAAAGACTAAATAATCTCTGGATCAAAACACAGGTGAAGAAGAAACAGAAACAAGGATAGAAGATTACTTATGCAAATGTAAAACAAGGCATCATCAAAACAGCATGTAAATTCTAAACTGCCTAACGTTATGAAACATTAAATGTCGCCCCGGGTTAAGGACTGTGAAGCTTTTGATCATCATTCTGTATCCGATCCGGATGAAGTCTTTGATAAAAATGCAATTTTCTCAGCTTTTTGTTTAAAATGTTGCTTTTTTATGAAACTTACCCGCATTCAAGTTTTGATAGAAAGGATGCATAAACCTAGAATAAAATGTTTTAAAAATGGAAAGAGTTAAAGTACAGTTAAGGGTAGCCTATATTTCAAGTATAAAAAAAAAAAGAAAAAGAAATAGGCCTACCTAAATAGGAACATAGTAGTATACTTAAAAAGTAAGTTACCTGGTTGCCTTAAACGTTTGAGTTCAGTGAAATTAAAAATTTGAGTTAATATAATAAAGGAGATTGGTTTAATCAACAGAAACTCAAAATATGTTTTCTGAACCACATTAATTATCCAAGAAAAAAGATAACATATCTTGCGTGACTAAATGATGACAGAATTTTCATTTTTGGGTGAAATATCCCTTTAAAATAGTAAACTAATAGTATACTTATAAGTTCACTTGTAGCAGATGCAGTACAAATGAGAAATGAAGGGTAACACCTTATTTTACAGTGTCCTTTTTACATATGTTACATGTACTTACCATAGCAATAACATTAAATGATGCATAATTACACGCAATTAACTTTCAACCAAACCCTAATCCTACCCTAACCCTATAGTATGTTGTTAATTAATATTACTCGGTACTTAAATAGGCCTATATAATTACACTGTAACAATGACACCTTAAAATAAAGTGAACTAGTTGTGCACTTAAAGTTTTACACTTACAGTACACTTAAAAGTATGCTTTTATACACTAAAAAGTGGGCCAATTTAGTCCCAATTAGTATTGAAATATAGCCTGCAAGTGCTACTACTATGGTATTAGTATATTTAGGCTACTGCATAAACTATAGGCTACTTACAAATATACTTGAATATTACTTATACTTCATAAACTGAACTTAAAGTATAGCCTACTTCTTTTTCGTAAGGAAATCAGGTTTTGGAGGCATTCATTGCCCGAGTGCCCCACTTCTCTCAAGGCGAAAGCAGCTGCAAGCCTTGAAAGGGGATTCAATTAATTGCTCTTTGTCACGCGTAATTGGCCATTTTGCGACAGAGCGTAATCTTTTAAAAGCTGAGCTGTACTTTGTTTCCATTTAATATTTGGTTTTAAGCATCGGATTCTCAAATATATGGTACTCAACTGCACCACCCACACAAGTGATATTAAATGCCATAACACCAAATGAAAGCTTGCATTACCTTACCTCACAATTGTATAGACTACACAAAACAAAGTAACCCATTAGCTTAAATATACTTTTTAAGTTTCAAGTTAAATTTCAAGTCTTGAAAATTCCAAACTCAAAACTTAAATCTGGTATTAGTAAAGTGACAAGTGTCTGGGGTCAGGCGTGTCACGTCTGAAAAACGAGAGTCAGTCCCGAAACGGTTGAACACTCTTTTGTCGGGAGCTCTTTCTCTCGCACACCTGCAAGGGGTGAAGTCTAATTCGATTAATAAGAAATTCAATATATATTCATTAGGTGCCTTCCCTCGATAATATATGATCGTGAAGCGAGACGTGAAAGGAGGCCATTTATTCCCCCTCTGAAAGGACCTGCGTGGGACCAAAATTTCACCTGCTTCCCCTCTCAATTAGGAATGTATCCCAAACTCTGACGGAACACGAGTTAAATTAAGCGTTTGCTAATTTCCTATCACCCCTCCTACGTAATCCCTCAATTTTCAGCATGCCCCCTCAATTTGGCCCAAGTTGAAAGGTTCAAATAGTGCCTAATGAAACAGTGACTAAATCGTTTTCTCGCGCGCGGAGGAACCCTGTAGACGTCTCGTGAAAGGCCTTGAGCTCGCCGCCGTCGGGGGTCCGCCGGCTAAATGCGAGTTCCTGGCAGGACAATCTAACCTGTCAAAGCCTTTGGCCAGCTCTGCGTAGCTTTTCTCCCTCGTTCGTATTGAAGGAATTGCTACATAAGCAACCAAACGTGGGACAAAAACTGCAATTAAACTCTTTTCGGATTAATTTAACAGGGGGACAACCGTCTCCTGAAAAGCACGCACAGAATAGGGTCGACGTATAATTGACTATCACCTGGCTCGTGAGATAGAAATTCTCTGCTATAGGCCTTTTGTGGCATGAGCACTATAGGAGGGAATATATGAGAAGAACAGTGGAAATTAAGTGAGAATATTATGCTTAAATGGTACTTAAAGACCTACTTAAACTTAAAGAAATTAAAAATCAAGTGATAACATTTTAAAATCAGAGCTTAAACTGTATGTATAGGCTTATAAATGAGTTTCACATATGCATACATCAATGTAAAGAGTTCCCCTTGTTCTCCTCGAAAAGGAACCAAGGGGTCAGAAGGCTTTGTAAAGTTTTCTTAATAAAACAAATGCGTTTGGCGTCTACACTGTGAAAAAAACATACATATATAAAGTAACCTGACTGCCTTAAAATGTCGAGTTCATTGAAATAAAAAAATTGAGTTGATACAATGAAGGAAATGGGTTTAATAAATAGATATTATTGTATCTGAACCACATAAATAAATAAAAAAATGGTGATAAATCATGAAAATAGCACAATTTGGCATGTTTCACTGCATTATAACAAATAAAACACAATTACGCAACAACATCTTTCGAATAAAGGGTGGTGTCAATTCTCAAAAATGTTCATTGTGTTAACTCACATTTTTAATTTCAATGAACTCAAAATTTTAAGGCAACCACTTTTTAAATATTTTTTTTTTTACAGTAGCAAAAACACATGCAAGACATTAAGTTCGCTTGTTTACAGCACACAGAACCTCTGCAGTTTGTCTCTTCATGTCCAGTATAAACCGACGAGGTGTGTTTTGTACGAGTTCGCATCAAACTTGCATGGCTCTCTTTTTCCCAACCCAAATGTTTCCATCCTGATCATATTTAAACGTGTCAATTAAATATTAATGCGATCAACTAGGATATATGATATATACCATATAATTAAATACATGCCTATACATAAAAAATGCATATATATACATATATATTGCATTATGTGGCCACTTGAAGGTTTATGTATATAATATTTAAACAGGTGTCTTATTCCAATAGGACAAATAATACATTTCAAAACTGATTAGTGTAGTTACAGATGTGATTTATTTAAATAAATACAAATATACACATTTTCTTTAATAGGCACATACAATTCAGGTGAAAAAAAAAAAGAAAAAAAATCAGTAGTCTAGGACAGATTGGATTAACAGTCTGCATATTTACAATATCACGCAGGGAGTCTTTTATCTTCTCCATTTGTCTAACATTTATCCTTAAAAGGAACAGGATTACCAGAGGTCGTTTCACTTCAACTGTATAACATGTTATTGACTTGCATCACTTGCATAAAAACTATTATTTCACAGTTTGTCGCATATATAAGAATAACTGACTTGAGTTGTAAAACAACACTTTGAGAGGAAAGAGGAAGGAATTGGCAGTAGCTACATCTCCATACACTTTGGGTTATTGAACGACGGAAGACAGTGTCCTATAAATGCAGTCGTTTCAACGGATCCGTATACTTTTAAACGCGTCATAAGGTACCAAACTTAAGTCTGTGATGTTCGTGACGCTTCTAGATGGGTGAGGTCTCCTTCTCCTCTGTGGCTGATACAGGTGACAGGGATTCTTCGTCTTCTGAGCGCGGATAGTGTGAGTGGCCGCCCGAGCATTTGCATCCTGCGTGCGCGCTCCGTTGCGTACCTTTGCCTTCTTTCTTGTGTTTAACGCGGCGGTTCTGGAACCATATTTTCACCTGTTTCTCTGACAGATTTAGATATGTGGCTATTTCGATCCTGCGTAAGCGGGACAGGTACATGTTAGATGAGAATTCGCGCTCCAACTCAAGCAGCTGAGTGCTGGTGAAGGCAGTGCGCATCCGTTTGCCGTTCTGTATGTGGCTGTTGTCGGACACACCTATAGGGAAAAAGCAAAACATAAATAAAAATAATACAAATTTCTTCAATGCCTACTAACTTAAAAAATAAAATAAATCAAACAGTCCAGTTTGTTTATTATAGATGCAAATGTGCTAAACTGCAGATCAAGTAAACAAGAAAGTAAACTGCGTAAAGACTTTTGCATTCAATATATTATGCCAAATAGTCGCGCGTAGGTAACAGGTGTAGTAGCATGCGCGCGCACTCACTCACCTAGAGACAGGCAGTGGTACCTCCGAGGGTCAGTGACGCTGTAGCTTGTGGGCGTGCAGACAGGCGCGTGTCCGTGTCCCGGGTGCGCTAACGCGGGGCTCTGTTGGTGTGCTACCCTCTGACAGAACGCCGCGTCACCTGCGGAGAAGCCCTGTCCCTTCAGCAGATGTGGGATTCCGCCACGGGGAGAGTGGATATGCGAGGTTACGCACAGCGGACACACACAGAAGGTGCCGGTCTTCCGGGACGGGCAAACGGGCGCAGTGACGCTCATCACGCCGGGAGAGTGCATGCCAATGGGGATGAGAAAGTCCTGCCCCGTGTGCTCGCTTAGAGCCGGGCGCGCGGGGTCCTTGATAATCAAAGAGTCTACGTAGAAAGACCTCGACATGATTGCTCCTGTCTGCGTGAGATGCTGACGGTGTCAGTGATACCACACTGATGGCGTTGCTCCAAGGACTTGCGCAGTACACAGTGGTCTTAACACTGTTCTGAAGCCCTCGGGAGCTGGCTTATGTTTGATAGTTCAACAAAAGGGACCCCGGAGAGGGCCGGCCCTAACGTCACCCACGTGCGCTCACGGCCTAGGGGCTTTAGTACCTCTGGCGTCCCGAGACACGTGATGCCCAGGCGAGCCTCCAATCAAATCTGTGCCCATACAGGCTCGTTAGCTCGCAAAGTGGCACAACAGCCCTGGCAAGTACGCCTACTGAGATGTCAACAATTATCCTATTATACTCCCCGTCTAATAGATTCATATTTTGATTTAGAGATGATAGACAGATGAAGAGAGGTAGGCCTACATTTTTTTGCTATACATTGTCTGTATGTGCCGTACAAACGGGAAATTACACCTCGGTTGTCAAATTATTCACTGTAAAAAATGCTGGGTTAAAAACAACCCAAGCTGGGTTGAAAATGGACAAACCCAGCGACTGGGTTAAATGTTTGCCCAACGTGCTGGGCAGTTTTACTTAAAGCAACAACTGTTTAAAATTCACTATATGGCTGGCTTTAAAATGAACCCCAAAATAAAATCAGACACATTATTATAGAGGAAACAATAATAATCAAAAGGTGAGCATTTATTAATAAGCAATTTATTAGTGTTTAATTATTATTCCTTAAACGTATTAATAATGTTCATTTATTAAACATATTAATACATGTTCATTTCCAACACACTTTGGGTTCATTTTAAGCAAGCAATACAGTAATGGCTAAATAATCTACCCGGCAGGTTGGGCAAACATTTAAAACAACCCAATTGCTGAGTCTGTCCATTTTCAACCCAACTTGGGTTGTTTTTAACCCAGCATTTTTTAGTGTAAATCTCACAAGGGATCACTGGCCAAACTATCAAAATGCCATAAGAAGTTAATATCCTCCCCTCATCGAATACTGTATTAGAGCATCCCTAGCTTGACCTATAACCTTAAATTTAATAGAAAATGCATAATAAGGTTTGTATCTTTATACAACAAACAAAAGGCTACACAAATTTGCAAAACAGATCGTTTATTTAATTGTAGGCTAATTATTTGAGAAAGATTAACAAAGGAAAACAGTGGTGAATAGCTAATGAGCTTTAGGGATTTGAATTTAATAAACAAACTGAATATTCAAATAAAATGTAAACCAATGCAGTTATAATCGTATTGGTGCAAGTCTGTTTGGAAAGATCTCGGGCAGGCAATTAAAGATTTATGATTCTCTGGAGTCTGGGCATTTGCAATTTAATAGCGATTAGGATTCAATTAGAAAGTGTTTATTGTAGAGGTTTTTGGAGTGGCTCAACAGCCAGCTATTTCAGAAATGCGTTAATCCCTCATCTTGTGACAATAATTAGCAGGTTTGATCCCTCGGCGGGTCAGCGGCGGGTTGCGCTTCCACCGCGGACACTGCGCGAGCGAGCTTTGACGAGGTGAAGTCTCGCCAAAGCGGCAGGTCCGGTATTAGTCTACCTCCTACTTCTTCAGGAGATACTTAACCTCGTCAAATCGTGTCCGGAGATTACAGTAAAAGCAATGCTGTCAGTCTATAAAAGCTCTATGCCCGTGCATGCAGGCTGCAATTATCTCTGCTCACAATTACAGGCCTGACACCTGAGCTTTTCAAGAACATGCAAAACACAGCAAAACGAGCTCTCATTCGGCGCCGCTTTTATGGGTGTTATGATAGGTCTGAAAGTCTACTGATGATGATTGAGGGCAAAGTTCAAGCGCCGTGATGACGATTTCACAGGCCTATCAGCATTTAGCGCGCTTTTGCTTTCATAGGCATTTAATTGCTGAAATCAGCGGCGACTCTCACTCTTAAACGATGTAGAATATGACTTTAAATGGGCTGATTTGGAGAGGCGAAAAAACAAACACATCTGTCATTCTGGCTGTAATTGGTGTAATGGCGGAAACGCGTGAGACATCAGAGAGAGACAGAGAGAATGAGTGACAGGCCATGCGGAATGATGCGCGGCGCGCGCCCATCATACAGTCCAGTCTTCAATATTATTCATACTTTTTCTTTCCATAATTCTTCACGATAAAATTTCATTCTCTATTAAGTAATCCTACAAATGAGAGTCTTTATGAGTCTGTAATGAGCTCTAATTGCCACGACTAGCCGAGCCACGTGGAAGGATTTAAGACTTAAGCCGTCGGGTACTGTGCACAGAGTGTTACCTAGCCATTGCTTTCATAATTCAAGGGGAAAATTAGCCCATTTAAGGAAAAAAAAAATCCTTTGATTCCTTTCACTCTACTCGGGGTGATAGGAATACATCTTTGTCTGCTTGGGTTAAGAAGGACAACCTAACAAATGAGTAGCAAAGTGCTATTATCAAAGAGAAACGATTGTGGCTGTTCAAATGTTGATGAAAATGCTGTAAAGATTGTACTCGGTATTTTTAACTTCTTTCACTTGTAATTTACAGTGTTGGCTAGTTGGGCCTATTTGAAGCCTTCCTTACAAGAAGCCTATCGAGTAAAAGAAATGATCAATGTGCTCACCCGTATTGCTTTCATAGAGTATTTTACAAAATAAACTCCACATATCCATCCATCCATAATGCAAAAGTATTACAGGTGTTTATGGTGTCATGTTTTTTAAAGAGAATATGGCATCCATATGTTTATTATTATTATTGTTATTATTTTACCCTATATAGGCGGCCTTTGCCATAGCATAAACATGTGTAAGGCCAAATATAGTGAAAAGCCAAAGGCAAAAGATAAAAAAATAAAAATAAAAAAATGAAAAAAAATTCACAGATTTATGAACAACTATTATTTTGCTTTTATTGTCTTAGATGTTCTTGACGATGTCTTGGTTCCAGAATCCTTTAATATCCCGTTACTTATCAATGTTGATTCAAATGTTATTTTCCTATATACTTTGGGTCCAGATGAAACACATTTCCACTGACACCTTAAACCAGACCTGTTGTACTATAACCAAAAATGCATGCGTTTTAAATGGATTAAATTTCTTAGGACAGTTAATGGGCAATTAACTGCAAGTAAAACAACAGTTATTATTGTAGATAATTATATTTACATCAAATATGTGGGTGTCAGCGCTCACCTTCAGTCCCGTGCGATATTGCACTATAAGCGGTCCATAACTGCCGTATTGCATAAGTATCATTAATTTGTGTCAACGCCTCCTCACAAAAGTTGCATTGTGGCGCAAGGGGCCAGCCTGCGGCCCATCCCGACTGATACAGTGGGTGATTCCCCCCATTCCCAGTAACCAAGCAACACACGGTGAATACTGAAAACTGAAAAGAAACACTCGGGTTTTCAATATAGTCTTCAATAGCAAGGGGAAAATGAACAATGATCCCGCAGACAACATAATGCGGCGCAGTGACTTTTCATTGCCAATTATCTCCTTCATCTGAATAGCAGCTGCAGGGCCTGCTCTTCATTTCATCGTTTGGGGGGCTGAGTGGGGGGCTTAAATTCAATTGCCCGTGTGTGTCAAAATCTAATTTATGTCTTAATGACGGATACGATTTTTATGAAAAGGAGCCGGAGCCACACACATAGGAATTTCTACAGCAAACTGCAACTGTTGCTTATTCTCAACGTTTTTCTTCACGAGTAAATGACGGGATGTGTTTATTAAGAGAGTTTATTTTTCAATAAACACACGAGGAATGGGTGAGAGTGAGACTGAGAGAAGGAGCCTCGTAAACAACGCGCAATTAGGAGAGGCCAGAAAAACAAGATAAGCGCCGACAGATTCGGTGATGCTGAACTCAACGTCACGCACAGAACCTCCACTAACCTCATTAAAACAATCCTCTCTCTCATCACCTTATTAGAGCGCGCAACTCTTCCTAATAGCCAACAGTTCTTTCCAAACGACTAGACAAACACTCATGACTAAACCACAACAGGCGAGACGCGGGATCCAATAGCCCTTATGCCGATTGCGTTTCGCTTGACATGCTGAAATAAAATCTTGTAAATATGTATAAAGGCCGTACTCAAAAGGCCATATAGAGAGCTGCAGAGTTACATCCAAGACCCTCGTTTAAAATAAGCAGGCTTGGGATGTCCGGTGCTGTAATTTAGCCACAATAGACGTTTACTGGTCCGAGATAAATGACCACATTATAATAATCAAATGTTTTCCAATTTCATTCCAATGTAAATGTAAATAAACTTGAATTCGATTCTAAGATATAGATTTTAAGAATGAGAATGTTATTTGCATCAGTTAAGCAGTAGTTGAAATCGTTGTTGATTCATATATCTTAATAAATCTTAATCAAAAATCATTTGATGCAATTTAGAATCAGTCATTAAATGCCTCAAATTTGTTTTTCCGTTTGTCATGCACCTGAAAAAATAAATACATAAACTGATGAATAATATCAGAATATTGCCACACTCTAAAAATGCTGGGTTGTTTCAACCCAAATTTGGGTCAAATATGGACAAACCCAACCGTTGGGTTAAACTTTAATTTAAACATTTAACCCAATAGCTGGGTTTGTCCATATTTGACCCAAATTATGTATTTATTTTTAATTTATTTTTCTTCAAACAAGCCAGCATTTTTTTTTTTTTAGTGTCAAGACTTTGCCACAGTTTTTTAACCCTTGTGCACTGTTCGATTTCTGGTTACACTCGTTATGATCCGGGCCTAATTGGATTCAATACAATTCCCCAAAAATCACACTATGAAAAAAAAAAAAAACATACAATCAGGTACAAACAATTCACTTTTAATATCAATAATTTTCACACATTACAAAGAATAAATATCTGAATTTTACGATTTATAAAAATATAAATGAAAATATATGGTTCAGATCACTCAAACCATATATGGAAATTGTGTCTACATGTCATCTAGTGGAAACGTTTGGTACTGCTCACGCAATTTTTTTTTTTTACTGAAATTAATTTTTTTGAGATATCAACCTAACATTTGACTCAGAACTTGTTCAGATATTTAGCTTGGATTTTCTTGAAGTTTATAGTTTAACATGTTTTGTAAAATATATACAGGTGATTCAAGATTCAAGAGTTTTATTTGTCACATACACAGTTATATACAGAATATACAACCGGCAGTGAAATGTAAACAGGTCCGCTCCATGGACAGTGCAAATTCACAGTTAAAGCACAAGGAAGAAATTATAATAGAAATAGGGTAAAAAAAGTACTATATATATATATATATATATATATATATATATATATATATATATATATATATATATATATATATATATATATATATATATATATATATATATCGAGAGTCAAGTAGAAGAAAAAAAAGTAAAAAATAAGATTAAGAATTGGAATAAAATAATTGAAGTAGACTGTGCAGTGAGTAAACTGTAGACTTATAAATATGTGGTTAACAAATGTATAAGAGTATAATGTGCAAACAGGTTTATAACAGGTTGTTACACAGTAACAACGAGAACAGAAAGTGCAGTGCAATGTCAGTGTATCGATGTTTATCCAGAAGTGAAGTCACGTGATGTTAAGTGACTGAGTTCAGGAGTCTGATGGCCTGGGGGAAGAAGCTCCTCCTGAGTCTCTCAGTTTTGGCCATCAGGCCAAAGTGAAATGAGGGTTTGCAGGGTGATTAGAGTCCTTGATGATCTTAGTAGCTCTACCTTTGCAGCGTTTGGTGTAGACGTCCTGCAGAGACGGGAGAGCTGACCCTGAGATACCCTCGGATAAGCGCACGACTCTTTGCAGGGCTTTGCAGTCATGACTGGTGCTGTTCCCATACCACGCTGTGATACACTGAGTTAGTACACTTTCTATCGCCCCTAAATAGAAAGTTTTCAGGATAGCTGGTGAAACCCTGAATTTCCTCAGCTGGCGCAGGTGGTACAGTCTTTGCCTGGATTTTTTCACCTGTGTCTGAATGTGTGCAGTCCAGGTCAGGTCCTCGGAGATGTTTACACCCAGGTACTTGAAGCTGCTCACTCTCTCTACTGGTGACCCGCTGATCATGAGGGGGGAGTATGTCCGTTGCTGTCTCTTCCTGAAGTCCACAATCATTTCTTTGGTCTTGCCAACATTCAGAGAGATACTGTTGTCCTGGCGCCATGATGTTAGATGCTCCACCTCGTCCAAGTATGCCGTCTCATTGTTGTTGGAAATGAGGCCCAGGACAACAGTATCATCAGCAAATTTGATGATAGAGGTGGAGCTGTGTGTGGACAAACAGTCATGCGTGTAGAGCGAGTAGAGCAGGGGACTCAGGACACAGCCCTGTGGAGCTCCCACACTCAGGGAGATGGAGGTGGAGGTGGACTGGCCTATTCTCACCACCTGAGGCCTGCCAGTGAGGAAGTCCTCAATCCAGTGGCAGAGAGAAGGATTCAGGCCGAGATCCAGGAGTTTGGAGGTTAGCTTGATGGGAACTATGGTGTTAAAGGCTGAGCTATAGTCAATAAATAGCAGCCTTACGTAGTTCCCACTTTTGGTGTCGATGTGAGCGAGGGAGGAGTGGAGGACATGAGAGATGGCATCTTCAGTCGATCTATTGGGACGATAGGCAAACTGAAGAGGGTCCAAAGTGTCAGGAATGAAGGTGCAAATGGTGCTTTTAATGAGTCTCTCAAAGACCTTCATGACTATAGACGTGAGAGCCACTGGAGGATAGTCATTTAGGCAAGAGGGTTTACTGTTCTTAGGGACAGGGATGATGGTGGATTTTTTGAAGGAGGTGGGGACCACAGATGTAGCGAGGGACTCATTAAAGATAGATGTAAAAAACCCGGCGAGCTGATCAGCACAGGACCGCAGAACACGACCTGAAATACCATCCGGCCCGGCAGCTTTCCTGACGTCCACACGCTTGAGTGCTCTCCGAACTTCATCCTCTGAGACAGCGATCACGTGATTGTTGCTGCTCTGAGTAATTTCCTCTAACGCGCCACTTGGCGGAGTCGCGTTGCCGCGGTTACAGTCAAAGTGCGCATAGAAAGAGTTTAACTCATTCACGAGCGACGGATCAGCGCTCACCTCTGCAGAGGATTTAGATCCAAACGAGCAGATGGACCTCAGACCTTGCCACATGCGCCGCGAGTCGTTGAGTTGGAAATGAGACTCCACTCGGCCTTTGTAACGGAGTTTTGCGGCTTTAACTGCTCGTCTGAGAGCATAGCAGGATGATCTGTATTCATTCATATTCCCTGAAAGGAGACCGGCGTTGTAAGCGGCAGTGCGTGTGTTCACTGCAGCGCGGATTGAATTGTCCACCCACAGTTTCTGATTTGAGAAGGACGTTGTTGTTATTGTTTGCGTGGCTTGCTCTGTAAGCGTGTTGATGAAGCAAAGCGCCACTTCTGTGAACTTGCTTACGTCGGCTGAACTCGCTCGGAACATGTCCCAATCCACATCATCCAGAGCTGCCTGAAGCGCAGTCTCTGAGTGGGGCGACCAACGCTTAACTTCCCGCCTCACCGGGGGTTCCTGAACGAGCTTTTGTTTGTATTCGGGAGTGAGGAAAATGGCGGCATGATCCAATTTGCCAAACGCTGGAAGTGACCGCGCTTTATAGGCGTTCTTGAATGGAGAGTAGCAATGATCCAGCGTGTTTGCTCCTCGTGTAGGACAGGAGACGTGCTGGTGAAAGTTTGGCAGGACTTTCTTTAGGTTTGCTTTGTTAAAATCGCCCGCGACGATGAAAGCAGCATCGGGGGTTTGTTTATGATGCCACTGGCAACATCATGAAGGCCAGATAAAGCCAGCGCTGTGCCTGCCTGCGGTGGGATATAAACAGCGGTCGCGACAATCGCAGAAAACTCCCTCGGCAGATAGAATGGGCGGCAGATGATTGTTAAATGTTCCAGATGAGGCGAGCAGGACCGCGAGAGAATGGTGATGTTCCTGGGATCGCACCATTTCTTGTTGACCATGAAGCATACTCCACCGCCTTTGGATTTACCGGCCTCGGCTGTTCTGTCCATCCGAAAAACAGAGAAGTTCTCCGATGGCGTCACAGCTGTGTCCGGGACCGCGGGCGTGAGCCATGTTTCGGACAAACAAAAGATGTTACAGTCTCTCATGTCCCGTTGAAAACTTATCCTGTCTCTAAGATCGTCCATCTTATTCTCCAAGGATTGAACATTTGCTAGAAGAATGCTCGGGAGAGGAGGACTGAATGCCCTTTTCCTCAGTCTGTTTCGAATTCCAGCGCGTTTCCCACTGTGTTTCTTGGTTCTTTGCTGTCGGCTCTGTCCATTGTTCAACTCAGCGTTCCGAAGAATCTCAGATGGCCACAGAGTATCGGCAAAAGTGTCCTGAAACAGTCCAGTGTAGAGGTAACCAATGTCCAAAAGAGTTTTGCTGTCATAGTAGATCAATGCAGATGATAAGTTTGTAAAAATTGAGAGTAAAAGAAAGTAAAATAGTAAATAAAAGCACAGTCTTCGCGGAGCGACCTGAACGGCGACCGAACACGGCGGCGCCATTTTGTTTAGCTGTAGGTGCTGGTCATATAATTAGAATATCATCAAAAAGTTGATTTATTTTCACTAATTCCATTCAAAAAGTGAAACTTGTATATTATATTCATTCATTACACACAGACTGATATATTTCAAATGTTTATTTCTTTTAATTTTGATGATTATAACTGACAACTAAGGAAAATCCCAAATTCAGTATCTCAGAAAATTAGAATATTTTAGTTCAAAAGGTTGAATATTGAAGACACCTGGTGCCACAATCTAATCAGCTAATGAACTCAAAACACCTGTGAAGGCCTATAAATGGTCTCTCAGTCTAGTTCTGTAGGCTACACAATCATGGGGAAGACTGCTGACCTGACAGCTGTCCAAAAGACGACCATTGACACCTTGCACAAGGAGGGCAAGACACAAAAGGTCATTGTAAAAGAGGCTGGCTGTTCACAGAGCTCTGTGTCCAAGCACATTAATAGAGAGGCGAAGGGAAGGAAAAGATGTGGTAGAAAAAAAGTGTACAAGCAATAGGGATAACCGCACCCTGGAGAGGATTGTGAAACAAAACCCATTCAAAAATGTGGAGGAGATTCACAAAGAGTGGACTGCAGCTGGAGTCAGTGCTTCAAGAACCACTACGCACCGACGTATGCAAGACATGGGTTTCAGCTGTCGCAATCCTTGAGTCAAGCCACTCTTAAACAACAGACGGCATCAGAAGCATCTTGCCTGGGCTAAAGACAAAAAGGACTGGACTGCTGCTGAGTGGTCCAAAGTAATGTTCTCTGATGAAAGTAAATCAGGGTCCCAGAGTCTGGAGGAAGAGAGGAGAGGCACACAATCCACGTTGCTTGAGGTCCAGTGTAAAGTTTCCACAGTGATGGTTTGGGGTGCCATGTCATCTGCTGGTGTTGGTCCACTGTGTTTTCTGAGGTCCAAGGTCAACGCAGCCGTATACCAGGAAGTTTTAGAGCACTTCATGCTTCCTGCTGCTGACCAACCTTATGGAGATGCAGATTTCATTTTCCAACAGGACTTGGCACCTGCACACAGTGCCAAAGCAACCAGTGCCTGGTTTAAGGACCATGGTATCCCTGTTCTTAATTGGCCAGCAAACTCGCCTGACCTTAACCCCATAGAAAATCTATGGGCTATTGTGAAGAGGAAGATGCGATATGCCAGACCCAACAATGCAGAAGAGCTGAAGGCCACTATCAGAGCAACCTGGGCTCTCATAACACCTGAGCAGTGCCACAGACTGATCGACTCCATGCCACGCCGCATTGCTGCAGTAATTCAGGCAAAAGGAGCCCCAGCTAAGTATTGAGTGCTGTACATGCTCATACTTTTCAGTTGGCCAAGATTTCTAAAAATCCTTTCTTTGGATTGGTCTTAAGTAATATTCTAATTTTCTGAGACACTGAATTTGGGATTTTCCTTAGTTGTCAGTTATAATCATCAAAATTAAAAGAAATAAACATTGAAATATATCAGTCTGTGTGTAATGAATGAATATAATATACAAGTTTCACTTTTTGAATAGAATTAGTGAAATAAATCAACTTTTTGATGATATTCTAATTATATGACCAGCACCTGTATATTATATATTTTACATGTTCATAAACTTAAACTTCTATAACTTTTTAAACTTTACTTTTACAACTTTTATTTACTTCTACAATGATCTGTGAAATGTTCCTTTAAAAGATACCAAACTTAAGTCTGTGCTCTGAAGTATTTAAGATTTTTAACAATTTAAGCCGGAAAAGTCATATTCAAATCTATGCTCAAAAAGTGGGACAGACAGTTAACAGGTAAAACAACTTTTTATTTTCACAAATGTTGAAAATAAAAAGTTGTTAAACTCAGCAAGACACTGGCACTTCAGGACTTGAAGAGCTCTGACATATAATAAAGTGTTTTGTATTTTGTGTCTGTACAGTTGCTTTTGAATAGCTGTCTATATGGGTCAAATTGACCCACGAACAGCAAAAGTGTATAACATTTCGGTATGCACATTTCACAACGTATCAGCATGTTGAAACTTTGCATGCATGTTCATGATACCAAATGAGAAAAAGTCACAAAATTTCAAGGAAAACAATGTAGGATAGATAGTATATTAGACAGATTGAAAAAAGAACTGATAGCTCACCATTTGTGGCATACAAAAAATATTTCTGTATTGAAATAAGTGGGGAAAAGCAGATTTTTTTAGCTTCATAGGTTAGTAAAAAACTAAAATAAAATATAACCCAAAAAAATTATTATTTTGGGTCTCAACAGTTACCTTAGAACACTAAAATATGCAGGTCAATTTGACCCGCGAACATCCCGAATGTAACATTAATTTGGTGTGTATATGTCAAAACAACATCAGCGTGTTGACACTTTGCATGCATGTTCAAGACCAAAAAAAAAAAAACATAGGTTAACTGATATTTCTGACAACTTAAAAATAAAAATGGGTCAAATTGACCCACAACATAACACAATACATAAGAGGTGTTTACTGTTTAAAAGTTTAAAAAAATTAAATGACCAATTCAGTTTACCTTGTCTTAAAAATTACATTTTTATTTATTCATTACACTCTAATAAATGCTGTGTTGTTTCAACCTAATTGTCTGTCAAATATGGTCAAACCCAGCTGTTGGGTTACATTTTTAAATAAAATTTTTAACCCAACGGTTGGTCCATATTTGACCCAAAATTGGGTTAAAACAACCCAGCATGTTGTACTCGACTCAACATTTTTTTTAAAAATTTAGCAAATTCATTAGTGTTGTTATGAAATCATGTATGAAAATGTACAAAACAGAACAGTGCATAAGCTCATAATATCACATGGAATGGTAAGGAGAGATAACTAAGTTATCAGAACCCAGATTCAGCAGACACTGATGTTCATTTGTGTTCCATTATTCTGATGAGGGGTTCCTCTGTTCACTCTCTTGTGAGCAGATGCACAATTTATTGATTGGCTTGAGTGTAAGAGTGGTGTTTTTCTGTCAATTACGGTAATGTTTATCATGGCTCATTACCGCACATTGTTACGCACTTTTACACACACAAACACACACCACTCTTCCAATATTGCCCTCTTACTAGGAAGCACTAGTTGACTTTAATGACTGCCCTCAACCATTCCCTCTCTCACACACTCATCACTTCCTTTCTGGATGAACAGGGCACACATGTTATAAATGAGTTTATTCTGCCATTTTCAGATATTATCTGCTGTGTTTTCTTACTGTGTTAGTGATGAGGATGATTTTCAGAGATTAGTTTGAGAGAAGAGAGCATCTATGTCATGATATTGCCATAAATTGAGATCAGGACATTCAGAGCCTATTTGGTCAAAGTTATGGGCATCATTTCATTTAGTCAATACTTTTTTGCTTGTTTGTGTTATTTTTGGCACTGTTATAATGTTGTGCCCTCTCTCTGAGCCACTTATACTCTTAGAACATACATGCAAAACAAACAGTGTTTTTAATATTTAACAACACTGTTAAATGTAATCTTGGGCAAATCTCAAAAAGTGTATCCATCTTCAAGTACATTATAACGCTGTGATGCCTAAATTCACTTGTAGCATAACTGATCTGTGTGTGTCCTGGTAAACCCTACGTTATGGGGACAAGAACGGGGACATTTATTGGTCCCCATGAGGAAAAACACTTATAAATCATACTAAGTGATGTTTTTTGAAAATGTAATTTTTTTGTTATGACAACTTTGAGTGAATTTACGTTCAACCAACAAGCTACATTGAGTTAGACGAATTGAATAATCTGTAGCATAAACGCACATTTTAAGTTAAAAAAAACATTAAGTCACTCCAACTATCAGTTGTAGCCCTGGAACCAATGAATCTTCTCTATTTCAAATCAACAGCTATCATAGCACATGCTGACATAACTTATTTAACATGTATATTTAATGAACAAGTAAGATATTACTTGACACTGGCATTAGCGCTAGAATAAAGAGAATAAAGTGCTCAGACCACCATCGTGCACACAGAAGTTATGTAATCTCTGCAGTTGGTCCTACACTACACCTACAAGATTATGTAATCTTATCAAAAAAAAAAAAAAAAAAACTCAAGTTGAGATAATAAAAAACTGTTTTTTGCAGCAATGTGGTGTTTTACAAGTAGAGTTCTGCTCTATTTGTACATATAATCCAGTTCCCAAGGTTAGCCGGGCCTATCGTGCGTCAGTGGGTCGTACTGCTTATTGAGTCATTTGAGGTTCTCTGTGTTTACATAATCATCAGCCTACACTAGTAACCTGTGTGTTCTATAGGCGTCCCTTTGAAGCCAGGATAAGTAGTTCTGGAATGAACTGAGCTGTGCAGGATAACGTGCCAAATAAGTTACTAAAGTGCTTGTGTTTTTAGCATGGTGTGCTCAATACAGAAATAATTACTCTAGAGCTGCATACAGACATCTTAATGCCAACTAGATTAGAGATTTTATCCTCAGAGCTGTTGGTTTATTCATTTGATGCATTCTTGTTCCTGATTTTCCAAAACACATGGTTACATAAGGTTCACAAATTGGAATAGATGCAAATGTTGGAGATTGTTATAGCTACCAAAAGCAACTTTTATAACTCTAATGGAGCCTATTAAGCAACAAAGGCATAACTGTATGGTAGTTGGATGAATCACCTGACTTAACCTGATAGCGTCTAAGAAAAACTAGTTTGGAATGTTCCTTCACTTAAAATAGACTTAATATTAAAGAAATATTGTGGGTTCATACAAGTTAAGCTCAGTCGAAATTTGTGGCACAATGATGATAACATTAAAAAAATTATTTCAGATCGTGTTTTTTTCCATAACACCCCCCTTTTTTTTCTTTTTCAAAGTAGCAAATATTTAGGTTGCAGTCAGGCATTTACAATAGAAGTAAATGGTGAAAATCCATAAACATTAAAATACTTAAAATAATAGTTTTTCGGTAGTATAATGTCACGATTCACCAGTGAGAGTGCCCCTGATTACCACCAGAGGGCACTCCACCCCAGACTACATTACCCATAATCCTTTGCCCAGACTCATCATCACTCATTGTTTACACCTGTGTCTCATTTACCTAATTTCCTCCACCTATATAAACCATGTTCACCTTGTCATTCACAGCGAAGTCTTGTTAAGTGTAATATGTCATTTCTGAGCATTCTCCCTGGTCTCTTGTCTCTTGGATTACTTGCCTGTTCCGTGGATTACCCTTTTGCCTGTCTCTCCTGCCTTGTTTGTCTGTTTGGACTGCTTGACTGTGTATGACCTTTTGCCTGTTTTTGATTACGATTGTGGATTACCCTCTGAATAAATAATGCGCTTGGATCCTCAACCTTTGTGTCTCAGAGCAGTTACGTTACATATACCCACAAGACAAACAATATGCAGGTTAATGTATTTTTAGTGTGGAAATCATTTTCTGTGTTATAACCAACTTTACAACTTGATAACGCAAGGCCACAGACACTAATTGACCATGAAAATGATATATAAAAATAAAAAAAACAGCTATACATCTTAAATAATAGGCTATACAAGTTTTAAAGTCCCACTGTAGGCAATCATTTTATTCCTTAAACACATCTTTAACGTTCCTGTAAAAATAATTTATTCATGCCCTAAAATAGCTTGAATGTAACTCTACACCCTTGCTTCATTTAGTATACATGGCTTCATGAATATGTAAATTAGTCCCCGCCTTCACTCACACCATCTTATAATACCTGATCCACTCGGTCAACTTTACTGTAGTAAACGCTACTAAATGCCAAGGAAATACTGGTTTAATTCAGCCATATATGTTTCAACCAGAAACTGATTCAGGAGAAGAAGAGGAAGAGCGGATTCTACAGGCTCGTCTACAAGCTGATGTATTTGAATAGTTGTATGCCCTCTACAATGTCGGACACAGCTGTAATTCATGATTATCCTTCGGCTTAGTTATCAAATAGCTAATAATGAGTTGCTAATGTTACACAAACCAAGCTCCTGGTCACCATCTCAGCCAGACAGCTGCCATCTTAGAGAGTCAGTGGAGAAAGGCATATCGTTTATCATAACATGATAGGCTATAATTCATCCGCTATATTGCTATATGTACCCAATTTTTCCTGTACTTTCTTCTGCTCGCTGTGGAAAAGCTCCACCCGCATGTTGACAGGATTGGTTCATGTTTGTGATGGTAGGAAACGGGCAGTTTCAAACCTCGTTTTTGAGATTGTCTTACAGTGCAGCAGCTGAGGCTCGTCTGTATGGGAAAACATAGGCCTCTATATACACTGAATAAATTGTATATGTGTTCAGCATTCTGAATCACTGAATTCACTATTTTTCTAGACTATTTTAAGTTGTAAACTGAGCATGATATATTAAAATTTAGCACATGGCTTCGGCAGGCACATATCTTGATACTAAAGCCCAAAGTATACTTCGGCCATCCGTGTCCGCGCACTGTCTGCATGACGTAATTTTCGACATCAGGAGGGTTCATGGACGTCCACACACCCCGTCCGCGTGCAGTCCACTAGGTGGTATTACGCACAATGTGGGTGAATTTAGCACGTTTCCTACATATCTGTAAGCAAATTATGGTATTTTTATGCTTTAGTAAAGTGAAAAACTTACATACAGCACCTTTAAGGAGAAAATACTCAGCAATGGTGTTGATCGATGAATTTGCACATCGTTTGTCTTAGAAACACACATATACATAAACAGCATTAACCACAGGGGGTCTTTAACAGAAGAATTAATGTTCTTTTACAAAATTCACATTTCAAATCCAGCTAAATTGGCCTCATTTACTTCCATTATAAGTGTCTCACCATAACCTCCTTGGCCTTTAAAAAAAAGGTACTCAACATCATGCCACTGTAACTCAAAATTGAGAGTTGATTGAGTGCAAAAAGTTGGCATGAAATGGAAATTCACCCTATTTCTAAATACATGTTATTTATCTCTGTGAATGATTAATGCATGCATATGTTTAATTTTTTAAGCATTTTAATTTTTAGCCAAAATGTCATTACTTGTCCAATCATTTCATCCGCTTAAACCACACCCCTTTCTGTGCAAGGTCTTGTTCATCTGCCTCCAACTAATCAACAAAATATTGACCATATTTTGATTGGATGTTCCTCATTCCAGTGTTAAATGGTTTACTTTTAACTTCCCTATAAGGCAAAACCACCATTAATCTTGTGGTCGATGTAGAAACTGTTAGCTATGCACTTACTGCCAAAAGACTAATATTTAGAAAACACTTTCCTCTTTTCCACTGCAACATTCACCCACAATGCACGCAACCACACTGCGCTACAAGTATCCGTTCAAACCGCACTAAAATCGCAGCAAAACAATCTGAATACTACTATAAAAGTTGTGATTGTTGTGGCGGCCCAATTAATTTGTGCAGGGAAAAGCACTCTACAGTCTGGGGTGCACTTCACGTAGCCGGATGAAAAAAGGACTAATTGAATTATCACAACTCTTTTAGGTCTCAAATACGAGCTTGAGGATAAGGAAGCCTTTTAATGCTGCATGGAAAGCTTCCAGCACTGTTTCAGCCACCTTGGGATAAGGTGTTTTCCCTGTGTCTCGTTAATTGTGGCAGTTTTGTGCTTCCTTGTATCATAAATAGCCCAGAGGACCTTAATGTTGTGCATGTACAGAGAGGAGTGGGCCGATCTGAAAGGGCTGTGCTGTGCCCCTCTCTCTCGCACTCTGTCCTGTTTAACTAGAGCTGAAGAGACTTTCAAGTGTGGCTATGTCTTTGTGTTGCCTTAGTCCATTTGTGTCTGTCGTTGTGTGTGTGTGAGTGTTTTGGGGGTAGGGGGATGAAATTTGTATGCAAGCAACAGAGCTGGAGTCCCCCTCATTCCCACTAGAATTTGTATCCCCTCACCTGCTCATGCAGCGACTCTAGTTCAAGTCAAGCAGACCGATGTGGACGCATGTGCGAGGGCTTCGCAGCACCTGCCCAAGTGTCCTCCATGTCTATCCCTCATGTTGCTCTCTCTTTAAGGTCTCTTCCAGATTCCTCGGTCTCTGCTGCTTGTCTACTGAAATATTTTCATCCTCTGTGAGAGTGCCGTGTGTATTAGATTATGTGTGAATACATTTTTGTACCATGTATTATACTGTATAGAATTAATTTCTACTTCAAGATTTAGAAAATCCTTTAAAAATGCATTTTAACAAACATATATGACGTATATCTATATACACATACATCTACATGATATGTAGATGATATATTTTATAGAAGATACAACTTATTAAAAATAAATAGGCTACATAAATAAATAAATGTATTTTCGAAACTGAGACAATCAAAAATCATATAATCATAATAACAATAATAATAATAAAAGACAAAAAATATAATAAAAATACAATTAATTAATTAATAATAATAAGGATATAAATAATAGCTAATTAAATAGGATACAACTTCCTTTATTATTATTATTAATTATCATTATTATTATATTTTTCCGATTAATTGAAAAACCTTCTAAAGGTGGAAGTACAAGAAACTTACTCCACATAAGCTTTTAATATTTCAGGGGACTGAAACAAAAGCCAGAAACAGTCAAATCTGATAATAATAATAATAATAATAATAATAATAATAATAATAATAATAATAATAATAAGGCAATAAATAATAACTAATAATGAAATAGGATATAACTTCCTTTATTATTATTATTACAATAAAAACATGTTTCTGTTAATTAAAAAAACTTTCTAAAGGTGGAAGTACAAAGGAAACCTAACCACACAAATGAATATTTCAGGGGACAGAAACAAAAAGCCAGAAACAGCTAAATTAAGAAAAATAAATAATATTTAACATGTATCCTTAAGACTGGCTATTTATTTCTGTAATTTATTAGAAGTTGAGACTTAAATGGTATCTGCTTAGTCTCGGGAATGAAAAATAATTTACTTCTTACCATTTGTCCATGTGTGAAGTATTCATGGAAAAAAGTCAAATAAAATAGAAATTCAGTAAAAGAGAGCCTCGGGACCACCTTGACCTTTGACCTTTGGCTTCTGACTTATGGCCCTCAGTGTTGTGTTAACTATCCTGATGACAGGAGCGGCTGAAAAGCAGAGGGAACTTTAACAGATTTATCCTGAGAGAGAGAAAATCACCTAGTGAGGAGATATTTTTCACCAACGACAAGTGGATGGAAGAACGGGAGTGAAATATGGATAAATGATATCACAGACAGGGAGAAAGAGAGCGAGTGACAATGGAAGATGGAAAGGGGGATATAAAATTTGAAAGACAGACACAGAAAAGACTGGGACGGGACACAAGAGGAAAATGCAGAAAGAAGACTTTCAGAGTCAGTGAGAGTCCTGGTTAAAGCCAACGAGTGTCTATCCGGCCGAATACACAGGCATTCAAAGGGGTCAACCCCATTGAGCCTCTAAAACGCTGTCATGATAATCCATGGCAAAGCCTTTTAAACAATCCTGGAATTTTTTACGCTTTCTCCACCCTTTTCTTTTCACCCCTGTTTTTTCTCCCTCCTGCCCCACGTCCATCCTCAAATCTCTCTACCCCAGTATTCACAAAGTCATTAATGAGACATTCAAGGCTTTTTGAATCGGCCAGAGACATTGTGTGTCAAAGAGCGAGAGACAGAGCGAGAGAGCGCGTCAAAGAAAGGAAAAGGGGAGTAGAGAGGGAGAGCAAATAGTGGAGAGGGCCCAAATGTACTCCCAGCTGAAAGCAGTTAGATCATGTTCTTTTCATGGTCCGATTAGAATCAAATCGATCCCTCAGCACCACCACCCCCTCCAACACACGCACACACACACACACACACACTTCTCTAAGCAACTCCGAAGAGCTCTTCCAACAAGTACAAGCTGCAGCCAGACGTCCACCTGAATGGTAATCAAGTTGCCCTGCTGAAATGTGTTTGTAAATGGGTTATTTAGAAAGACAGAGGCTGACTCAGGGTGAAATGTTGGACGTTTCTACTTGATTGTGTTTTCAGCAAATGGTCTGACAATGATTGTTAAAGTTTTGTTTAGGGATGCACAATATATCAATACCATATGATTGACGTTGAGTTTTTTAATTTTTACTTATCAGTCAATATTGGATATCTAATCTTGTTTCTTATTTCCACTATTTTTACATTTATATTACACAACTGACCTTTGCCATCATCTAACGCTCACTTATAATCTTTAAAAACACCAATAATTTAATAAATGTAATCTTTAGCAAATCTCAAAAGAATATCCACGTTTCATACTGTACACTGAAAAAATAAAGCTTTTTTAAGATTTATGCATTTCAATTAATAGTATAATTCATATTTAGTCAACGAGATCATCACTTGTAAAACATACTGTAATAATCTTCTATAAGGATGATAACTATAACTATAATGTTTTAAAAATCGTTCTACACTAAAAAATGCTGGGTTTTTTAAACCCAAATTTCGGTTAAATATGGACAAACCCAGCCATTGGGTTACATTTTTAAATAAAATAAAAATATTTGACCCAAGGGTAATAAATTTAATAAATGTAATCTTTAGCAAATCTCAAAAAGAATATCCATGTTTCATACTGTACACTTAAAGATTTATGCATTTCAATTAAAGGGATAGTTCACCCAAAAATGCAAATTAGCCCATGATTTACTCTCCCTCAAGTCATCCTAGGTGTGTATGACATTCTTCTTTCAGACGAATACAATCAGAGTTATATTAAAACAAGTCCTAACCCAAGCTTTATGATGGCAGTGAATTGCTGTCTCGTTTATGAAGTTCATAAAAGTGCATCTATCCATCATAAAACTGCTCCACACGGCTCCGGGGGTTAATAAAGGCCTTCTGAAGCATAATGGCGTGTTTGTGTAAGGAAAATATCCATATTTAAAACTTTATAGCCTAAAATATCTAGCTTCCAGCGGATTGCTGTATGCATCGATTTACAGTGAAAGAGTAACCCTTGACCCTTTAACCCTTGACGCATGCGTATTGGCGAGCGCGGAAGCGCAGAGGATAGCGCAAAACAAAACGTAGCATCGCAAGTCAACTCGCGCACCACTGACCGCCAGAAGCAAGTTATTTTAGTCTATAAAGTTTTAAATATGGATATTTTTCTTACACATATGCATCGCTTTGCTTTAGAAGGCCTTTATTAACTCCCCAGAGCCGTGTGGAGTAGTTATATGATGGATGGATGCACTTTTATGAACTTCATAAACGAGGAAACAATTCATTGCCATTATAAAGCTTGGATTATCCAGGACTTGAAAGTCATATACACCTAGGATGGCTTGAGGGTGAGTAAATCATGGGCTAATTTTCATTTTTGGGTGAACTATCCTTTAATAATAAAATTCCATCAAATTGAATAATCCTTACATATTTTAATTAATGGAATTTTACTATCAATTGAAATGCGTAAAACAAATTTTTGAGTATACATTCACTTGCAGCATTTAAAATGACTCATTTTAACTTTAACTTTGTTGTTTTTACTTTTATAGTTTTTATAAGGTAATATAACAATAACATATGTTTGGACATCATTCAAAGAATCATAAATTGCCTAAAAATTACGTAAAATAATGAAAAGATCGATTAAAGCAAAGATTTTTGTAATAAAAGTTATAGCCTACAGTTTATATATATATATATATATATATATATATATATATATATATATATATATATATATATATATATATATATATATATATATATATATATATATGCAAATAAAGTAAGCAAAATAATAGTACAATACATTTGTGTAGTTTTATTTTTAATAAAAATTTTATATTGACTTTATATTGACTTTTATATGATTTTATTGGTTATCAGTCATGATATGAAAAAACAAAATCAGTGCAACCCTAGATTTGTTACATGTCTTAATGACCTTAACACTGTATTGTTTTTAATCAGATAAACCATTAAGTGCATCCAACATCCAAGCACTTACGCAATTGTCAGCTATACTTTAGCTTAACAAATGCCCCTGTTTTGCAAGAAAACTAGTTAAATGTTGGAACAGACACAATGGAGGACTGGAGCCTAGAGATCTAAAGAGCGTGAAGTTGTATTGTTTGGTTGGTATTGCCTACAGGGTGATTTGTTCGAGTGGACATTTTAAAAATGCATTGGAAAGATTTCGTGCACGAGTGTTTTTGTATCGTGGAAATTTTGTGCGCAAGTGGCATTGTGGAGGAGATATTTAGTCGGTCAGTAACGTGCCGGGGTCTTTTTAATGAATAAGGTAGAATTGTGTGAGGGGTATTTAGTGTCATAGTACCAAGTGCTATTAGTCTCACTCAACCAATAGATGACACTAACATTCTCTTAGCAGCTGCAGACACTTCAGCGAGAGCATCTAGAGAGGGAGCATTCACGGAGGTACGCAGGCCGTTGATGAAGCTTGTATGGGCGTAAGAGGACGGGACACTGCCGATTTGTGACGGTGGGTTTTTTTGGGGGCGAGTGTTGTTGGTACATGGGGAAGGTTCATGAAGATAGTTTGTAGTGCCGATGACCTTTGTCTCTCATTTCGACACTTGCAGCTGGGCCAACGTTGGCAGCGCTTTCATAATGAAATATTCCAGTTTTGATACAAGTTAGGCTTTAGCGACAGCATCAGTGGCACACTGTTGATTACCACAAAAATTCATTTCCATGTGTCCCTCCTTTTCTTTAAAAAAGAGCAGAAATCGTGGAAAACAGTAAATATTACTGTGTCAGTAGATTTTCAGTAGATACTGTTTCAGTAAGATTTTTTTTCACACCAAAACCATGTTAACAGACATTATTTACATATGTCTGTTAACATGATCTAGGTGTGAAACGAAATCTTCTAACCTTTTTTGTGTACTCTGTATAAAGTATATATTCAATTTTAAAACTTTGTTGCCATGAAAACAGATCACTATAAACCCTAAAACAATGGTACACTAATAAAAAGTATAGGATTTATTTAAAAAAGAAGCTAGGATATAATTTTCACATCAAAAATGCTAGTAAATTACACAAAATAATCACAAAAAACTGCAAGAAACATTGAATTAAATATGACATTTTGAAGTTAAAAGACAGACATAGCATTTTCTTGTAAAACATACTTCCATAATCCTCTATAAGGACGATAACTATAACTATTAAGTTTTAATAATCGTTCTACACTCTAAAAAAATGCTGGGTTGTCTCAACCCAAATTTGGGTTAAATATGGACAAACCCACCTGTGGGGTAAAATTTTACATTTTTTTATTTTAACCTAACGGTTGGGTTTGTCCATTTTTGACCCAAGGGTTAAAACAAGCCAGCATTTTTTTGAGTGTAATTCTATGAGAATAGGGAAGTCCACTCCAATAACAACATGGTTGGAATCACTTTCAGACCGATTTGTTTTCCAGTTGATGAATGATAAAAAGCAGTAGACGACAATACTGTAGTGCATGCTTACACTCTAAAGAAATGCTGGTTTGTTTCAACCCAAATTTGGGTTAAATATGGACAATTTTTTTTTTTAAAGTTTTAACCCAATGGGTGGGTTTGTCCATATTTGACCCAAATTTGGGTTAAAACAAACCAGCATTTTTTAGTGTATAATTAACATAATGTTAACATGCTGTGGACACTAATGTAGTTATCGTTCTTAATGTGAACGAAAAAAAAAAAAAAAAAAATGCTTTTATAAAACAATGCTTCACATTTTTGCTTTTAAATCCTCCAAAAATTGTCTCCACTCACTTCCATGGTCAGCGATTCATTTTTGTTTATCAAGGGATGAGTGACTTTTTTGTTTGGTATATAAAAAATGCTGTGAACTGAGCTTAACTTGTTTTGCACCCAGATTATTCCTATAAATCCAACTTCAGCTTTTCATAATGCTAAAATAGCTCAAAAATAGCTAAAAAGTTAGTCAATATCATTGGTCGGTTGTTGCTGTTGAACTGCTAGCCAGCTGCTCTGTAAGTGAGTGGGTGGGACCACCCTGTGCTCTGTTACATTGACACCTCTCTCTCCGTCTCTCCAGTCTTCCCCTTTTCACCTTACGCTGGCATTCATTCACGTTGCAGCTGCATCACCCGAGCACTTTCTCTCAGTCGAACTCTCTCTCGCTCTCTCTCTCTCTCTGTATTTGTCTCATCCAGTCCAGAAGATGGATGGAAGAGGCTCTAAAACAGGCCAACAATAGTCGCTAGCGCAAGGTGAGCTCTTGCAGCTGTGCTAACTGGCTAGAATGAACGTCACAGTATGGCAACAGTATGCTTTTGTTCTGGCTCCCAGCCTGAAAAGGGCAATGGGGGGGTTTGCATGGCGCACTAGGGCCGGGTCATTTTTCTCTCGGTTTGCCAGTACTACCCTTCTGCCCCTGCCTCGCTCCCTCCACAGCTGTGTGTGTGTGTGCGCTAGCGCTAGCGGGAGGAAATGCGAGGGCATGGGGATGATGGAATACGTGCGTGCGGCGGGCGGTTGGGGCCTGTTTTGGGCGCGTTTTCCCCGCCGCCCTATTAGAGGCTTGTTTATTGGCCTTGTGATGCCATTGTCCTGCGTGTTCAGGGGCGGCCACACTGCGTAATTGGCCGATTGGCCACGCTCTGCAGCGGCGGAGGTGATTTATAATGTGGCCTGAATGGGACTGACTTCATAACGTCACAGACTAACGCTGAATAAACGCCAGAGAAACGTTAATGAAAGGATGAAACGTCCACCGAGCCCTTTGTGTCGGTGTGAAATCGGCGATTGGGACAAAGAGAGTCACTGGAGTCCCTTCTTTCTCCCTCAGTTTCTATTTTTCTCCACTTCTGCCTCTTTATTAATCTCTCTTTCTCTCCTTTTCGTCACTGTTTATCTACATCAGTCGTTCTCTTTTCTCCCTCTTTTACGCCTTGTCTCTCTCTCGCTGTTTTTCCATCTCTCTCTGTCTTGGCTAACCTCTGGCCCTTTTCTCTCTCCCTTTTTCTCTGCTTTCGCCTTTGTACTGTCTTTGTTAATGCCTCTGTAGATGAAGTTGTCGGCTCTCACTTATTCTCTCTTTCTCATTCAGTCTCCCTTGTTTTATCTTAATCTTTCAGTCTTTAGAGGCCTTCTTAGCACCGGATTCCATCGACAAGAGTGACGCCAAGAAATCTTCACCTGAACACCACCACTTTTTCCATTAACCCAAATTTTGTTGCCCAACCTTTATCTACAAACATGCACAAATAGGTTTTTAAAGCTTCTTATTCACAACACACTAACCTGTACGCTTAACATGCACATTTATTTTTCATTTTATTTAACTTCAGCTTGGCAGAGAGCATGGGAACACATTTTGCCTCAGTAATTTAATGCAGCCTAGAAAATAATGGCCCAAACGCTCCAGAAACACTCAGCTGGAAAATATGTGTTTTTCCCTTTTAAAAATATGATCCTAGTTTGACATTTTAGTTCACATGATTCCACTTCATCAATCAATGACATGTTACTTCATTATTTAATAACATGATTCAAGCGACTGAAGTGAAATAATATCAAATTAATCTTCACTTATGGACATAAGATCTCGGATGTGATCTGTGCGGATGCAGCGAATCCGGCACGTTTCTTGATGAAGTTGCCTAAACCGGCTCATTACAGCCAAGGGTCAGCTGTGGGTATGTGTGTGGGCAGTTATAAAGCTAATGGCTTGCAGGGGGCAGGTTTTAATGACCTTCTAATTAAGTCTAACCCTCCCACCATTGACCAGATCATGTAGTGGAGGTTAAAGGTCATTTACATAGAGACTGGTAACCAGTGTCCACCACCAAACTAATTGAATTGGAAATACCTATTTGCAGAATATGTCCTTCCTTTTCTTTCCACAGAGTACATATATACAATATCCAATTAAAATAATGAATCAGCCCTCTGTCTTTTACTCTGTGAGCGACATGGAGGCTGGTATCATGGCTTAAACATTTTTAAATAAAATTTAGTAGGACATTTGCTGAAGTTTAACTTCCTGACTTATAACTGATATAACTAATAACCAGAAAGATTCCTAAAAATCCTAATATTCAAATAAAATTATTCTTGTGCTTTTAAGTGTATGCATTGAAATAGAACAGCAGAGTGGTGTATATATATATATATATATATATATATATATATATATATATATATATATATATATATATATATATATATATATATATATATATATATATATATATGATTACTAAAAATCCTAATTTATTCTTTTAAGTGCAAACATTGAAATAGTATTGTAAGTGTGTGTACACACACACACACACGCACTAACATGCACACACACGCACATAAGTATATATGTATATATAATAATTAATAAACAAAACATACAAATTATATAAATAATTTTGTATATACAAAATATTATAGTATTATAAAATAGTTATATACTGAAAAGTTAATAGTAAGAAAACATATTTAATATTAATATTACTTTATATTATTTAGAGAAAAAAAAAAAAAGATCACTTATTGCTGACTTTCTCTGTTCCCTTGGGAGAGAGTTTCAGGGGTCTATCCTGTCCTCCCGGCCTCCACTCCTCCCCCCTACCCCCTATTGGGAGGGTGTTAATATAGTCGCTTTTCCCCTGGTGTTAAAAAGGAACAGTTTCTCTTGTGTTAATTCTCCATTTTGTCGCTGTCTGTGTTCAAGACCTCTCAGTGTTCAGTCTCTTATTCTGCACTAAACGCTCAGCTACCCCCTCCCCTTTCTCTTTCCCCCTTTCTTTTCACTCTCCCCTCTCCTTTCGTGAGGCCATCTAGATTATGTTGCTAAGGAGATTTTTTTTTCGCCCTCTCTCTTTTTGCTTTTTTTCCACTGTTTTCCATTGATTTGGTGTTAATGCATTTTCAATGCCCCTCGGTGTGTGCTGGGGGAGTGGGGGGCACTGCGAGTGCAGTCTTCACACTCACTAGAGGAATTTTACTCTGAAGGGGTCGATGGAGGGGGGAACTGCCCAAAGAGAGCCACTCAAGTGAAAAATTAGGTGATTTTTACCAAGCATGGGAGCTGGCTCACCGAGACACACACACACGCTCACTCACTCACACAAACCGAGTAGCACGGTGACCACCCACTCCTCTTGTATTTTCTATATCCTCTCTTCAGAAAACACTCACAGGTGGACTAGCGAGAGCTGCTATTCTCCTCGCTCGTGCCAGTAACACTGTATGAGGAAATACCCATCACTCTTCAGGAGATCTGTCAGCTCCACTTGCAGCTCTGGAGATGGAAGGAAAGAATAAAATACATTTAAAAAAAGTTCATTAACACTAGATTCCAGGGGCATCATGAACTTTTTTTAGTGATCAAAGGAGATAGGCAATTTTCCAAATGACTGTAAGACATAATAGTCTAGTGCTGATATTTTTATGTATTATCTAAGGAGACCTGAGTTTAATGCTGGTATTTAAATGGATAATAAATAATTATCTCATTAAATGCTAACACTTGTTGGTGGTCTTTAACAAATATTTAGTAAAATGTGCACAAAAACAATTGAACATTAATCAAACTAAATTACATATTTTGGATTCAAAACAGCATATTTCATGACAAATTTACAGCATAATTTTATCTACAATAAATCTGGAATTTCTTGAAGGATTTTTTTTATCATTATTTTGCTTCTTTTTTTTAAAGTTAGAAAAATCCACTTTTTTCAAAGATTTGAGGGGCCACATCCTCAAGTTTGAATGGGCGTGGTATGTCTTCTTGAATCTGATTGGTCGTTCACATTATTCACAGAATTCTGTGGTTGACCAATCAGAATCAAGCAGACAAATCTGAGGTCAAATATAATGGCTATTAAACTGCATAACTGACTGCGTTTAAACCAATTACCTGCATTGCTGTGAAAGTTTCAGGTCTTGTATCCTTGCATTCTGCAGGAATCCTTCTCACTTAATAAAATAATTTTAACTCAGAACAATATCCATTTATTTATTCGAGAAGCTGTCATGTTATAAGTAGGATAACGTACAATCATTATAAACCCCTCAGAGTGATACAACGCCCTGTCAAGGCTTATTTTACGATAATGACAGGCTAAATTTATATTATCCCTTAATATGCCCCTGGATATACAAAATCCTCTCTTTATCAATTGAATTAGGTCGCCAAATTAGCCTCAATGGGATTAGCTGCCAATAAACCATTCACAAATTAAATTTGCATGAAGTGAGTGCAATAACTTAAAAAAGCTTGAATGATAATTACATGATGTCCCCGCATCTTTTCAACACACACATCTCTCTGCTGTCCTGGTTTTTTCCCCCTCCATTGTCAGTCACTCTATAATTTTTGGTTGCAGTTATGGTGTGAATGGTGACCTCAATGGTTTCCCTTGGTGTGACATATGAATTATGTCCTGTTTTTTTTCACCATATATATGCTTCTTTCTCTGCCTTCCTTCCTGTCTCCCTCAAACACTGTTCTTCTCTGCCCAGATGTGCAGAGGATTCTAATCTTGAAACCGCTTTGTGGATTCTCCATCTAATCAACCAATCAGAGTGCAGCTAAATAAGGAACTGGCAGGAATTAGAATTGTCGACGCCCACTCCAGCTGCAGTTACCCAAAAGTCAGAGGTCATGACATGCGTCTGATTTTTTATGATGAGCCAACACCCCCAACCCCACCTGCAGAATTTCTTTATTCATGCTCCATTTTTCACTTTTTACTTGCCTCTCTCAGTTGTCTATTTGATTGAACTAATGTATATATATTATGGGGTCACACATGACCTTTCGTCATTAACCCATAAATAGAGAACAAAAGTTTGTACAGCTGACAATCACTGCAATGAATTTGTTTAGAGGGCACAGATGAATCTAGAACCCTGATTTATGCGTGTCTATCTCTAAAGACTAGTGAAGTCACCAGCAAGTCATATTGCCATATGCCTTTCACAATATTAAAACAAAGTAGTTTAAATGTGTGCTAAGTTCATAGAGATGTATTGTACTCGTTAAAATCATTTTGGTTGCATAAATAGTTTGAAAAAATAATTAATCGTGATTAATCACATCCAAAATAAAAGTTTGTGTTTACATAATATATGTGTGTACTGTGTATAATTATTATGTATATTTGAATACACACACATACATGTATATATTTAAGAAATGTTTGCATGTATATACTGTATATACACCAATCAGGCATAACATTATGACTAATATTGTGTTGGTCCTCCTTTTGCTGCCAAAAACAGCCCTGACCCGTCGAGGCATGGACTCCACTAGACCCCTGAAGGTGTGCTGTGGTATCTGGCACCAAGATGTTAGCAGCAGATCCTTTAAGTCCTGTAAGTTGCGAGGTGGGGCTTCCATGGATCGGACTTGTTTGTTCAGCACATCCCACAGATGCTCGATTGGATTGAGATCTGGGGAATTTGGAGGCCAAGTCAACACCTCAAACTCGTTGTTGTGCTCCTCAAACTATTCCTGAAACATTATCCTGCTGAAAGAGCCACAGCCACCAGGGAATACCGTTTCTATGAAAGAGTGTACATGGTCTGCAACAATGCTTAGGTAGGTGGTACGTGTCAAAGTAACATCCACATGGATGGCAGGACCCAAGGTTTCCCAGCAGAACATTCCCCAAAGCATCACACTGCCTCCGTCAGCTTGCCTTCTTCCCATAGTGCATCCTGGTGCCATGTGTTCCCCAGGTAAGCGACTCACACCCATCCATGTGATGTAAAATAAATTGTGATTCATTGGACCAGGCCACCTTCTTCCATTGCTCCGTGGTCCAGTTCAGATGCTCACTATCAGAATCTATCAGAACCAGCATTAACTCAACAATTTGAGCTCCAGTAGCTTGTCTGTTTGATCGGACCACACGGCCAGCCTTCACTCCCCACGTGCATCAATGAGCCTTAGCCGCCCATGACCCTGTTGCCGGTTCACCACTGTTCCTTCCTTGGAGCACTTTTGATAGATACTGACCACTGCAGACCGGGAACACCACTGCAGTTTTGGAGATGTTCTGAACCAGTCGTCTAGCCATCACAATTTGGCCCTTGTCAAACTCGCTCAAATCCTTATGCTTGCCCATTTTTCCTGCTTCTAACACATCAACTTTGAGGACAAAATGTTCACTTTTTGCCTAATATATCCCACCCACTAACAGGTGCCGTGATGAAGAGATAATCAGTGTTATTCACTTCACCTGTCAGTGGTCATTATGTTATGCCAGATCGGTGTATACTATATAAATATATAATTTTTTTTCTTATATACATATGTGCATGTGAGTGCATTTATATAGACATTATAATCATACACAGCACACACACATATATTATGTAAACACAAACTTTTATTTTGGATGTGATTAATCACGATTAATCGTTTGACAACACTAACATTTTCCCTTACACCTTTATTTATTTAAATTATTATTTTTTTTTATTCAAAAACATTTTAAAATATGTATTTTAAAAGTAAAAAGTACAAACCCGATTCCAAAAAAGTTGGGACACTTTTCAATAATTTACAAATCTCATAAACTTATACACTCACCTAAAGGATTATTAGGAACACCTGTTCAATTTCTCATGAATGCAATTATCTAATCAACCAATCACATGGCAGTTGCTTCAATGCATTTAGGGGTGTGGTCCTGGTCAAGACAATCTCCTGAACTCCAAACTGAATGTCAGAATGGGAAAGAAAGGTGATTTAAGCAATTTTGAGCATGTCATGGTTGTTGGTGCCAGACGGGCCGGTCTGAGTATTTCACAATCTGCTCAGTTACTGGGATTTTCACGCACAACCATTTCTAGGGCTTACAAAGAATGGTGTGAAAAGGGAAAAACATCCAGTATGTGGCAGTCCTGTGGGCGAAAATGCCTTGTTGATGCTAGAGGTCAGAGAAGAATGGGCCAACTGATTCAAGCTGATAGAAGAGCAACTTTGACTGAAATAACCACTCGTTACAACCGAGGTATGCAGCAAAGCATTTGTGAAGCCACAACACGCACAACCTTGAGGCGGATGGGCTACAACACCAGAAGACCCCACCGGGTACCACTCATCTCCACTACAAATAGGAAAAAGAGGCTACAATTTGCACAAGCTCACCAAAATTGGACAGTTGAAGACTGGAAAAATGTTGCCTGGTCTGATGAGTCTCGATTTCTGTTGAGACATTCAGATGATAGAGTCAGAATTTGGTGTAAACAGAATGAGAACATGGATCCATCATGCCTTGTTACCACTGTGCAGGTTGGTGGTGTAATGGTGTGGGGGATGTTTTCTTGGCACACTTTAGGCCCCTTAGTGCCAATTGGGCATCGTTTAAATGCCACGGCCTACCTGAGCATTGTTTCTGACCATGTCCATCCCTTTATGACCACCATGTACCCATTCTCTGATGGCTACTTCCAGCAGGATAATGCACCATGTCACAAAGCTCGAATCATTTCAAATTGGTTTCTTGAACATGACAATGAGTTCACTGTACTAAAATGGCCCCCACAGTCACCAGATCTCAACCCAATAGAGCAACTTTGGGATGTGGTGGAACGGGAGCTTCGTGCCCTGGATGTGCATCCCACAAATCTCCATCAACTGCAAGATGCTATCCTATCAATATGGGCCAACATTTCTAAAGAATGCTTTCAGCACCTTGTTGAATCAATGCCACGTAGAATTAAGGCAGTTCTGAAGGCGAAAGGGGGTCAAACACAGTATTAGTATGGTGTTCCTAATAATCCTTTAGGTGAGTGTATTTTATTCACAATAGAATATAGATAACGTATCAAATGTTGAAAGTGAGACATTTTGAAATGTCATGCCAAATATTGGCTCAATTTGGATTTCATGAGAGCTACACATTCAAAAAAAAGTTGGGACAGGTAGCAATAAGAGGCTGGAAAAGTTAAATGTACATATAAGGAACAGCTGGAGGACCAACTTGCAACTTATTATGTCAATTGGCAACATGATTGGGTATAAAAAGAGCCTCTCAGAGTGGCAGTGTCTCTCAGAAGTCAAGATGCGCAGAGGATCACCAATTCCTCCAATGCTGCGGCCAAAAATAGTGGAGCAATATCAGAAAGGAGTTTCTCAGAGAAAAACTGCAAAGAGTTTGAAGTTCTCATCATCTACAGTGCATAATATCATCAGAGATTCAGAGAGTCTGGAACAATCTCTGTGCGTAAGGGTAAAAGCCGGAAAACCATACTGGATGCCCGTGATCTTCGGCCCTTAGACGGCACTGCATCACATACAGGAATGCTACTGTAATGGAAATCACAACATGGGCTCAGGAATACCTCCAGAAAACATTGTCGGTGAACACAATCCACCGTGCCATTCGCTGTTGCTGGCTAAAACTCTATAGGTCAAAAAAGAAGCCATATCTAAACATGATCCAGAAGCGCAGACGTTTTCTCTGGGCCAAGGCTCATTTAAAATGGACTGTGGCAAAGTGGAAAACTGTTCTGTGGTCAGACGAATCAAAATTTGAAATTCTTTTTGGAAAACTGGGACACCATATCATCCGGACTAAAGAGGACAAGGACAACCCAAGTTGTTCTCAGCGCTCAGTTCAGAAGCCTGCATCTCTGATGGGATGGGGTTGCATGAGTGCGTGTGGCATGGGCAGCTTACACATCTGGAAAGGCACCATCAATGCTGAAAGGTATATCCAAGTTCTAGGACAACATATGCTCCCATCCAGACGTCGTCTCTTTCAGGGAAGACCTTTTCCAACATGACAATGCCAGACCACATACTGCATCAATTACAACATCATGGCTGCATAGAAGAAGGATCCGGGTACTGAAATGGCCAGCCTGCAGTCCAGATCTTTCATCCATAGAAAACATTTGGCGCATAAAGAGGAAGATGAGACAAAGAAGACCTAAGACAGTTGAGCAACTAGAAGCCTGTATTAGACAAGAATGGGACAACATTCCTATTCCTAAACTTGAGCAACTTGTCTCCTCAGTCCCCAGACGTTTGCAGACTGTTATAAAAAGAAGAGGGGATGCCACACAGTGGGAAACATGGCCTTGTCCCAACTTTTTTGAGATGTGTTGATGCCATGAAATTTAAAATCAACTTATTTTTCCCTTAAAATTATACATTTTCTCAGTTTAAACATTTGATATGTCATCTATGTTGTATTCTGAATAAAATATTGAAATTTGAAACTTCCACATCATTGCATTCTGTTTTTATTCACAATTTGTACAGTGTCCCAACTTTTTGGAATCGGTTTGTGTATATATATATATATATATATATATATATATATATATATATATATATATATATATATATATATATATATATATATATTTTTTTTTTTTTTTTTACAACAATTCAAGTCACCTTCATTTATATTGCGCTTTTTACAATACAGATGAAAGCAGCTTTACAGTGAGGAAAATAATACAACAAAAGTTTGTTTCGGCTGTACAGACGAAATCATAAATATTAATTTTCTGGGGAGTTGCACCACATGACATTTTAAACTACTAAACTAACTAAACTAACCTTAACTTGTCTTAAAAAGGTCAAATGATCTGATAAGAGGTGAACTGATCTTGGCATACAGTCATGAGGGTCTGCAGTGTCCTCTCTAGTATATATATATATATATATATATATATATATATATATTATTATTATTATTATTATTTATTTATTTATTTTTTTATAAATTAATATAGTACAAAAATGAGATCAGTGATCCACAAGCTCTTCTGTGCGAAAGGTATTCAAAAACTGAATTTAGTTTTTCTACTTTTCCACCCATTTCTCACTTTTTCTGGGCAAATAGTGTTTGCATGATAATGTTTACTGCATGTAAATATCATTAAGCTTTGTCGTTTACATTGCTTAGTTCAAGTAAACATATTTTAGTCTGACTATTTCTCCTCCTCTTTTTTTAACACCACGACTGTCTGTTCATGTACTTTACTCCGACACATTTCTGATTCAGTCTTTTATGTTTATAATGAGAGTGTGTTAGAAAACTAGATTAGAGAGAGGCTCAGAGGAGTTGACAAGGCCAGCATTAATTATGCAGCTTTCAGAGAGTTTGTTTACTCGTATGATAATGGATAATAACATAGTGAGAATGAGCCAGGAGAAAATTGTAAACACAATACTAGCCGACATACAGAAATCAGCCTGAGACAACTGGAATTGCCTCAGAGATTCTGCACAAATCACAGTGGCTTTTATGATTAATAGGGTTTTACAAATGGAAATGCTGTCAATTCTGTGCGAACTGCCTCAGGGAAGAAGCTGCGTCACTGTGGGAAAATGATGGAAAAGCCATTAATGTTATTGACACACGTAAAGACTGTCAGACTCACACCTGTTTACTGTGAATATATGTTGGAAATGACATACAAACACACTCACTAATACCACCTGTTTGTTCACAGCACTCAAACATTGATGCCTGTGAGAACAAGCTCTGTCTTTGATGGACAGAAAAAAAAAGAATCGGAGACACTTGCATTCATCATCTATTTGATCCCTTGTGGGAAAAACCAGGGACTGAACAACAACAACAACAAAAAAAGCAGTAAAACTGAGCTAATTTTTCTTTTTGTCCCTCATAGGATGGTCCATTCTTTCTTCTCCCTGGCTGGTACAAATTGGGCAACTGTGGACCTTTTCTCCTCAGAGCGAGATGTAGGATGCAGCAGGGCTGAGATCTCAGTCGGGCGTTGATGTGAAAAAAAGTTAATCCCTCATTGGTGCCGATGTGACCCGAAAAAAATCGGCTTAAAGTGGCTCCGTTAAACTGGACACAGTTTTGCCATTCAAAGGCGGCACCATTCCCCCTCTCTTTCCTCTTGTCTACCCTCTCCCTCCTCTCTGCCACCCACACACACCACCAGTAGTAGAGCATTAAGACAAATACATTCATAACCCTGTTTTATTAAAGACTTGGGGCCCCTGGGTGTTGTGTATGGGCCCTGGTGGGGCCGGTGCGACAGTGGGGCGATTAGGATAAGCCTTCCCATGAGGAACACGAACATGGCACAGCAGCCACTGGGCCCTAAGATGTCCGTTCCCCTCCCACCTCAAAACCTAATCCTCTATTTCATGCACATTAGTGCTGTGTAAACGCTCCCCCAGGCTGCCTTTACAGTGAGCTCCGCTTTACAAGAGAGATGCGCTACTAAAGATGCTGAAAAGCAGTAATGCAGACATATTTTCACAGGCACAAGAAAATGATGGGACGTATGAAAAAACTCCTTTAGATATGGTTTATGTACATTTTTCCCCAGGTGAAATTGGGTATTAACTAGTGTACTAGCAATAATATTTTTTTAGAGGTGCATCAATCTTAAAATTTGACCAATAAGATTATTACTTTCATACTTTCTGTAATCGATAAATGCCAAATATTAAAATGTAATATATAATATTTTGACTAAATAAATACATTAATTAATAAATAAACTGAATAAACAATGTAAAAACAAGTGAATTTAAGCATCACAGCATTATAATGTATGAAAAGTGGATAATCATCTTGAGATTTGCTAAAGATTACATTTAACAGTGCTATTGCATTATTAGTGTTTTTAAAGATTAACTTTAGGTGAACTTTAAGATCACAGCAAGATCACGTTCCATGAAATGTCTGTGTATACATGAGAATAAAAAATTCAAATAACAGCATATCTTAACTAACTAATGACAAGCTGTGGTTTAATACAAAATACACATTTATTTAAATAACGCTGACACACCAGTAAGAAGTTAGATAAAATACTGTGTCTGACCCTCAGAACTCCACTTTCTAATTTATGTTGGTGCAATATGATGTTCTATCTTCTTTCATCTTAACAACCCAGCTTTTTGGCTCCCAGAATGGTATTTTTCAAAGGTTTGTTTTTGGTTAGCTAGGAAAGTTATCTTAACGAAAGTAGAACGTTAGCTTTTGGTTTGTATAAGGCATTATTGTAGCGGTCCCTTAATGTTATCCTCCAATGTTCCCCCAACGTTAGATTCTAACGTTCCCCTAACGTTATCCGCAAACATTATCCAAATGTTTTAGTCTATCCTTCCCTAATGTTATCTTCTAACGTTCCCCTAACGTTATCCGCAAACATTATCCAAATGTTTTAGTCTATCCTTCTCTAATGTTATCTTCTAACGTTCCCCTAATGTTATCCGCTAACATTCCCCATACGTTATATTCTAACGTTCCCCTAATGTTATCCGCTAACATTTCCCATACGTTATATTCTAACGTTCCCCTAATGTTATCGTCTAATGTTCCCCGTGCCTCATGGGTATGGAAGCATATGGGTAGCAATATTTAATTTTAAATATAATTTGCAAAATGGCAATTGTATTTAAATTTACATTTTCAATACTAAATGTCCAATGTTTGGAGCTAAATGATATATAATTTACAATTGTTATTTCCTACACAAGTTTTTTTTTTTTTTAAAACATATAATTTAAACATATAATTGAACTTTTTAAGTTGCAAAATTAAACTGAAAATGTATTACAAAAATGATTAGATATCTTTAACATGTTCAAGCAATCACACTGGTTCCCACAACAAAAACCCAAACAGGATTTTCCCATAGGCTTTTGGATTATCAAAACAACAAAAAAACCTCTGTGATCAACAAAAGTTTTTGTTACTTACACGTTTTGTCCATCGAGATATGTTTCAATTATATGTTAAAAATAGTGTAGATAGAAAATGTAAATTATTCTATGGATTTAGTATTATCCGTTTGCTCCAAATGTTGCACATTTATTATGGAAAATGTCAATTTAAAAACAGAAATACATTTTACATATTACATTTCAAATTGAATATTGCTACCCATATCCTTCCATACACGGGCAGCGTTCTGATATGTAGTGCAACTGCGCTGCGGGGACCCAAGTTCGAGTCAAAATAGGGGAAATATGAATGCACAACTAAATACACAATATCGACTGACGTTTTCTTGATTAATGTCTTTGATATTTGTTCTCACTTTCAGCAGTCTTGTAGTTAATTCTTCAATGCTGATTCACATTAAGTGTATGCAGAAGGAGGCCTGATATATGTTTATGGGAGTTCATGCGTCTAAATGTCTGCGTGAGAAAGGACTGTTTCTGATCAGTGTGTTTGAAGTAGTCTGAAGTAGTGTGTGGGCTTGTGTGACGTGTCCCAAATCATTCGTTCAGGCATGTGTGCATTAGAAGTTTGTCGCTCTGGTAAAGTTGAGTGTGTGAGGGTCTGCGTTCTCAATGCATGTTAGCATTTAAGTTTTAAATATATATGTGTGTGTACTCACTGCTGTTTTGTTGTGGTCTGAGATTCTCTTGAAGCTTAGGCCTTTGTGTTGCTTTTTTAGGGTCTGAGGGTTAGAAGAAAAGAAAATGTTAGATTCATTTGGCTGACACAATGGCAAACCCTCTTTAAAGCAACTTAAGAGGTGAAAAAAATAGAAAAAAAGGTTTCAGTCCACATTTTAGCATTTATGCTTCTTTTGTCACTGTGAGAATAAAGAGTGACAATCAGCACTTTGTGGTATCAGCAGCAAAACCAATAAGACCAATATGTACATCTTGATCAGCTGGGCTGTGTGTGTGTTTGAGCAATGGCATGCAATGGCATTCATGCATTTTAAGTACCACTTTTAAGTGTCTGAATACTTTTGGAGCCACTGTACCACAAATGTGTCAATTGTCATTTTTATCAATATGAGTACGGCCACTCTTATCATGCCCACAGAATTCTCATCTTGAATTCATTCACCCTCTTCAGTTGAACTGACAGTGATCTGATGCCTGGCCAACTTCCAGCTGTATGTGTGTGTAGCAGCAACAGAAGAAGAACGAGAGATCAGAGAGAAAGTGAATGTGTGAGTGTTCGGCCTGAGGCAGCGTGCCATAAAGTGAGATTAGCGGTCATAATCTGCTGAAGCATGTGTGTGTGTGTGTTACTGTCTCTGTGGTGTGTGGCGGAGAGGTGAGTCTTATGGCCTCTGCTCGCTCACCCAGACAAATGTTAAATCTCCATTTACCCTACACCAAAAAGCACGCCAACAGCCACAACCAAAAGCAACATGTGAGGCTCATTGTCTGAACTGTTTTATCCCAGGGCTCCATTCTCCTTTTTTCCATGTGCTGTGAAATAAATCATACTCAAAATCAAAATCTGAATTCAATGGCAACTCGTTCCCATATCGCAGGCCCTTTGACATGTTTCATGACTGATTGATAACGTGTGTTGACTGGCAATCAATGTGGTGTGGGCTTTCTGTAGTCAGGGCTTCTACTGTATTGAAATTAGAGGCTTGTTTATCTAATTACAGCAATGCGATACTGTAAATAGTTCACATCCTATATTTATCAATCCGTTCTCACACTCAGAGAGACAATAATGTGCATAACCAGACAAAAGAATATAAAAAGAAAGGAAGAGAATGAGACTGCAAACTCATGGCGGGTCTTAACAGACAAAATGTGGACAGTTGTGTCCCACACATACACACATTTATTTTTGTACTCATAATTTTAAATGCTCTGAACTTTAAATACTTGAGTAAGCTAAGTCATACATTTAACTTAAAAATATCATGTAATCTAACATTTTTAGCAGTGGAAACTTGACTAGCTAATTTAATAAATGCCACCTTGCTAATTGGTTACACAATGCTTTGATAGCATTAGCACTTGCTGAATGAGGACAGCAATATAAAATATTTAAAATATATCTGTTCTCAAACTAAGCTCATGCTCCACTCGTCATCATGATGGTAACCTTACAAAATAAACCAACATAACAGAAACTCTTCTAAACTAGCATAACAAAACATTAAACACTACTAAATCTCCCACTTAACGTTAATCTTGCACACAAAAACATAATATAACACTTAATTTTGGCATTTACTGTCCCTTTTGAGTGTCATGGCAAAGCATGCTGGGAAATAGAAATCTCGATTAAATTTAAGTCAGTCTAAATTAAAAGAAACAAGTTCATAAAACTCAAACCAATGAAACAATTCAGATTACTTAAAATGTGTCAGTTTTGAGAACTCAAAAGTAAAAGAAAGTTCTAAATAGTTAATTTGTTTGAACTAATTTGCTCTACTATTATTTTGAGCGTTAGGGTTTACAGTGTATTGAGACAGTTCACAACATTAGATAACTTTAAACTGGGAGGGGACTGCCAAAAATACTACAATGATGAGCAGATTAGAAGGTGAAGAGAATAAGAGAAAGGGAGAGACTCTTGACCCTGACGTGGAGGGTAATTAAACAGAAAGAAAAGAAAAAGAGAATCTCAGAAAAGCATTAGAGAGACAAGCATAGGCTATAGGGCACTCTGCACATAAAGTCTAATTATTGCCTCAAGAGTTTTTCCCCAACAAAACAATTAAATGCAATGAAAGGGTGCTTTAAATATAGTGCTCTAGATGATGACAATGAGGGGACTCAGTTTGGTGCGCAGTATCATCTACTTCCCAGTGGAGTAAGTTTATTGTGTGGCACATACTGCCCCCTATCGGTGCATATGAGTAATGAAATACAAATTGAAGTAGACTGCTATGGTGAGTGGAGAAGCGTAGCTGGGGCTAATTGAAAAACACATACTGAGTCCAGCTTTACTGAACACAAGTCCCCAACCTCTACTAAAATCATACTCAGAGATCATTTTGTAAATGTAAATCATCATCTTGATATCGAAAAGACAGTAATGAAAAAAACTATTTAAGCCCATTCAGTCTTTAATATCTGAATATTTAACACATCGCACGAAGTTCTCTGTTAAGATAGCCTGTATTGTGAGGTTCCTGTATAGTGTCGGAAAGATGAGCCGTGGAGGATGTAGCCTATAGAGACGACCTGCCACGATCACAAAGCAGCTTTTGTCGCCTCAAAAACAATCCTCTTTCAGTTTCCCACTAATGAATGCGCATTGTAGATAACAGTACAGGCTACCTTTGTTTTCACCTAGCATCTCAAATGAAGCGTTTCCAAAACAGATACTGTTGAAACAGGCAGTTTTCCGAACAGGATATTGGGGTACAAAAATGTACGAAGTAGCAGTTTGTGTGATCAACATAGAACTTTTCAATATTTTATAACGTCATAAGTGAGTGAGTCGCTTTCACTGAGTGGAACTATGAACGCAACTCGCGCCAAAAGTATAGGCCTTCTTCCATAAAATAGCCTACCTTCAACCAAACAAAAAAATAATGTTTAATTGCGTTTCCATGTACCTACCTATTGTTCCGGAGAGATTCTGAAGTGTGCGTCCAATACAACGCAGGTCACATGACAATACCAAACATGACGATTCTAGTGCATCAGAATAATCTGGATTCATAGTATGAATGTAATCTGGACCAGATTACATTCATATTATACAACAACAACAACAACAACAACAACTATATTACTTTCCCCATTAAATCTCTGAATAATTTGTCATAATTTCTCAAAAATGTTTTTCTTTAAAACAATTACTAAGTAACTTTGCAACTACATGACAACTAACTGAGTGTTATTAGACTGTCTGCTTAAAGTGTTCATCCAAACATGAAAATTCTGTCATTAATTCCTCACCCTTATGTCGTTCCAAACCCGTAAAACCGGAACACAAATTAAGATATTAAGAGCTCTCTGGCCCCTCCATATACAGCTACTTAATTACCATTTTCATGGTCCAGAAAGGTAGTAAAGACATCGTTAAAATAATCAATATGACTCCAGTGGTTCAACCCTAATTTTATGAAGCGATAAGAATGCTTTTTGTGCGAAAAAGACTTGTTCAAATTCAAATGGTTGAATAACGACTTTATTCAACAATTTCTTCTCGTCCGTGTCAGTCTCCTACGCTGCTGACGTGTAAACAGTGCAGCGCTTCCGAGTTCTACGTCAGAACACTGGCTCACTATTGGCCGACGCTGCTCACGTTTGTGCACAAAAAGTATTCTTGTCTCTTCATAACATCAAGGTTGAACCACTGGAGTCACATGGACTATTTTAATGATGTCTTTCCTACCTTTTTGTACCTTGAAATTGGTAATTAAATTGCTGCCTATGGAGGGGTCAGAGAGCGCTCCATTTTCATCAAAAATATCTTCATTTGTGTGAACAAAGATGAACAAAGGTCTTATGGGTTTGGAACGACATGATGGTGAGTAACTAAAGATAGAATTTTCATTTTTGGTTGAACTAACCCTTTAATATCTGCTAACACTTTATTTTGATGCTCCCCATCAGACATTCTACTACTGACTAGAAGTTTGCAATTAGATGTCAACTTACTCTACTACCCGAACCCTAACACCTAACTATCTACTAACAGTCTACTAATACTAATGAGAGTTAGCTTACATGTAGCTGCAAAGTTAGTTATAGTTAGTAGTTATAGTTAGTAGAGTGAAATAAGGTATAACCTATTATTTAGTCTTTAAAACTTTACTCAGTTTTACTGATTATTTGTTTTTGTGAACAGTTTTTAACCCGTGTTGCAAGCCATAAGCATTCCCAGTAATTTTGTCTCATTAAATGTGTCCAAATTAAATGGTCTATGCCATCAACATCCAATTCACAACCCACTAAAAGTATGCGTCTATTTTCATTCCTTTTCAAGAATTTTTGGAGAAACACCTGAGATGAAGTTTATATTAATTGAAACCACCGAGAACTCTTAGAAATCGCATGAGCTACAAAAGAAACATCTGAGCAATAAACCTTCCTTTTGGGCGCATGCACAACAACATTGATGTCCCTTATCTTCTTGACCAGAGAAACCATTTGGGATTCCACCCCCTCTTTCTTTCTCTTTTCTCATTACAGAGATAAGTCTATGCTGTCCCACTATTCCATGATAGCCATGCCTCTCTGGTGTCTATCTCCTTTAGATACATTTCTGCATGCCATTTAAAACTTTACCTTTGAACAATCCCTCACGTCTCGCCTGTCACATCTGACAGGTCACTCACAGGATAGCAGCACTATTCATTAGAAAAAAGACAGCTCTTTGCACTCCCTCCATCTACTGCCCTCACAGCCGTCTGGTCGCTGTGGAGACGAAGAGACAGTGAGAGATGGTCTGGTCTGAAGTGCCAGGGATGGGTGACGTACAACAGCTACGAACAACACACCCAAGAGAGAAGATAAGAGAAGACTGCTTATTAACATGCTCTTTCTCTCACACACAAATAAACACATTGGCACATTCAAAACATGATGATAATGCTCATTAACGTTATTATGTGAATTATTTATTTACACACACGCACAAATGTAAACAACATTTTCAAAGTTCCTAATTAAAGTGTAGGAATTTTATTCAACACTCACAATGTGGAACTCACCACTTCAACATGTTATGTCAACAGAGCTCCACAAAATAATGTTTGCAATTTAAAAAGTTTAAGCAAATCAATAAATTTAGCTTTCCTGTAGCTCAAACAATAAGAGCGTGGAACTAGTAACGCCAAGGTCATGGGTTCGATTCCCAGGGAAAGCAAGAACTGACAAAATGTAAAAATGTGTACCTTGAATGCAATGTAAGTCGCTTTGGATAAAAGCGTCTGCCAAATGCATAAATGAAAATGTTTAACTTGCAGCCATGCATTTATTTAAGTTGTGGTAACTGAATTACTTTTTTGAGTTTCCTCCTTTTTTGCATCTCTGTTCTAATTGAATCATTTCAACCATATGAGTTTCTCTTGTACGCTTTCCTTATTATTCTCTTTCTCAGTCTTGTTGAGATGAAACGTGTGCTGCGTCTGTTCCCCATGCTGGGGGGTCTGAGTCGCTGCCTGGCCTGAGCTAGAGTAGCTGACTGCAGTCTGTGATAGCCCACTGATTTATGATCAGTACTTCCTGCCCTGAGATTAACCTGCAACATTATGACCAAACAGGCAAAAATGTTTTACATTTACATTTACGCAAAACATTGTGTTCTCTCAAAATAATTAATAAATGTCCTCAGTAACACAACTTTAATCCATTTTAATTTGGTCGTACAAAATGTCTCACTGAGTTACAATATATTCTTGTCAAATCAACAACAGATTTCTTTTTTGGCAAATTATCAGTTAGCAAAACAATTTGTCAATAGTTACTCATTTTATTCTTTGCGTAATACATTGTTATATTGATAAATATTTCTCAAATTAATATTATGCTTTGTTAAATTGTTACCAAAAATATATATTTCAAATAAATGTTGTTCTTTTGAACTTTCTGTATGGCAAATAATTCTAGAAAATATAAATGTATATATTAAGCAGCACAACTTTGAATATTTATAATAATCATAAATGTTTCTTGAGCAGCAAATCATCATATTAGAATGATTTCTGAAGGATCATGTGACACGATGATGAAATTTCAGCTTTGTTCAAATAGAAAAGAGTTATTCTAAATTGTAATAATACTTCATAATATTACTTTTTACTGTATCACTGTATTTGACTACATTTAAAAAGTCTTATTAAATATTAGATGTAAAAATAGTCAAGTAAAAAGTAAAATAAGTTTAATTCGATGTAGTAATATTACTTAAAAATAAATTAAAGCTAAGAAACATTAAAAAAATAATATTAAAAATAACAGCACATAAATTACTAAAACTTAAACTGAAAATATAAAAAGAAGCTAATTCACAATATTTATAAATATTATAATCATATACAAATAATATTAAAATAACACTCACATTCTTCCCATATGCTGAATGAAATGTATTTGCAATATATATATATATTTTTTTTTTTTGGTATAGGGAACATATTCACTATTATTTATGACTTTTGCCTTAATAAACTCCTAATTTACTGCTCATTAATAGTTAGTAAGGTTGTTAAGTTTAGGTATGGGGTAAGATTAAGGGTTGCAGAATATGGTCGTGCAGGCATTAATATGTGCTTTATAACTACTAATAAACAGCCAATATGCAAGCTAATAAGCAACAAGTTAAAAATGAGAATTGTCCCCATACTAATTTTATTTTTATTTGAGCCATTTATTATTTAGGCCTCCATCCTCACTTTCACACTCTCCCTTTATCTCTCTCTTTTCTGGTTGGTCTGTCAGTTGTCTCTGACATTGTTGAGTCTCATGGTCAGCATCTTGGTACTCCATAAACTAACCTTACCCTAACCCTTAAAGGTCAGAGGTCAATACAGCGTAAACATAGAGACAGGCGGACTGACCCATCAATCATACGGCATCCCATGACAGCTGAGCTGGAACACCCATTGCTTCACATCCTGCTGGTCAGAACTGCACATGCCATACTTCATAATGGAACCATCTCTATCCCCCAGAGACTCTAAAGAATCTAGAAGTGGTGGAACCGCCCAGCATGATTGGAAAAGGCTGAGTTATCGGCTATATTTGTATCCCTCAGAGAGATGCGTAAGCTCTGCGATTCACTTGGAAGCAGCCTGTTCCGTGTTCAGCATTCCAAACACAGCATTTTTATGAATGTGCTGGCAGTCCACTGTCCTGGCTCAGAGACAGAGGGGGCTGGAGAGTCTGGAAAGTCAATGTTTATAACTGACAAGCTCTGAGATGTTTTATCATTACACAAGAGAGACATGAGGAGAAAGCAAAGCTAAACCCCAATACTATGACCTCCCTAAACCACACAGAGGACAGCATACACACGGGATGCAGAAAAATACATTTTGGTTTCATTGCATTAGTGAGGATATTTGATAGACGCAATGGTTTTTAAATGGAGGAGATGATATTTGCTAAACTTAACTCATGCAAACCTGTTGCTATCAGTATTTAAAGTAAAACATAATTTGGCTGATTTAGCATGAGCTACATCAAAAATGTGCTTAATTGTAAAAAAAAATGCTTGCAGATAATATAATAATAATGAAATAAAAGGCCTCTTAAGTGTACTTTAAGAGAGTAAGGCCTGGTTTCACAGACAGGGTTTAGATTAAACCAGGATTAGGCCTTAGTTTAATTATGACATTTAAGTAGCTTTTACAAACGTGCCTTAAAAAAAAACAAACAAACAAAAAAAAACATTACTGGTGTGTATCTGGAGACAAAACAATGGCACTGACATATTTTAAGAAACAACCATGCAAGTTGCTTTTAGTTAAGACAGCTCAAACATGCATTTTAGTCTGGGACTAGACTTAAACCGCATCTCTGTGAAATCGGGGGTAAATGTTTCATGACTGTTTCTTAACACACTTCCAAGTATATTTCTAAAAAGTGCACTTTGTGATAATGCCAAATTAAAATGTTTTTAAACTTTTCTCATGCTTTAAGGAGGTATTATTTTAACAAAAGCACATTAGAGAACACACATAAAGACCTTGATTAGAATTTGAACTGCAGTGTGTTACTCAGTATGAAGTTAATATATTTTATATATACTAAACTGCAACTTTACAACTGTGTAATTATAAATGTATTTGACATACATGTTTCAATAGAATACTATTTTAGTTAACCATAAATGCTTGTTAGTACATTTGGCAGTACACTTTAACCATATTTCATAGATTTATGAAATTGCATATAAAGTTGTACTTAAGCCCTACTTAAGGGGGTTTAAAAAGCACTCTACGTTCAACGTTCAGCTAATTTAAGCTGTAATACATTTTAATTTAATTGCAATTAACATTCTATTTAGTGTCTGAAAACATTACATACAGTTCACACTTTAGTGTATTCTTTGAGTGTATGCTAGTGTACTTTTTACAAGAGAATATTCAGTTTTCAACGCACTTCACTATATCAGTAAGGATGTTTTCAAAACCTGTACACACTAAAGCTGTGTGCTAGTCAGATCTGAATCGAAAAAATGCCTTTTAAATTCAAATTCAATTCCTGAATTTGTGTATAGCAATAAAGAATGCATTATTGCAATTCATACTTAAATGTAAGAAAGTAAAATTAAAATAAATTGAAACTTAAACTGTAAATATTAAAGGTGCACTGTGTAAATTTTAGCGGCATCTAGTGATGAGGTTGTGAATTGCAATCCCCCACCTCTCACCCCTCCCTTTCGAAGCACACAGAGAAGCTACGGTGGCCGACACAGGACAAAGATGTCATCGTATGAGACAGCAGAGAGTAGCTAGAGCTCTGTAGAGCAGTTTGTCCGTTTAGGGCGCAAAATGGCGACTTCACTGTAAGGGGACCCACGGTGTATGGAGTAATAAAGTAATAAAAACATAACGGTTCATTATGTAAGGTCTTTATACACCACTGAAAACATAGTTATGTATATTATATTGCATTTCTGTCAATAGATCCTCATAAATATTACACACTGCACCTTTAACTAGAAAAGCAGAATTTGTCAAGACAGATTTATTTTCAATTTTTTTCCCTCCAAAAAAAGTTTTGATTTAGCTAACATCTGGGGTAACTTTTTAGCAAATTTCTCTAAATGATAAAACATATTCCTTGTATACACAAATTACCTGTCAGACTTGGAGCCTAAAACAAATTCTTGAAGGTCCATAAATGTATTAACACAAAAGAACAGCCAAAACTGTGGGCTATGCGTAAGTCTGTCCACAAACACACATAGCTCAGGGAAAACATAAATGGTCAGTTTATGAAATGACAAACATTTGTGTCAATGCTGGCCGTTTCACTCATAAACTGCCTGCTTGTCACTGCAATATTCTTCCAATTAAGCTAGTATTAGTATTAATCACTTTAGTGTTAGTAAGTGAACTATTATCATCTTGCTAGATGTTCTCAGGCTCTAATTGGCTAATGGCTATTTTACTGAGAGTTCAACTCTCATCCTGTAGCAGCAGGCTGATGTTCAATTACACCCATGTGGGACAACTCGACAACAGCCCAGGGAGGTCATCAGGGTCATTACCCTGACAACCCAAGATTAATGGGGTGTTTAGCTCAGTTGGTGAATGACCAGTGTGCAGATCTGTCACCACAGAACCATACATACACAACACTCACTCTCTCCGTATCTCACTCACACTGATACTGAACACTTTAACAGAGGTGTCAGCTTGACAGTATTCCTCTGGAACAAGCAGATATGGGAAACCTTTGAGCAAACATTGATGACATGAACTAACTCAAGAACATGCACAGGATCCATACATGCACTCTTATCACATTCATATTCACGCGTACGCATCCCCTCAACAGAAGCGAGACATTTTAGTCTTGCTTTCCAAAAATAGATCAATATACTTCAGAAGGAAAACTGCATAAAATATTGAGATTTATGGTAACACTGTATTTTACAGTTTCTTTGTTACATACATGTACTTACCATAATAATAACAGTAAATTATTTTACCCTAATTTCACCCTAACCCTATAGTAAGTTCATGTTGTTAATTAATATTACTCAGTACTTAAATATATAATTGCACTGTAACAATGACACCTTAAAATAAAGTATTGGAAATTTCTTACCCAATTGAAAAACTTGGTTACACATTATTTTAAGGTGTCATTGTTAAAGTGCGTATCATAGACACGCGAAAAACTGCGTACCATTTGCATGCCAAAACTCATTTTGGCGTATACATTCCACGACATTGCACACTCATATTATTTATATGCATTTTCGTGAGATCTGGCTCAGTTAAACGGACACGTACATGCAAAATGAAGTCAAAATGGCCGTCTCTGCGAGTATCCTCATAAACACAGACGATTATGTGTTGTAAACAATTGAGAAAGAAAACGGATGATTTTCATTTATATCAGGTCTGTGCCTTTGTTTTAAAGGAACAGCAGCCTAATGTCCCCGCAGGTGATCAAACAAAAGAGAAAAAGAAAAATACTTTTGTAGCTTTAACAAAGATAAATTGTATGAATTATTTAATTATACACTGTAAAAAAATGTTTCATGATTTATCACAACTTTTTATAATTTGTCAAATCAACTTAAATAATTAATGCAGTTTAGATAACATAATATTTTGAGTTTCTATTTATTAAACCAATCTCCTTTGTTGTATTAACTCAAATTTTCAATTTCAACAAACTCAAAATTAAGGCAACCCGGTAACTTATTTTTTAAAGTTAAACCAACAATAACTTTTCTACAGTGTATTAGTTGTATTTCAATTATTTTACATTTGATGGTTCAATTTGAATACTGTTAGATTTACCTGAAAAACACAAAGCACTGCTTATTTCATTTATATCTTTCTTCTATTGTATTTATCTATGCTTGTAATTAGTTTATCATTTTCAATGCAGATTCACTCCCCTACAAAATCACCCCAGTTATTCTAAAATGATTAATTATTTTCAAATAGAGCTATTCAAATCATCTGGCAAAATTTTTATATTTTTTATCAAATATATATCACAGAAAAACAAAATATCGCAATGTACGTTTCTTCCAATATCGTGCAGCCCTACTAAACATTTACAAACTCAATTAAACACATGTAAGACATGTCTTCACTTGTACTGTGTCCACTGTTTATTTGCTGGTGTCATGCTTGTTTACTGTCATTGTGATCTGTTTGTATAGGTGGCAGAGTAGTAATAACATGCTGTTACGTCTGCTTTCTCTGTCTGTAACAAAGTTGACCCCTCACCCTCAGTGACTATGTGACGCCCCCTTCCTCATTCTTACCATAAGCCACCATGAACTACTGTAACTGAGTTCAGCAGAATGAAGTCATGGCTGTCTGAATGGTTACTGATCACTATAAAAATAAAGCCAACATCCATACATAAGTATCTAACCTGTAGTTTTGCAGTGCAAGTAAAATGCTCTAAGCATAATGGCAGCTAGACCGCTCTTTAGGTATCCCATGTGTTTGTCACTGTCTGTTCCTGAGATCTCTACATCTGGACCATGCTGTGGACCTTGTGGTCAGGAACTGCTGCCAATGTTGAAAAATAACTAGAAGTGTTTTAGCCGGAGGAAAGCGGGGAAACCATTGTCATGATATTGTTTGTAAATCTGGCCTCAGGGATTGTGCTCAGCACTTCCAGTTTTTATTAAGTGTTTCACCATAAGACTCCACAAAACACAGTTATGAAGCAACTGAACCTTTCAGAAATAATTTATTACTTCAGTTTCTCATATTAAACTTTAACATGTTTAAATGTAATGTTGGCCATTTAGCCTGTAATATCAGATTTATGGTGTCAGATTGTGTTAATTTAGGGAAGACTAACCAGTTAAAACCAGTCTGGCTCTGTGGGGTTGGGTGTGGAGGCTTTGATGGATATTTCATGGTTGGTTTGTGTTTTCTCTTAAGGAAAATATGCAGATAAGTTCAGTTAGGCAGTGAATGCTTATTTGATTAATCATGTGTGCAATGTTCTTGCAAATGCAGGTTACGGCTAAGTGTCGGTTTTTCATAGTAATGGTTCATTTACCCAGTATATCTGATTAGACAATCGCCATTCGAGTTATTGCTTTATTAAACCTGCACATGAACGTTAAAGGGCTAGATCACCCAAAAATGAACATTTTATGTTTATCTGCTTACCCCCAGGGCATCCAAGATATAGGGGACTTTGTTTCTTCAGTAGAACACAAGTGAAGATTTTTAACTCCAACAGTTGCAGTCTGTCAGTCGTATATTGCATGTGAATGGTAGCAAAAAAGTAAAAAAAAACATGCACAGACAAATCCATATTAAACCATGTGGCTCGTGACGACACACTGATGTCTTAAGACACGAAACGATCGGTTTGTTCAAGAAACCTAACAGTATTTATATAATTTTTTACCTTGCGATCACTTCCAGTAATTGAGGTCAATGTACAATGTACATGATCTGGCGTAGTTTACACAAGCGCCGGAAGTGATCTCTTTCACGTATCTCTACGCCAGATCGTGTACATTGTACATTGACCTCACTCACCAGAAGTGATCGCGCGCTGAAGGCTGTTGGACATAGTGGTGTATTAGAAGAATAATATATAAATACTGTTCGGTTTCTCACACAAACCGATCGTTTCGTGTGTCGTCACGAGCCGCAGTGTTTAATATGGATTTGTCGTGCATGTTTTTTTTTACTCTGATAGATTTTGTTACCATTGGTTGGAGTACAACGGTTGGAGTTAAAAATCTTCATTTGTGTTCCACTGAAGGAACAAAGTCCCCTATATCTTGGATGTCCTGGGGGTGAGCAGATAAACATCAAATTTTCATTTTTGGGTGAACTATCCCTTTAAAATAGTGCCTTTTTAGTCAAAGTTGCATGCCAGATTTTTCTCCATCAAATTTGCACATTTCCATTATTCTTGTCTTACAGGCATTCTCAGGCCATTTCGTCTGCATAATGGACACTGGAGAATGTTTATACATGTGGTCCTGCTGAAACACACAGAATGAGAGACAGACAGGCTGAAAGGCAAACAGCAGACGGACATGGAAAGACAGCATGGGATGGCGTAAAAGAGAGAAATGAAAGGGGTTGGAGAGAGGCGAAGTGGTCGACCGATGGGACAAGAAAGGTGGAGTGTGTTTTAACAGGCTCCAGATGGTGAGGTCTAAGCAGTTCAGTGTTGTGAATGATGGCTCTCCAGTGACAGAACTGACCAGCGTCTGAGTCATAACCCATATCAGGGGCCCAATGAGACTCACTGTCGACAAAACACACTCTTACACACGGTGATGAATGTGACCAAATAAATGTCAACACACTGTTAAACAATATTCTTTATTTGAATGCTGATATTCAGAATAACAACCTAATGTGCTATTGCTTTTATTAAAAAAACAACAAGAAGTTAAAGGGATAGTGCCCCCAAAAGAACAGAGACTATTGTAGACTTGAGGACAGCATTTATCATTACAATGGATGTCAACGGGGTCCAAAACAATGTAACAGAATTTACATTTTTTGGAATAGAATATAATAGTGATGTTCTAAAAGCATGGTGCCACAGTTAAAAGAAGGTTAAATTAATCAGTGAAACCTCCAATGATTAAATATGTTAAATAAAACAAATCTTTTTACGCATTTAATCTCACTTATTGACCAGTGTCCTTGCTGCTGATCTTCGATGATTCAGTTAAACAGTTAAAATGACTTTTTGCTTTTATTAGTGAAGTAAGTGTTAAACTTTCTTCTTCTGCATCCTATTCTTCTGTAATCCAGAATGGCAGCACAGCTGAAAGTTTTGTTTGAGCTGTGCCCTCTACTGTACGTGTGTGAATTTGCATTTCCTTCAGCCTTATTATTTCAATTTTGGTGTTAAAGGGCCTTTACACTTGCCCAAAAATAGAACCTTTTTATTATTAAAAAAACAAAACAAGCATAGCCCAGGTGAGGAAAAGTAACGCAAAAGTAAGGTAATGCACATTTTTCTTAAAAAGTAACCAAGTAACTCAATTAGCTACTTTTTAAGGGAATAACGCAATATTGTAATGCATTACTTTTCAAAGTAACTTTCCCTAACATTGGCTGTCAAGACCATCCCCGTTCACACGGATCTGTGAAAACGACTCAAAACGCTGTATTATTCATGCCAGGCCAGTAGTTGGCAATGTCACTTTGTAGCACCAATAGACTGAACACGTAATACGCATGTGCGTGACTGCGCCGTTTTCACAAATTCACGTTTTTGTAGTTTACACAGAGACAATAATAGTATAGTTTTCAAAGGTTTGCATTTTCATCCATTCAGCTTTTTTTCTCCATTTACAGCTCTTCCTTCAGCTGTCATTGAAGCATTTGGATGAGGAAGTTGATTCGTCCTCTCATTAAAGAGGATCACAACAAAAGTCTCTGTTAGTCTGTGTCTCATTTCAAAGCCTTGAATAAATCTCTGTTCATACTGAGATAAGGAACCTGCTTTCTCTCTCTTACACACATACTGACTATCACTGTCATGCAAATTAGATTATGCAAGTTTTCCATGAGCACAGATGACACTGGTTAATTCAGACAAATCAGAATATTATGGGTATGTCTGGATATGTTTGTGTTGACTGAAATGTATTTGTGTGAGTGTGTGTGTGTTCATGTGTTTCTATCTTGGTGGCGACCGAAAGCACACTGAATTCAGGTCCCCTTGAGGAAACAAGCATATAAATCATACAGAATGAGTTTTTTTGAAAATGTAAAGTTTTGTGTGATGGGTGGGTTTAGGGGTAGGGTTAGTGTAAAAGGAGATAATATACAGTTTGTACAGTATAAAAACCATTACGTCTATGGAGAGTACCCACAAAGATAGTGAACCAGACGTTTGTGTGTGTATTTGTGTGAGCAAGATCAAAGTAAATTGTTGTAAACAGTTATTTGGGGAATGCATGGCATTTTTCATGGGAAAAAAGGATCTTCTAAGCCAGGTCATCCCTTATCAGGAGGGTCTGTTTTAAAGCATGCATGAACCAACGGGTCAGGGGTTTGGCTGCTTAACATGGTCAGTTTGGCCCTGCTAGAAGATGCTACTACGCCATCATGGGGGGCATTCTCTATTGACAGCCATTCAAATGTTAAAGAACGGAAACGGAAATTGCAATAGTCTTTTCTTCCATATTATGATGCATATCAAAGCAAAATGGTTTCTCGAACTTTGTAGAATTCCTAAAAATGTAGGAATATGTCTATAGAGAATTGATTGAATCATTGGATAGTTGTGGTTTGCTATTGCTGTGATCTCATTTGAGTGACAGGTTGCCAGTAAACGTCATCAAAAAAGACTCAAGATTTTGCTTGTGGGAGGGAAAGTTATTTCGATTAAAGATTATGAGGGCACTTTAAAAAAAATTATAATATGTACAGGTAAATAATTTATAATAATTACTGCAATATTCCATAAAAACAAGGTGGGATTACATGGTGACTTTAAGGAAGAGTAAAAAAAAATAAAATAAAAAAAAACGAATCATACACAATATTGCCAAAAGTATTGGGACACCCCTCCAAATCATTGAATTGAGGTTCCAATCACTTCTATAGCAAAAGGTGTATAAAATCAAGCACCTAGGCATGCAGACGCTTCTACAAACATTTGTGAAAGAATGGGTCGCTCTCAGGAGCTCAGTGAATTCAAGCGTGGTACTGTGATAGGTTGTAAATATTCTCCTCACAATTAAATATTCCACGGTCAACTGTTAGTAGTATTATAACAAAGTGGAAGCAATTGGGAACAACTGCAACTCAGCCACGAAGTGGTAGGCCCCGTAAAATCACAGAGCGGGGTCAGCGCATGCTGAGGCACACAGTGCGCAGAAGTCACCAACTTTCTGCAGAGTTAATAGCTACAGACCTCCAAACTTTGTGTGGCCTTCAAATTAGCTCAAGAACAATGTGTAGAGAGCTTCATGGAATGGGTTTTGATGGCCGAGCAGCTCATCCAAGCCTTACATCACCAAGTGTAATGCAAAGTGTTGGATGCAGTGGTGTAAAGCACGCCACCACTGGACTTTAGAGCAGTGGCGACGTGTTCACTGGAGTGACCAATCACGCTTCACTGTCTGGCAATCTGATGGACGAGTCTGGTTTTGGCGGTTGCCAGGAGAACGGTACTTGCCTGACTGCATTGTGCCAAGTGTAAAGTTTGGTGGAGGGGGGATTATGGTGTGGGGTTGTTTTTCAGGGGTTAGGCTTGGCCCCTTAGTTCCAGTGAAAGGAACTCTTAATGAATGCTTCAGCATACCAGCATACCTGACCTCACAAATGCGCTTCTAGAAGAATGGTAAAAAATTCCCATAAACACACTCCTAAACCTTGTGGAAGGCCTTCACAGAAGAGCTGAAGCTGTTATAGCTGCAAAGGGTGGGCCAACTCCATATTAAACCCTACAAATTAAGAATGGGATGTCATTAAAGTTCATGTGCATGTAAAGGCAGGCGTCCCAAAACTTTTGGCAATATACACTCACCTAAAGGATTATTAGGAACACCATAATAATACTGTGTTTGACCCCCTTTCGCCTTCAGAACTGCCTTAATTCTACGTGGCATTGATTCAACAAGGTGCTGAAAGCATTCTTTAGAAATGTTGGCCCATATTGATAGGATAGCATCTTGCAGTTGATGGAGATTTGTGGGATGCACATCCAGGGTACGAAGCTCCCGTTCCACCACATCCCAGCTCTATTGGGTTGAGATCTGGTGACTGTGGGGGCCATTTTAGTACAGTGAACTTATTGTCATGTTCAAGAAACCAATTTGAAATGATTCGCGCATTGTGACATGGTGTATTATCCTGCTGGAAGTAGCCATCAGAGAATGGGTACATGGTGGTCATAAAGGGATGGACATGGTCAGACACAATGCTCAGGTAGGCCGTGGCATTTAAACGATGCCCAATTGGCACTAAGGGGCCTAAAGTGTGCCAAGAAAACATCCCCCACACCATTACACCACCACCACCAGCCTGCACAGTGGTAACAAGGCATGATGGATCCATGTTCTCATTCTGTTTACGCCAAATTCTGACTCTACCATCTGAATGTCTCAACAGAAATCAAGACTCATCAGACCAGGTAACATTTTTCCAGTCTTCAACTGTCCAATTTTGGTGACCTTGTGCAAATTGTAGCCTCTTTTTCCTATTTGTAGTGGAGATGAGTGGTACCCGGTGGGGTCTTCTGCTGTTGTAGCCCATCCGCCTCAACGTTGTGCGTGTTGTGGCTTCACAAATGCTTTGCTGCATACCTCGGTTGTAACGAGTGGTTATTTCAGTCAAAGTTGCTCTTCTATCAGCTTGAATCAGTCGGCCCATTCTCCTCTGACCTCTAGCATCAACAAGGCATTTTCGCCCACAGGACTGCCGCATACTGGATGTTTTTCCCTTTTCACACCATTCTTTGTAAACCCTAGAAATGGTTGTGCATGAAAATCCCAGTAACTGAGCAGATTGTGAAATACTCAGACCGGCCCGTCTGGAACCAACAACCATGCCACGCTCTAAATTACTTAAATCACCTTTCTTTCCCATTCTGACATTCAGTTTGGATTCAGTCTTGACCAGGACCACACCCCTAAATGCATTGAAGCAACTGCCATGTGATTGGTTGATTAGATAATTGCATTAATGAGAAATTGAACAGGTGTTCCTAATAATCCTTTAGGTGAGTGTAGTGTCTATATATATCACTTTCATAGTCACTTTCTAAAACAGTCACAACAGGGAGGTTTTAAGTCACACAACCCACATATATGAGATTTAAAAAAAAAACATTTAAAAAAAAATATGAAGAAACATTATGAGAATTAAATGCTTCCAGATTTCTATGAAGCAGACTTCTGTTTTCCTTGCTGGTAACATCCTGGAATCTCTTTCTAAAAGTCTCATATTCAGCCAAACATACAGACACTTAAGTAAAAAGCACTAAAAAGTGAAGGAAAATCTTTTCATTTGTGGTCTTGGTCTGTATCTCTGACACTCCTGTCTGTCTGTGTCTTTCTCTCTATATTTCCATACCTCAGCTGTAGATTACTAATGAAACCACGGTACCTCCAAACTACAAGAGGTTTTCAGCATTCACAGAGGAGACAGAGAGACCCAAAGAATGAAGCTGGCATTTTTAGGATATCTAGAACTGCATTTTCTGAACTTAAAAGCCTTACGAAAGCCGAAAGCTAAGTGTAGTGAAATAATTTCTCAAAAGTTCTGTGACAGGGCAATAAAATAAGTTTTATGGACTAGATTTTTGAAGAAATAGCAAATGAATGTGTGTGTGTGTGTGTGTGTGTGTGTGTGTGTGTGTGTGTGTGTGTGTGTGTGTGTGTGTGTGTGTGTGTGTGTGTGTGTGTGTGTGTGTGAGAGAGTGTGAGAGAGAGAGAGAGAGAGAGAGAGAGAGAGAGAGAGAGAGAGAGAGTCCTTTAACCTGTCCTTTTGGTATACACAATCTGCACGTCCCACATAAACTGGACTAATAGCTTTCAACAGTTTACTTCAAGAGATTTTTGTGTAACTATTAGAACAACATGCAGTGCAGCAGAGGAAGTTTGAGTCTACATAATGAGCCCCCAGATGTGTGTGGGTGTGTGCGTGTGTACACGTGGTAGAATGACAAATATTAGTTTAACAAAATTGATAAACACAAACTGGAAATGAGACAGAGAATAATGAAGGAACAGAAACATGAAGACAAAAGAAAGAAAAGAGCATTTTGTACAGGTCTTTTGGCAGAGTTTTCCTGTTCTCAATGCAATAACACTGCTTCAGAATTCACAGAATAACTAGTCCTTTTCCACACTTGTTCATTCACAATCTCCAGTATGTAAACACATGCAGACACGCTGTTTCATTATTCATGGGGGCAGATTCTGGCCTGCCAAGCATAAATTGTTAGACTCGAGAGCAGGCTGTGACATTACCTGCCTGATGTCATTTTCTGCATTAGGCTCACAAATGACATTCTTGATTTATTTGTACTGCACACACTCATCCAAAAACAAAACAGTATCTTTGCATAAATCTCAACAGAAGACATAATTGAATAAAATATATTGATACACTCTGCTTTCTGTAGCTTTTTTGCACTACTTTGTGAATTATAAACACATAGTTCATGTCAGGCTGTGTGTGTTTTGGGGTGGAGAATGTGTCTCTTTGTATCACAGGATAATTCAGCAATGTTCCTTTACTACTCTTATGTTGTCATCGTGTATTTAAAAAAGGCAGTTTGGGAGTAAGATTTATTTTTTTAAATGAATACAGTTCCCTCCACTAATATTGGCACACTTGGTAAATATGAGCAAAGGCGGCTGTGAAAAGAAATCTGCATTGTTGATCCTTTTCATCTTTCATTCAGAAAATTCACAAAATTAAATTTCTTTGAATTAAATGTATTGAGTGGGGGCGGGGGGGCAACTCACATTATGAAATAAATGTTTTTCTCTACTTCATGTTGGCCACAATTATTGGCACCCAATTATTGCAACATCCTTTCCCCAAGGAAACAGCTTAGTCTTCTTCTGTAATGCCTGATGAGTTTGGAGATCAGAGCCCATTCCTTCATCCAGAATCTCTCCAGATCCTTCAGATTCCCAGCTCTTCTCTTCAGGTCATCACTCATTCTCTGTAGGGTTCAGGTCAGGGGACTGGGACGGCCATGGCAGAAGCTTCATTTTGTGCTCAGTCACACATTTTTGTGTTGATTTTGATGTTTGTTTTGGATCGTTGTCCTGATGGAAGATCCAACCACGGCCCATTATCAGATTTCTAGCAGAAGCGTCAGGCTTTGATTTGTATCTGTTGGTATTTGCTAGAATCCATGATACCATGAATCTGAACAAGATATCCAGGACCTCCAGCAAAAAAATAAAAATAAATATGCCCACAACATTAAAGATCCAGCAGTATATTTTTTATCCCTGTTTGCTCCAAATCCATCTGGTGGATTCGCTGCCAAAAAGCTCTTTTTATAGTTTGATCTGAGCACAGAACCAGGTCTCGTCTGAAGCTCCAGTCGTGTCTGACAGCTGAATATACTGGAGTTTGTTTTTGAATGAGTGAGGAGGATTTTTCTTGAAACCCTCCCAAACAACTTGTGGTAATGTAGATGCTGTTTGATGCATTTACCCCAAGACTCATCTGATCTCTGCACTTCTCCAGCTGTGATCTTGGAGAGTCTTTGTCCACTAAAACTCTCCTCCCCTCGTGCATTAGGACGATATAGACACACGTCCTCTTCCAGGCAGATTCGTAACATCTTTAGTTGATTGAACTTCTTAATTATTGCCCTGACGATGGGAATGGGGATTTTCAATGCTTTAGCTCTTTTCTTAGTCACTTTCTGTTTTGTGAAGCTCAACAATATTTTGCTGCTCATCCGAACTATATTCTGTGGTTTTTGGGAATTTGGCCTTTGTGTTTCCTCATATTTATACTCCTGTGGAACAGGAAGTCATGGTTGGACAATTTCGTTCTCCTAGTCACCCTTGTGTGCTACAAAAATGTGAATATGAATGGGAATGTACTTCAAAGATATTTTACTCCTAAGAATTTCTAGGGGTGCCAATAATTGTGACCAACATACATTGGAGAAAAACATTTATTTCATGAGTGTTTTCCCCCACTTTCAATTGTTTTAATTCAATGAAAGGTTAGAATTGTGACATTTTTTAATGAAAGATCAAAAGGATAAACAATGCAGATTTATTTTCACAGCCGCCTTTGCTCATATTTACCAACAGTGCCAATATTAGTGAAGGGCACTGCATATCTAGTGACAGTAAAGACACTTATAATGTTCTATAAAATGTATATTTCAAATAAATACTGTTTTAATAAATGTTATTCATCAAAGAATCCTAAAATACCACAATCCTGTTTATGCCATCCATAGACAAACAAGCCAACAAATGAGAGATTGAGAAAATGATAAAGAAATGGGGAGAAAAGAGAGATGGAAATGAAAAAGCTCTTTCTGAATGGAAACTGTCCTAAAAGTGTCATCTATTTTTCAGCATGGACATCCTCTCGAATATCTCTGGAGTCTCAGATAAATATTTTGGCTTCCTCTAAAATATCGAATAAAACAGTTTATAATGTTTCCCCTGTGTCTAACACAGGAAGGATCTAAAACATTTCAGAAAAAAAAAAATTTAAGAAAGTTTAAAAAAGGCAATAAACTAAGCGGAGACAGAGGGTCAGAGCATACCTTGTGTAAATATTTGACTCTCTGTAAATCCAGCAGAGCCGTTTCTGTCCATAAGATGATTTAGAGCTTCCTGTGATAAGCCTTCTGCCTCACCTCTTTCTGCTGGCTTGAAGGGACCGTACACCTCTACATCCAAACAAGAATAAAATACTGCAATGACCTTTCATCGGTGTCATGCACTCAAGAGCAAAGGCATCATTTACAATCCATCTGCAATTTCAAACAGCACTCTGCAATACATTTCTCAACGTCAGGAGTTCGGGAAGTCGTCATTTGTTCTTGAGGAACTCTTTAATCTAAAATGGTATTCGAAATGAAACTCTCAGTCAAGAACTCTTTAATTTGTCTCAGGACGAGTCAATTCAAAAAGTTGGCAAGATTAAAGAAAATACTATTAAAGGTGGACTGCCTTAAACTATTTATTTTCTCTGAAAACTTTCTTTTGCATTAATAAAATGCTTTCACATATCCTGTCCTTGAAAAAGCACAAGGAGAATAAGAGCTTGCCCATATGATGAATTGTATTTAGTCTTATATCTGATTCCAGGTGAACCTAAATAAAAACCAGTGGACAAATAGAGTCTAAAAAAAAAAAAAAACACTTTCTCTTGAGAATTATAGTCTGTAAGTGATGATTATGTCAGAAAATTGTCCATCCACAAACTCCACAGTCAAGGTTGGCCGTGCACCAAAGCTTTTAGAGTGACTGACCTTTTTGGAAATATTAGGAAAAATTAGAATACAGACGGATAGAGACCCAGACGGAAAGAACTGAGAGATAACAGAGACAAACAGAAGAAAGAGAGGGATGACAAAAGGGTTAACAGGAGGACTGATGGAGAGAGAGAGAGAGAGACTGCTTAAGGCCACCTGCCGTCCCTTAGTGAGCCCTGCGGCAGAATATCTCTATGACTCACTTGAGAGAGAGAGAGAACCTCAAAGACATCAAACGTCTCTCATCATCGCATACACGCGCCCAAACACACGCGTCTACCAGTGTCGGGTGGCTTAGAGAGTCTTATGTAAGCTGCATCAATGAATGAATATTTATGCTTTGTTTTGAGAGGATGGTATTTATTTATTCATTTGACAGTGGGCTGCGGTTATGGATCTGTACGAAGAGACACGTTACATCACGCAAATGAGAGATCAGTTTAGGAGGGAGAATATCCATGAGGATGTGATATTAAGTATGTTTGTATTAAACAAACTATGTGTGAGTGAATGTTTATGTGATGGACTTGAATATACAGTATAAAATGTATTAGCAAAAATCTATGTCAGAAAAGGACCAGCACGACTGTCTTCCACACAAGCACTTTTTAAGTTTATGTCACGGCTCATTGATTACCAGTGACTAATGGCAGCTTGAGAACTCAAGGAGATATCGTCATGGTTACACAACATCCCTCCAAGGGCTGGTTCACACAGAAAGTGATTTTATCGTTCCACTGGACTGCTTTTCAATCGTGTTTTATGTAAACCTTGCTTGACGGACGTCTTTGAATGTTGCATGGCGTTTCTCTGCTTTTTCAGTGTCTCACACATTAGTTTTTAAAATGACATGTCAAGTTGCAAGAAATTCAACTTTTAAGATGCTTCTCAAGACCCTGCATTCTTTTTCCATTTCTCTGAACTATGCAGCCGTATGGTAAGTCGTCACGTATCAAATACCACTGTTTCAGTGTCCAAGTGAGATCTAAACAGCCATTTATGAGCACTATTCAATTATAGCACACCTTTAAAGCTGCAGTATGTTTCTTTTATTGGCTCAAAAATAACAAAAATCGGTTATTGAGCAAGTAAGACATCAGTGTAGAGACCTGCGTGGGACTGATTTTTCCGGTGGGATTCCCGCTCCGACAAAAATATACATTGCCTTTTCCCGCTCCCGCCCGCAACATTCAAGTTTTGTCCCGCGCCCGCCCACAAAAGCCAGCATAAAAGTATAAATAGATTTTTTTTTTCTGTATATCCATGAAATCTTTTCAAGTAATTTAACATAAAAGCAAGTGCGTGCATGGTTTGGCATGGCAGAATGCGCCATTAAAATATTATCTTAATATTTCCTACAAAGCTGACTTCTCCGTTATCAATGAAACTGACTGCACAATGAATCATTCATAATGTCTACATGTTTTTCTTGTTATAACCTCAGGATTTGCTAGCATGCAGAATTCAGCACTGAACAAAAGCTCACTTTAAGCGGTGAGTGGATTCTATCTTAAATGCATCTGATTGGCTATTGCGTTCAAGAAATCAACACATATGTCTGTGATTGGCTACACTGCACAATGCTGCAAAAACATGTTATAAATAGAATGCTTGCACCTGTAAACCTTTTTTTTTATTTTGTTTTAGTTATTCTTGTTGCTTTTGTGCAATAGATGAATAACAATTTATTTGTTTTTATATGTTTTATTTTTAGATATTTCTATTTTGCGGGAGTCCCGCAAATCGTTTTATTCTCCCGCACACACACGAGTTCCTACCGCCCACGCAAATTTCCCAATGGTAGGCTTATCCACCTTATTTTTCAGGTAAGAGAAGGTGTGACCACATGTAATTTTAATGTGTCTGGCATTTTTAGCTGTACAGCTCGTTATGCTGCTTGATATTGCAAACTGGTATTTCTTATATTATTTTAATGTATTGTCTTAATTATAAACACACTGGCTTGTAGCACAAACAGTTACAGTTTACTGCACTTTTATATATTCTTCATGTTATTTCCCTATAGCAGTTAATAAATCGTAAGTCTCGCACAGTCACAGAAAACACCTTCCATGTTGAAAAATGAAGCCGTAGAGTCTGATTTTGCAGAAAATGTCACTTTGAGGTTATTATGGAAGTCACAATTCAGACTTTTTTTCTCTCAATTGCATGTTATAAAGTCACAATTGCATGTTCATATCTCACAATTCTGACAATAACAAGCAATTGCTAGATAAAGTCAGAGTTGTGAGATATAAATTCTGACTTTATATCTCGGAATTCTGACTTTATATCTCGCAGTTGCAAAAAAAAAGTCAGAATTGCGAGATTTAAATAAGCTTCCATACATTCTTTGCATGGCTGTGTCACGTCCATAAACAGAAGAAGACGACTCTCATGCTGCGTCCCAATTCGCTTAAACTACGCCCTAAAAGTATACACTCTTTTTTTGAATAAAAAGTACATACTTTTGAGTGCGTAGCAAAAGAGTAGACAAGCTTTGGGACATAGGCCTATCACGTCATACAAATGCGCCTTTAATCGGCACATCAATCATCTTGTCACAGTTAAAATCCTCCACATTTCATTTCATTTAATTTCCTGCCATATCGAAGAGAAATGCAGTAGCATGTTGATCTGCAGTTGAGGGTCTTTCATGCGGAGAACTCTCCACATATTAATGCATTTAAAAGTTAATGGCCAAAACAGATCTTTATAGAAGCCCACATTGTTATTGCAGATGAAATATAACATGGATAACATTAAATAAATATTCTTATCAGGTTAAACTATTATTTTTCATGTGTCTGCTGTGATTATGCAACCATTACAAAACAATCAAACCTGCAACCTCCTTTAGAAAGCCAAATTTTGTGTGCATTATGTAATCGGTCACAGAGCTCCACTTCTGATATAACGGTATTAAGAAATGCATGCATATAGGGCTACATTAAATGTCACGTACCACGTAAGATTATAAAAGATGTTAAATAATTGATGGGTCTGAGGGTTGAAATGACCTTCTCTTATTGTAAGCAACGGTGAGTCAGCGTCACTGCAAGCATTTCATATTTAAAACATTTTTCTAATGTTCAATTTAGACCTTTCTTGTAGGTAACAAACTCTAAGGTGTGAGGAGAGGGGTTTGTATAAATGAAAGCATGAAAAGATCAGTACTGGCCATTAAATGAGAGCTGGCATCTTGTCGATTTGCTTTTTAGAGACAGAGTTTAAAGGGCCTGATGATGTCAGCATGGGCCAGCTCTATTAGCCTGCACAGGGGGCTCAAATGACACCTACCACCTGGAAAAAAAAGGATAACGGTAAGTAAAAAAGTTCACACATGGCTGCTGGGTGAATACACTAATGAAATTCTGTTAAATGTATATGGTAAAAATTGAATAAGATGCACCATGAATTTTGGTATATATTTTACAGTTCATAACCATATACTGTTCAAAGGGGCCGGTAAGATATTTGAATGTTTTTGAAAGAGGTCTCTTATGCTAATCAAGGCTGCATTTATTTAATAAAAAGAAATACAGTAAAAACAGTACAATCTGTGAAATATTACTACAATTTAAAATAACTGTTTTCTATTTTAACATTTTAGAACTGAATTTATTCCTGTGATTACGCCAGGTCACATGCAGGGTTGCCAAGTCTGCAGTTTTCTTGCGGAATTTTTTGACTTTAAAATTGTTGCTGCAAGTTGGTTTTTTATCTGTGGGTTAAAGGTTGCTACCACCTTCCCCGAATTTGTACTGACATACAAGTTTGGCGCCCCAACCCACCCCCTGATAGATATCCCCGTTTCCACCGAAATTACCCAGAACAATTTGTCTCAGGAAATTTCCCTTGTTCCGTTTCTTGTTTCCATCGTGATCTAAAGTACCGTGAAGATTAGGCAAATTAGTCCAGTGACGTAGGACTATGCATGACTTTTCAGTTCCCGATGGATTTCGTCCTCTGCATATGAGCTTAATAAAGCTTGAACCTCGTCGTTGGTCGATCGGTCGTATTTTTTAAACTCCATTGTTGATTCGAATAGCAAACAACTCTTACTGAATGCACCGCAACAGACTTTTAAAAATGGTGGTTGAAATAAAATGCTTTGTGGAGTCAACCAATCAAAATGCTGCGTGAACTCAACCAATCAGCACGTTCAGTGCCCAAGTACCACCCCAAAGTAACTAGTTCCTGGGGAAAGCTCCTGTGGTTGAAACGCGGCTATAGCTAAATTTGCTTTGGGCTATTTTTTATTGGCCATTGGGCTAGTTTTATTGCGCAGACCTGGCAACCCTAATCACATGATTTTAAGAAAATTGTTCTAATATGCTGATATGCTGCTCAAGAAACAGTTATGCGGCCAAATATTTTTGTGGAAAAAATTTTTTTGTTTGTTTTTAGAATTTTTCTGAAAAAAAAGAAAGTTCAAAAGCATTTATTTTAAATTATTTGTAATAATATAAAATTATTTACTATAAATTTTAATCAATTCAATTTAATTTTTCTAATGATTACAGTTAATCAATTAACATGCTTTTGCTGTAGTATTTTAGTATTTCATGTGTAATGAATGTAATGAATACTCATGCCTGTGTGAGGGCATCATAATTGTATGCATATATAATTGCATGTGTGTGTGTGTGTGTGTGTGTGTGTGTGTGTGTGTGTGTGTGTGTGTGTGTGTGTGTGTGTGTGTGTGTGTGTGTGTGTGTGTGTGTGTGTGTGTGTTCAACACTAAAATGAAAAAATAGATTTCAGCAACCAAGTGAATGGCCATGCAATTGTTCATTTTCTCATGCTCAAGATGGGCTTCAAGCACGCGAGTGTGTTTGTGTGTGATTATATAGGCATGGCAAGAACATGAAAGTATTGTCTTCTTGTGTGTGTGCATGCAGGTTTGAGTGCTTGTAGACAGTCTGTCAGTAATATAGATCATTAATGAAAGCACAGCTGAGGAGTCACTGGACGCCTGAGGGAATGCCGGGAATAAACTGCCACCAGTGACGCACTTGCTTACACATCACAAAGAGATGGAGGGGGAAATGTGTGTCGGAAGGGGAAAGAAGTGAATGAGAGCGACTGGGTTGAAGAGAGGTATGGAGAGAAATGTCAAGAAAAACAGGGAAGTGGGAAAGAGCGATATGGGAGGGAATGGACAGATAGATAAGAGAGAGATGGCTAGAGGTTTTTTTCTCTCCAGAGCACGAGGAACACTCAGATAGGATCAATTATTGACCAGACATCAGGCTTTTAGCTGTCAGATGCAAACTTTGCGCGGTGCACTCTAAAAGACAGAGAGAGAGAGAGAGAGAGAGAGAGAGAGAGAGAGAGAGAGAGAGAGAGAGAGAGAGAGAGAGAGAGAGAGAGAGAGAGAGAGAGAGCGAGAGAGAGAGAGAGAGAGGTAGAGAATGTGAAAGAGGGATCGGTTGTTTTCTTCTAAAAGTGGATATGAGGAATGAGTACTTAGACTAATTTCATAAAGTTCAGGAAAGGGCGTTATTCTCCACTGACGTCTCCATGACACACACAAACAGTTTTCAGTCTAAACAAGTACATGTAGTGCACAGGGGTAGAGTCAGTTTTCACTCCAGTGAATATTTGTGCTATAGGTTTATATTAAAATCGGTTTCTGTATACTCTAAAAAATGCTGGGTTAAAAACAACCCAAGTTGAATTGAAAATGGACAAACTCAGCAATTGGGTTGTTTTAACCCAGCGGTTGGGTTAAATGTTTGCCCAACCTGCCGGGTAGTTTTATTTAACCCAACTATTGTTTAAAAATGACTGTATTGCTTGCTTAAAAAGAACCCAAACCCAATGTTTAATAAATGAACATTATTAATGTTTAATGAATAATAATTAAACAATAAATAACAACTCTATTATTGTTATTGTTTCTCTCTCTCTTCACTCTCACGTACAGCACTTTGGCCAACCAAGGTTGATTTTAAATGTGCTTTATAAATACAATTTGCTTAGTAATTATGTCTAATTTTTTATTTCTACCCTTTTTGTGTTCATTTTAAGCCAGACATATAATGAATTTTAAACAATAGTTGTAATAATTTATAGTAATAGTAATAATTTTTAACTATTGTTTTCTAGGGAAAAAAGATGGAATTGACCTTTTGAATCAAGATGTTGTCTCACTGTATGGGGTAAGTTGTCACATTGGAAAAATAGGATTTAAAAAAAATGTAAATAGTGAAATAATTATTAATGTACAAAATCTTTTGGCCAACAAATATTCAAATTAATATATTGTACACATTTTTAAACATTTAAATTTGGCAGAAATGAAAAGTTAAATCTATTTCTAAATGCATCTTATTGGTTTTATTATGAACGATTAATCCATGCACAGGGGCGTAGCAATCATTTCAAAAGTGAGGGGGACAGAATGTCAAGTGTTATACCAGTTTTTTTCCTGACCTTTGTCTAATTGACGTTTTCATTTTTAATAATTATTATACCTTTTTCTTAATTGGCTTAATATGCTATTTGTGTAAGCTATCAGGGTCTTTTTGAACCCAAATGACGTTTGCTGAAATAAAAACTAAAAATAATAATAACAAATGGCATGAGACTTGATGTGGTGGTTGACATCTGCTAGCTCTACAAACAAAAAATAAATAAATTGGAATGATAGCTAATGGTTGTATGTTAGCGTGAGAAAAAGTCTGTAACAATGTACTTTTTAAAAAAAAACAAATGTAATATTACTCACTTTATTAATGTTTTACTTTACATGTGTGCAGTGTTGGGGGGATTAAGCATTTTCTGATAAATTCGATCAATGGTAGACTATAAAAATTACTTTTTGTTACATAATTTGTCAAAAATCAGCTTCAACGCAGAACACACACAGAAATAATGGAGTGACTTTTAACCCAGCCGTCCAATCACAGTGGAGGAGGGGCGGGACCAATACAACACTGACCAACCACCACATTTTGCTTGTACAATGTCAACAGATGACAACAAGCATAAAATCTTTTACAAAAGATACAAAAGTACACACATTTGTGTATTAACTTAAAATCTTCAATATTTACTAAGATACAGTTTTGGGGAAAGTTACCTTTAAAAGTAATGCATTACAATATCGCATTAATTACAGTAATTACATTACTTACTTACTTTTTATGGAAAGTACTGTATTACTTTTGCTACTTTTTCTCATATGGGCTGAGCTTGCTTGTTTGTTCTTAAATAACTAAAAAAGTTATATTTTGCAGAAGAATAAGAAGCATGAGAAGAAAGTTCAACCCTCTTACTTCAGCAATAAAAATAAATAATCACAAATGTTATGTTTATCTAAAGTCATTTTTGCTTATTAGTATGGTTGAATTAGCTCATCAAAGGTCAGCAGCAAATATATTGGTTAATAAAATGAGATTAAATGCATAAAGTATATTTGTGACATTTAACATTTAATTACTGCAAGTTTGCATAATATTCGTTTTGAGGAATACTGAATCTGTTTTTGTGCAAGCGAGTAAATGCATGCTCACATTTAGTGAGACAATAACCTACAATAGTTAACTACAATAACCATCATGTTTATGGGGAAGACAGGGGTGTCAGACAATATATGGGAAAAACAAAGTAACTTGCTTTACTTATGAAAGTAACAAATATTTTCTTGTAAATTTAAAAGTAATGTGATCTGTTACTCGCGTTACTTGTGTTACCTCCAACACTGCTATGTACGCGTATAGCACAATGTAAATATTTTTATCTTACAATGACATACCATAAGTGACAACTAATGCTGAGGCTTACAACACATCTTCATTTGACTGGACTAAGGTCAGTGAACGACTCCACATCTCTTAAGCAGAGCTTAATAGACTCACCCGAGTGCCAACCATATCTCTTCCTCTTCTCCTCTCCTCTTTTCTTTCCCATTCCTCTCTATTGCATTTTAAAGGCCTTTTATACAGAATCTAAATCAATCATGTAAACTACTGTTCCGTCTGCCCTGAATCAAACACACTTTATCACCACAGGGCTATTAAAACATATCTGAGACCTCAAACTTTTAATATATAACATCTATAAAAAAAGACATTAAATCTTCATCTTATGAAGCTTGCACTGTCAGAGCATCTCAGCTCTAAATCAGGATGAACTGGAGAAAGTTAGGAGAGAAAAATATATTTTTCAAGTGTCCCTGAGGGTAAATAGGAGCTATGTTTTTTAGTGTTTATCACTCCCACAATGCACTGCAACAGCATGTTACGTAGATATATGCTGCAGGCAAAACATACAAAGATATATGTACTTTATGCAGCATGGTCAATAATTTGAACAATAAAAAGTGTACAGATGATCAAAATATGATGTTTCAGACTATTTGAACTTTTACCGTATCTCTTTTGAAATATAAAAATTTTACATTTTGGAGGGATGCACACTATATCGGTGCTATACTGGTTATTTAATTATGCATGTGTAACCCCTCTTGTTCAAACTGCCCGCTCCAAGCAGGACTCGAACCCGGGTCCACCGGCATGAGAGTCTAACGCTCTAACAAGGAGGCTAAAGGCTGCAACCTCTAGTGTTAGTCGCTAGAGCATCTCTTGAGAACAGAGGAGTGAGGTTTACTTGCACAGCAACTACTAGCTGGCCTCCATTACACTCACCCCCCTAAATCTCACTCCCATCTGGGTCACAGCACCAATGTAACCCCTCCTGTTCAAACCCCCCGCTCCAAGCGGGACTCGAGCCCTGGTCCCCCAGCATGAGAGTCAGACGCTCTAACCAGGAGGCTAAAGGCTGCAACCCCTAGCGTCAGTCACTAGAGCATCTCTTGAGATCAGAGGAGTGAGGTTTACTCACAGAGCAACTACTAGCTGGCCTCCATTACACATGCTTCTGTATTTTTACATTTTGACTACCTTAAAAGTTAAATTTAATCTAACTTGTATCATTTAAAAGTATTGATTACTGATTCTTGTATTTAATGGTTATATATACGGGCGATTCTACAATTGCAGGTACATTTGGTGTCCAAAGTCATTATTTTTTTCCTGCTTTTTTCAAATGCTTCCTGCTTTATATTTTTCATTATTTTAATAATTTGTTACTTATTGTCATGTATCAAAAGATGTTACAGGCCATAAAAATATTATATTTTCTAATATAATTTCCAATATAATATACCAGGTGAAGTGAATTACACTAATTATCCCTTCTTCACGGCACCTGTTAGTGGGTGGGATATATTAGGCAGCAAGTGAATATTTTGTCCTCAAAGTTGAAAAATGGGCAAGCGTAAGGATTTGAGCGGGTTTGAAAAGGACCAAATTGTGATAGCTAGACGACTGGGTCATCTAGAGCACCTCCAAAACTGCAGCTCTTGTGGGGTGTTCTCGGTCTGCAGTGGTCAGTATCTATCAAAAGTGGTCCAAGGAAGGAACAGTGGTGAACCAGCGACAGGGTCATGGGAGGCCAAGGCTCATTGATGCACATGGGGAGCGAAGACTGTGTGGTCCGATCAAACAGACGAGCTACTGTAGCTTACCTAGGGAACACATGGCAGCAGGATCCACTATGGGAAGAGGACAATGTTCTGCTGGGAAATCTTGGGTCCTGCAATCCATGTGGATGTTACTTTGACATGTACCACCTACCTAAGCATTGCTGCAGACCATGTACACCCTTCATGTAAATGGTATTCCCTGGTGGCGGTGGCTCTTTCAGCAGGATAATGCTCCTGCCACAAAGCAAAAATGGTTCAGGAATGGTTTGAGGAGCACAACAACGAGTTTGAGATGTTGACTTGGCCTCCAAATTCCCCAGATCTCAATCCAATCGAGCATCTGTGGGATGTGCTGAACAAACAAGTCCGATCCATAGAGGCCCCACCTCGCAACTTACAGGACTTAAATGATCTGCTGCTAACATCTTGGTGCCAGATACCACAGCACACCTTCAGGGGTCTAGTGGAGTCCTTGTCTTGATGGGTCAGGGCTGTTTTGGCAGCAAAAGGAGGACCAACACAATATTAAGTATATATTAGGTAAATATATTAGGTATTTGGTAAAAATGTCTGATCGGTATATATATATATATATATATATGTGTGTGTGTGTGTGTGTGTGTGTGTGTGTGTGTGTGTGTAATTTATTGTTTATCTTCCATGCCATGAAAATAATTATCACTTATCTGTATCAACCATACAGTCTATGGTATCAACCAGAACTGAATATAGGCACATTCTGATTTTTTTGTTGTATATTTTATAGCTAAAACTCAAACCTCTTGTGAATAAGCCTCAAGAAGCATGTGATGTTTCTATCCAGTATGTTCCATTTATCATGCAAAACCATATCGAATTCATTGTTACAACAGTCAATTCAATCAAGGCATACAGTGCCTGAAGGGCAAGTAAGTTTGGTGTGCATCGCAGTTAGAAAAAGGCAGTGCCAGAGTTGTTCAGGAGTGCAGTCATGATAAGAGGTGCATGTTTGAATTCTGGGGTTGTCTAGAAGCTTCCACCTGGGCTATTGGGAGATAACCAGCTGTTTTTCATCTAGCAACCGATAGTGATGCTTGACTGGAGATGACAAATGTCCCAGTACTGCAACATTTCATTACAATACACCTGTCTGAAATGATTATACACAGACATTGTGTTGATTTCTCTTCGCATTCAGAGTATATTTAATGTGTAGGTCACTTAGTCTCTCTTTAATCTGACACACATCAACTGTGTGCTTTGTATTCTGTTATCTTTCCGCTGGCTTGTTTGTGTGTGCGCGCCCACAGCCAGACAGAGGACATAAATCCTGTTGGCTGTCTGGAGTGACTGACCCTTTTTATACATCCTGGCTGTGCCAAAGAGTAGAACTGAGAGGAACACTGTGCCCTTAAAGATGTTAGAAAACTATCAATGCATCTATAATGAGTCAGTTTGTTGCGTCTCAGATTGCAAGTGTTCTAAAATTTCCTCTAACATCATGATTTATTGTATATGTGTGTGTATTGCCTCATGTGATTTCATTCTTGACTCTGTGTCCTGCCGGCTAGCACAAGTAAACCCATCTGAGGTCAGTGTTGGAGTGCATCAACACACACCCACGCATGCACTGAGATCACATAATCCTGCTGTTCTCCATTTCAAATCACAGTATGACAATGCTGATAAAGATTACAGAACACACTCACGCACTTTCACTCAAACATCTTTGTTACTGATGCCAAGTTTTCAGTCATTTGTAAATGAGTGTTTCTTCAACTTCGGGACTTATATGTCCTAGAGATTCCTTTTTACATTTTGTTATGAAGGTTTGCATTATGTATAGATTTTTTTATAAATGTTTTATTATAATTGTTCTAGATCATAAAATGTGAATTATGCCATAGCCAATGTTATTAAAGGGATAGTTAAAAAAATAAAAATTAACCCATGATTTACTTACCCTCAAAGCCATGTGTATATGACTTTCTTCCTTTAGACGAATACAAATGGATATATACACTCACCTAAAGGATTATTAGGAACACCTGTTCAATTTCTCATTAATGCAATTATCTAATCAACCAATCACATGGCAGTTGCTTCAATGCATTTAGGGGTGTGGTCCTGGTCAAGACAATCTCCTGAACTCCAAACTGAATGTCAGAATGGGAAAGAAAGGTGATTTAAGCAATTTTGAGCGTGGCATGGTTGTTGGTGCCAGACGGGCTGGTCTGAGTATTTCACAATCTGCTCAGTTACTGGGATTTTCACGCACAACCATTTCTAGGGTTTACAAAGAATGGTGTGAAAAGGAAAAACATCCAGTATGCGGCAGTCCTGTGGGCGAAAATGCCTTGTTGATGCTAGAGGTCAGAGGAGAATGGGCCGACTGATTCAAGCTGATAGAAGAGCAACTTTGACTGAAATAACCACTCGTTACAACTGAGGTATGCAGCAAAGCATTTGTGAAGCCACAACACGCACAACGTTGAGGTGGATGGGCTACAACAGCAGAAGACCCCACCGGGTACTACTCATCTACACTACAAATAGGAAAAAGAGGCTACAATTTGCACAAGGTCACCAAAATTGGACAGTTGAAGACTGGAAAAATGTTACCTGGTCTGATGAGTCTTGATTTCTGTTGAGACATTCAGATGGTAGAGTCAGAATTTGGCGTAAACAGAATGAGAACATGGATCCATCATGCCTGTGCAGTGAGTAAACTGTAGACTTATAAATATGCGGTTAACAGAAATGTACAAAGAAGTATAATATGCAAACAGGTTTATAACAGGTTGTTACACAGTAACAACGAGACCAGAAAGTGCAGTGCAATGTCAGTATATCGATGGTCATGTGATGTTAAGTGACTGAGTTCAGGAGTCTGATGGCCTGGAGGAAGAAGCTCCTCCTGAGTCTCTCAGTTTTGGCCATCAGGCTTCGGAAGCGCTTACCAGATGGCAGCAGCGTGAAATGAGGCTTTGCAGGGTGATTAGAGTCGTTGATGATCTTAGTAGCTCTACCTTTGCAGCGTTTGGTGTAGACATCCTGCAGAGACGGAAGAGCTGACCCTGAGATACGCTCGGATAAACGCACGACTCTTTGCAGGGCTTTGCGGTCATGACTGGTGCTGTTTCCATACCACGCTGTGATGCACTGAGTTAATACACTTTCTATCGCCCCTAAATAGAAAGTTTTCAGGATAGCTGGTGAAACCCTGAATTTCCTCAGCTGGTGCAGGTGGTACAGTCTTTGCCTGGCTTTTTTCACCTGTGTCTGAATGTGTGCAGTCCAGGTCAGGTCCTCGGAGATGTTTACACCCAGGTACTTGAAGCTGCTCACTCTCTCTACTGGTGACCCGCTGATCATGAGAGGGGAGTATGTCCGTTGCTGTCTCTTCCTGAAGTCCGCAATCAGTTCTTTGGTCTTGCCAACATTCAGAGAGAGACAGTTGTCCTGGCACCATGATGTTAGTTGCTCCACCTCGTCCAAGTATGCCGTCTCATTGTTGTTGGAAATGAGGCCCAGGACAACAGTATCATCAGCAAATTTGATGATAGAGGTGGAGCTGAGTGTGGACAAACAGTCATGTGTGTAGAGAGAGTAGAGCAGGGGACTCAGGGCACAGCCCTGTGGAGCTCCCACACTCAGGGTGATGGAGGTGGAGGTGAACTGGCCTATTCTCACCACCTGAGGCCTGCCAGTGAGGAAGTCTTCAATCCAGTGGCAGAGAGAAGGATTCAGGCCGAGATCCAGGAGTTTGGTGGTTAGCTTAATGGGAACTATGGTGTTAAAGGCTGAGCTATAGTCAATAAATAGCAGCCTTACGTAGTTCCCACTTTTGCTGTCGATGTGAGTGAGGGAGGAGTGGAGGACATGAGAGATGGCATCTTCAGTCGATCTGGGGACAATAGGCAAACTGAAGAGGGTCCAAAGTGTCAGGAATGAAGGAGCAAATGGTGTTTTTAATGAGTCTCTCAAAGACCTTCATGACTATAGGCGTGAGAGCCACTGGACATTTACTGTTCTTAGGGACAGGGATGATGGTGGATTTTTTGAAGGAGGTGGGGACCACAGATGTAGCGAGGGACTCATTAAAGATAGATGTAAACAACCCGGCGAGCTGATCAGCACAGGACTGCAGAACACGACCTGAAATACCATCCGGCCCGGCAGCTTTCCTGACGTCCACACGCTTGAGTGCCCTCCGAACTTCATCCTCCGAGACAGAGATCACGTGGTTGTTGCTGCTCTGAGTAATTCCCTCTGACGCGTCACTTAGCGGAGTCGCGCTGCCGCGATTACAATCAAAGCGAGCATAGAAAGAGTTTAACTCGTTCACAAGCAACGGATCAGCTCTCACCTCTGCAGAGGATTTAGATCCAAAAGCACTGATGGTCCTCAGTCCCTGCCACATGCGCCGGGAGTCATTGAGTTGGAAATGAGACTCCACTCGATCCTTATAACGGAGCTTTGTGGCTTTAACTGCGCGTCGAAGAGCATAGCAGGACGATCTGTATTCAGTCATGTTCCCCGATAGGAGACCGGCGTTGTAAGCGGCAGTGCGTGTGTTCACTGCAGCGCGGAATGAATTGTCCACCCACGGTTTCTGATTTGAGAAGGACGTTATTGTTGTTGTTTGTGTGGCTTGCGCTGTAAGTGTGTTGATGAAGCAAAGTGCCACATCCGTGAACTCGCTGACATCAGATGAACTCGCCCGGAACATGTCCCAGTCGACGTCATCAAGAGCTGCCTGTAGTGTGGTCTCTGAATGGGGTGACCAGCGTTTAACTTCCCGCCTCACCGGGGGTTCCTGAACGAGCCTTTGTCTGTATTCAGGTGTGAGGAAAATAGAGGCATGGTCCGATTTGCCAAAAGCTGGCAGTGACCGAGCTTTATAGGCGTTCTTAAACGGAGAGTAGCAATGATCCAGTGTGTCCAATGATGAGACGTGCTGGTGAAAGTTTGGCAAGACTTTCTTTAGGTGTGCTTTGTTAAAATCACCCACGACGATGAAAGCAGCATCGGGGTGTTTGTTTATGAAGCCGCTGGTAACATCATGAAGGCCAGATAAAGCCAGCCCTGTGTCTGCCTGTGGTGGGATGTAAACGGCGGTCGCGTCGACAGAGGCAAATGATTGTTAAATGTTCCAGATGAGGCGAGCAGGATCGCGAAAGAATGGTGATGTTCCTGGGTCGCACCATTTTTTGTTGATCATGAAACATACTCCACCGCCTTTAAATTTACCGGCCTCGGCTGTTCTGTCCATCCGAAAAACAGAGAAGTTCTCAGACGCCGTCACAGCTGTGTCCGGGACCACGGGCGTGAGCCATGTTTCGGACAAACAATAGATGTTACAGTCTCTCATGTCCCGTTGAAAAGTTATCCTGGCTCTAAGATCAGACCGGCCCGTCTGGCACCAACAACCATGCCACGCTCAAAATTGCTTAAATCACCTTTCTTTCCCATTCTGACATTCAGTTTGGAGTTCAGGAGATTGTCTTGACCAGGACCACACCCCTAAATGCATTGAAGCAACTGCCATGTGATTGGTTGATTAGATAATTGCATTAATGAGAAATTGAACAGGTGTTCCTAATAATCCTTAAGGTGAGTGTGTGTATATATATATATATATATATATATATATATATATATATATATATATATATATATATATATATATATATATATATATATATATATATATATATATAATGTGGGCCATTGTTTGTGGACAAATTAAATAAACTACCAATAGTGTGAAAAGTGTGTTTAAGTACATTTTCTAAAAGTCCACCGGCTCAAAAGTGGCAATAGTTGAAGAAACATCCATGTATATGTGTGTGTTTGCAGCATAACAATAACAGAATGTGTGTCTAGACTACATGATTGCAATTAGCACTCTCTTGATGACTGCCTCTGCCTTGCAGTCAGCGTGTCACTAATTAAGGCCATCATTATCCAAGTAAGACAAGTATCACCCACATGAAACCTCACCATGCGCAGTGCTAATCCTGAATGCTTCACAACCCACCGGACTGAAACAGAGGCTCGGAAAGCTACTGCAGATTCCATGGCAACAAGTGAAGTCGCTCTTTGTGTCTGTCTGGTATTAGTTGTAATGCTGACTGCCTGTCATCACTTAGCCTAGCTGCATTAGCATAGTAAACAGGGCATGAATAAAACCCTAAAGAGTCTTTAACGATACACGGTAGAGCTGACTGTGGAAAATGCAACATTATACAAATGTAAGACAAAAAGTTAATGAGGCATGATGTGCATACAGGTCATTATAGATCATTCAAAGATCAGTTACATTTTACTGCGTGTATATGAGTTATCCCTGAGGTCAAATCCCACTGCAACAGTTTGATTAGAGCAGTTTACAGAGCAGAAGCCAGAGATTCCAAGCTCCTTTTCTCATAATGACGGAGACAGGTCACTGAAAGCGTGTCAGGCTGTTCTCTCTGTGCAAAAAGGTAATCTAATATGTTATTTTATCTGTGTCACGGGCCAAATTTTTTCTCATTTGCAATTTCAACCCTTGGGGGTCTTTAGAGTCTCAGTAAACAAACACACATGTACAAGCAAATGCACATGTTGAATCTCAGTTTGACCCTCAGGGTGGTATCTATGACCAGGTTTATCAGGACAAGTCCTCAGGTGTCATGGATGGACTTTAATTTTCAGGGCCGTAACCACCAGACATTAATACCAATAATCAGAATTGCCAAAGTGCCCCCCACAATATTTTACATTCTCATATTCTTAATATTTGCATCTGTTTCACAATAGAAATGTTAAACAACCACAGTAATATCCAGTGATGCAAGTTACTTTATCATCAAATTTCACCATTTTGAAGGGAAAATACTTACATGATTCATGTAACATTCATGTGAATGTGAAGAGACAAGAAACATGAGCAGAGATATCTTCAGCATATTAGGCGTAAGATTAAGAATGAATGTGTGAATATTGCTGTGAGTCAATTTAATACAGTAAATGTGCTTATCTATATGGAAGCTTGTTGTCTCCATGGAATAAAACAATTTAAAGGTAATTGCGACTTTTTATTTCACAATTCTGACTTTTTTCCAGAATTTCCAATTCGTATTGTCGTGAGATTGGGTTGTTATATCTCACAATTCTGACTTTTGCCCAATTCGTATGAATTCGTACAAATTACCTACCCCGGCCCTAAACTGGGGTTTAGACTAATCGAATTACATACGAATTAGCCAGCTCGTAAAATACGTACGAATTGGTCCTGAGATAGTGTTGGATATAAACTCGTAATTCTGACTTTATAACTCATAATTGTGATTTCTTTTCTCAGAATTGTGAGGGGAAAAACACTGAAAAAGATTTTATATCTCGCAATTCTGACTTTATAGCTCACAGTTGCGACTTGTAAGAAGTATAAGATAAAAAGTTGTAATTACCTTTTTTTATTTTTTATTCTGTGGCAGAAATAAGCTTCCATATGGCATTCAATAAAATAAAAATAGGATTTGCAAATAGCTGAAACTTATAACTTTACACTGAATTATAGTTATTCTTTACTATTCTTTTCCATTTATTTCCTTAAATCCCATTAAACAATTTAATTCCTTTAAATAAATAATTCCCCCATTCAAACAGATAGGTCTTGGTCCTGGATGCCTGAAATATCTACCCGGGGCCGCCCGAATGAACAGACTTTGTTATTTTTTTTAAATATTTTAATATTTAATATATACACATTCATTTAATATTTCTTTTAGAGGACACAACCACATAAATCAATTAATTGTTAATTAATAAATTAGGTTTATTATGACAAACTATCAAGTCCTGTGTAATCTAATTAAAATGTGCTCTAATGAATAGAAGTACAACATTGCCAAGACAATCAGAGAAGGTCATCCCAGAATGCACTGTGATGAGCTTGGGACAATATTTGTGTCTATGTATTTTTGTGCTGTTAGCTTATAGCAATATGCTCTATTAAAATCAATTGCAAGTCTGATGTCTTGATTTGTGTGTCATGCAGTCACTGTCTATATATACAGGTATAGTGTTCCAAATCAACCATTTACGAAGTTCAGTGACAGTTGTAATGCTGCCTTAGAAAGCAGTAGACAGCAAAACAGCTTACCTGGCTTTGGGACAGAGCTATTATGACAGATGATTTAAACTTGTAGCCATTTTAGCACACTCTGAAAAACTCACTTCTCACACACACACACACACACACACACACACACACACACACACACACACACACACACACACACACACACACACATAGAGTATTTTATATTCTCATGCAACACAACACAAATGCCATTTTAATCTGACATTTCAATCATTGATCAGTGCCATTTCCCATGATGACAGAAGAGATCAGTAATTGTCTGCATAATTTCTTATTTTCTAAATAAATATTAGGGAATTGGTAACATGTACATCTGATATTTTCACTTTTGAACCCTCCAAGAGGACACATGCTCTCTGTCCTGTCATGTACTGTCTTGGTCATGTCACGTGTTGCATAGGGACTGATGACATCATGTTCCCTGCAGACCCATCACTGCTGTCAGCAGAGAGCAACAGGAAATGCTCTGGCTTCAGGCCTACCAATGGGGCCTTCTATAGAAAACAGACCCAGACTGTTGGTGAAGAAGACAGAAAGTGATCTCACACACAAATATTATTTATGTCAACCACCTTGCATGTACTTTACAGCCTAATGAGGCTAAATTTATGAGTATGCTGTAGGTTTTGAAGTGAATGGGCTCACATAATTCAAAGTTTATAAGGCCCAATCAGGGCAGTTCTGCAGAACAATTTTTCTTAGATATTATTGAAAGCTCCAAGCATTAAAAAGAAGAAGCTGTGAGAAGAGATGATCAAGCTGAGCCAATTTCCCTTTGGATCATTATCCCTGACAATCACCCCTCAGCCCACACTGCACTGTCAAAAACTAACTACAAATGAAACGATTGTCTAGTTTCATTGCACAAGCCAACTACAGGAAAGCACTTTGTGCAAAGTGCAGGTTTTCCCAATATGAAACTTGAAGTAGAAGACTAGCAGCCTATTCCAAATAAAAGTTCCCATGTAAATCACATTATTTGGAATAAACTGGCCAAATCTCTCATTTTGATTTAAAAGGCTGGTGTAAACCTTACACAATCTTACAAATGACTATCTGCAGTTGAGACTTGTGTACAGTATGTTCATTGCCGTACTTGTTTCATGACATTTAATGCAAAAATGAAAGCTTTTGTTCAAGAAACATGTTATTCAGCATATTGAAATAGAAGCATAATAATTTAAACATTCTGTAAAGAAACATTGCTTTAAAAGGAAAGTTAATGTGAAACATATTTTTGGAATCATCATCTGGACTAGCCTGGTCCTACCACTCATTTGTACAGGGAGTCTGGCTACTCTCCATTGACAAGCGTTAACTTCCTTGAAGGCAGATACTCTGTTGAAAACTGTTGGATCTGCCCAGAGCCACTCTGGATCTGCCATAACCAATTGCTAACGTTTGGTCATGACGTATGTCATCTCAAACTAGCGCACAACATCAACGTCATCGTTCTCAGCCACTCCCTCTGTTCGCTGATTGGACCAGTTAAAATTTAACTGGAGAAAACCAGAGAATATACCGCAATCCCAGATGGAGTACTGAAGGAAAATAAAAACGTAGGAGGGTGGAGCCAGGCTACAATTGATTTCATGCCAAAATACAACAACAATAAAACAGTAAACATAGCTAGTGATGATGATAAGTTGGGGAAAAAAAATTTAATAAAAAATAAAGAGGCATTATCACGTCCACGGTCCACATAAAACATTATATCAGGCTCTCTAATTATTAATGCAGAGCACTGATCATAGGTCAAAGGTTAAATTCCATTGTAGACAGTAAATGATGAGTAAACCATTTTGCACATTGGTATGCACATAAAAGCCAGACACACAGTTATTGCAAAAGGTAAATAATGCAAACTTTAGTTTGTTTTTTTTGGCTGATGTAATATTCAAAACAAAAAGGCTACTGCCGAACATAAGCTCAAAGTTTAATGAAATCTACTTTTAACCACTAGAAACTTTAATAAAGAATTCTTTATTATAAAGAGATCTTTTCCCTGGGGTTTGGATTTCTGACAAGAGCTAGAAGAATAAGTACCAGACGATGACACTCCAAGGTGTGGCACATCACATAATGTTCTCTCACACTGTCTGCCCTCCTGCACCCACCTTCCCAGCTCTATGAAGAAGACAAAAGCAAAGCTCCTGCAGAAGCAGCCATTGATAGCCTGTGGGGAAATGTGTAAGAGTGGAGTAATCACATCTCTGAGCTCCCTCCACTGACATCCCTGATAGATCCGTGCCCCTTGATATTACACTGAAATTGACAGCAAAATCCTGTTGCACTGGTCACTCTTTTCTATTCAGTTGCACTCTTAGAAATAAAGGTTCCACAAAAGGGGTTTTGCAGCAATGGCATATACTCAAAAAAAACTTGTCATCACTGAATTGAATTGAATTGAATTGAATTGAATTGAATTGAATTGAATTGAATTGATCACTGAATTGATTACTGAATTGAATGCATTTCACAAAAAAGGTCTACCTTTAGTTGCCTTAGTAACAGCGATTTTATAAAATCACCAAGAGCTTAAATGCCCCCCTGCCTACCTTCAGACATGGCTACTTTCACTCTGCCTCGCACCAATTAGAATGACTCATGCAGACACATAAAAAGCTAAAGCTTTGGCACCAAACCTTTGCTCACAACCATTTTGCAGTGAATCATGTAAAATTGCAGAACACTCTGGGGGTCTTTAGAATGGCTCTGAATGAGAGGGGGCAGGACACAAACACTTACGATGAGGATGATGAGCTCTGAAATCACTCAGCCTTGCCACTTGTGATTAGTGGCTAATTAGCAATAATATAATCCAGTATACTGAGCTACTTTATGAAGAGAACAGACTCAGAGTAATGAGTCCTCTTGCACCATGTGTTTATTTAATCTCCATCCATAATGGAGTTATGAAACCCTGCAAAACACTAAGTTTAAGAGTGTCAAGGATTTCGTAAAATCATATTGAATAAACTATAGAGCATTAAAGTGTGCATAAAACTGAAAAATACATTGAGCTCTTTTTCAAAAAACTGATAAAGTCAATTAACTAGGAATCTAAAAGCATTTGGATTTATTAGATCTAATTTACCTTCCATATATAACTTTGCCTCTGCTGATCCTTTCACCAAAGTTTATGGTGTGAATGAGGCACAAGTTTGTGAAGGTCAGGGGCCATGTGCATGTTGACGAGGTGACAGCAAGCAGAAACACACACTCTGCCTGCGATGTGGGAAAGCCTCTGAACTGTGACCCTGACTTTGCACCATGCTGTGGTTGAAAGGCATGATGACTCAGCATGTTGTCTCAAACACAGTGTCACATGTGCATGCAAACGTAAAAATTACAGTTTTATATAATGTATATACATATGTTAAATATTCTATACATTCTACTGTTCAAAACATTTTTGGAAAGAGGTCTTAGTCCCTCCAATTTTGCAAAACAGTAGTGAAATCTTAATTTAAAAGAACTATTCTTTTCTATTTTAATATTTTTAATTTAATCCGCAGTGCTATTGAGTATGGATTGAGCAGAATCTGCTGCTATGGATCCTCAAGGTTGGTGCTGCTAGAAGAGCTTGTCGGGGGGACAGATTCACCGCCATCCGCCAAAGCGTGGAGGGGCCGCTGCCATCGGGAGGGTCAGAGGAGGTGTTGCTATTCACTGATGTTAGGGCCTGTGTCCAGCTTTCAGAATGGAGCAGGTTCCGCGGGAACAGGACCTCACTGCTGGACGCCGATAAGGAGGAGCCACCGTCAGGCATCAGGGTACGGGGGAGTACAAGGCTGTCCACCGAGGGGCTTCTTGTCCCACCATGAAGGAGTTCTCACAGCTGGTGGATGACCAGATGGCAGTGTGCTCTAGGAACCAGACACACAATTTTTTTTTTCTTTCTTCTCTCTCCTCTCTTGCCTCCGTCTCTACTCATCCTTCCGTTTCCTTTTCTCTCGCCCAGTCTCGCCTAGTGAACTTCGAGGGTGTACCCCATCCTGCGACGGGTAATGGATGTATATGTGATGAGCAGGGTGGGGCCCAGAGCTGTGGGAACGGAGCGAGGCCGGTGGCTCGAGTGTCAATGAGTGACACCTGCAAGTCACACTGGACAGGAGTTCCACGGAGGAGCTTCAGAAGGGTAAAAGGAGCAGCAAAGACACTGAAGGACAAAAGAGGACCAAGCCTGAGACTTTATGTTGTTGTTTTGTTTGCCTTTAAGCCTTTGAGGGGCTGCCGCCTTTACTTTTATTTTGCTGTTTATTTTATTAAAGTTACTATGAACGTTTGGTTCTTCTTCTTCACCGAACTATGAACTTCGTTACAGTGCTCAAGAAACATGGATACCACTTTATTTTAGGGTTCAATTGTTGCCATTGACTTGATGCTTATTATTAGCATGCATATTACTAGGATATTGGCTGTTTATTAGTACTTATAAAGCACATATTATTGCCTTATTCTGCACAACCTTATTCTACATCACTTAATCCTACCCAATACCTAAGCTACAAAAACTACCATACTAACTATTAATAAACAGTAAATTAGGCAAAAGTCGTAGTTAATAGTGAATATGTGTTCCCCATACTAAAGTGTTACCGAAACGTCTAATTATCATCAATATTGAAAACATTGTTCTGTGTTAATATTTCTGTGGAAACCATGATACATTTTTTCTTTGACGAATAGAAAGAGCATTTGTGTGAAATAGAAATCTTCCGCAAACGTCACTTCTGATCAATTGAATGTGTCCTTGTTAATAAAAGTGTTAAATTCTTTAATAAAAACACTACCTAACACCTAACCCTAAACTAACAGTCTACTAATACTCCAGGGATAGTTAGTTGACATGTAGTTGCAAAGTTACTTATACTTAGTAGAAAGTCTAAAGTGGACCATTGAAATAAAGTGTAATCATATTTCACTAATAAGAACACTGCAGACTGTTATGGTTAATGATCCTTTAAAAGGGTTCAGCTCCTGTGTCTATATGAATAAGCTAATGTATGCAGAAATGTGGCATCTACTCTTGAGACATTCAAAAAAGATACATTTGAGGGCTTACAAGAATGCTAGATAAGCTAATCTACTTCATGTTTAGTCTAGCAGAATATAAAATTGACCTTTTCAAATAACAAAATTCTATATTATTCACAATTCTTCGCCATTTGCATTTTCATTTCCGTGTATGTGTGACTAGTTTTCCAAATCCTCCAGACAGAGGGAAATGTGAGAATGCCAACTGGGGAATCAAGGTCCAAAACCTTGGATTTAGAAGGAACCATTGCTTAGCAACAAGATAGAGGTAAAAACTGAGCAATAATGGCCAGGTTAGATGACTCATTATGGCTGGCAGTCTGAATGTGTATGCGCTCTGGGTATCAAATAAGATTTTGCGTGTGTCTGTGTGTCTATGTTACTGCATGTATATCTTTCTGTTTCAAATATAAATTGAAATTGTATGCAGATGAATTCACTGATAACTTTCAACAGTGTCGTATTTGTTTATCTTTGAGGAGATGTGTTGAACTCCACCTAATGCACTCAAACAAGCTAACTTCAATCTAAACAGGAGTTTAGATTGTTGAAATAAACTAAATAGATTTCATGATCTCACTTCCATTAGACTACAATTGTTTTGTAAAATAAAGCACGGCTACATTACGTCTCTTCTTTGGAGCTGAAATATATCAGCCGCTGAGTGGAATGTGGATGCACATATGTCAGTATGCTAATGGAACATAACATTTTTAGATGCGCATTGCAAAGATTTATGTTTTGTTAAAACTAATTTGGTATGTTGGGATAGCGAGCAAAAGATTTGCTCACAATTTATGGCTGAGTGTATGGGTTTATACACACAAGGATCTGTTTTGGCAGCCTAAACAACATTAAAGGTGCTGTATGTAAGTTTTTGACTGTATTAAAGCATAAAAATACCCTAATATGTTTGCAGCTAAATTCACCTACTTGATTCTCAGAAAAAAAACATGCTACATCCAATTATTTTACTTTGAAATGTGTGTTCCATGTCGGAATGTCTATTTTTGTTTTGGTCTGTGAGATAACGCACACCACCAGTTTACCTAATAGTATTTCGACATCACAGGTTGAAAACACTGCATATTGCTGCCATCGAAGCCAGCAAACAAACTGGGTAAGAGATCACAGATTCTACCCAATCTTAAAAGCCTCGGCTATCTAAAATCTCTATGAATGGAACATTAAAACGCTGCTAAATCAACTCATCAACTTACAGTGTGTGAGTCTCCTTACCTTGAATGGTCAATTCCCGTCAAAACCCATGTGAGCGTCGAGTCTGAGGAGGGGGGAGGGGGGCAAACTATATTTTGAATTTAGACTGCAGTACCCATTTCAAAATCTTCTTACATACGGCACCTTTAAATAACTATGTTCTAAGAGCCCACTCACATTGCCTTTTTCACAATTACCCACAATTCCCTCCAACTGCATCTGAAATTGCATACTTCTCTACTATATAGTAGGTGAAAAACAGTATGTGACAAAAGAAGTATGTCCGAATTCACAGTACTCATAAAAGAGTAGGCAAAAAGTACCTGGTGGCTCAAATATCACGTCCAGATTACATTCATACTATGTAGAGTATACTTTTTGTAGCGTTTTTTGTTGTGACGTAATTAAGTACCTACTCAAGAGAGTATGTGATTTTGGATGCAGCCATATAGTTTGAAAACAACACAGGTGCAAAATATGCTAAGAATAAACCTGCTGCCACTTCTTTCTCATTATCCAATCAGTGCATATCTAATCTGCATCCGTAACATCACAGCTTCTAATCTTCAAAGTAAGTTCTGTCACTAAAAAGGATGTCCTTCTCTTTCTGAGTTGAGACACACATATACACAAACACATAGACACGCACAGATCTGCACTGTTACGTAACCTTTATATGAAAGGTTGCAACATCAAGGCACACAATAAGCCCTTGATCAGCAGGAGAGCGGCTGAAGATCTCTCAATGGGAGTGTGGATAATCAGGGAGAGGAAGTCGAGAGCCCAAAGTAGGTGGTTTAGCATATTAAGAAGGCGGCTCTGTTAATGAGCTGTCTGGATTCGGTCCTATCAGAGTAAAAAGTTAGCTGTGCACAGATCAAGATTCTTGATTAAATACTAAGGGGGCAAATGACAAATGCGTCATGTCTTCCTGAAACTAAATAAACCACCATCTGTTCAGCTACTGTATCTAGCTATTTGGTCTTCAAATGGACTAGTAACAACAGCATGATGAGTCACCTCTCTCATCTCTCATCAAGATAACTGTAAGCTTGGCAAACCATTCAAGTTTTATGTCCTGACATAATTGGTAAAAAAGGACATATTGGTATATATATATTTATTTATTTTTTCAGTTATCAGTAGCAGCTAAAAAATCTATAGTGCATCTCTAAAAAAGATAGTGCATCTCTTTTTTTTCAGTGATTGAAGGAACCCTAGATTTCAACTAATTAAACTTACTGTTAGATTTTTATTGCACACCAAACTATTTAAGCCAACACACTTTCCTTTTCCAACCTCTCACAATGATAGAAAACACAAAAACACACTTGAAACAGACCAACCCCTCTATAAACCATCCTCATCCTCACAAACACCACGTGGGCAATCATATTTGTGACATAGATTTGAACCAGACTAGATACCCATGAGACACTGGGAAGTACGTCACAAGGACCAGAGCTGATGGTTTAATTTCTGGATATGGCAGTTTTTGAAAGAGATTGCACATGGGCAGGAGATGATTCAGCCAATAGGAGGTTGAAATGGGCCCACATGGGACAGAGAGAGATGTTTGTTCACTAGATGGGGAAAAGCTTTTAGCAGACCTAACTACCAGATCTCCCTTGATCTGTTTCCTGTTGTGTAGTCACGCTTTATAAATAACCTGATAAGAGCTTCTCTCAGTGTCGCACAAGCCATTTTGTTTCTATAGAATTATCAGATAAAAGTAATCCAGATTCATGACTAATGCATGATGTTCTGGGTTCAAATTAGTGCTCGTCAACACTTCCACTAATTCACATGTGCTAAAATCAAAATTAACAATGAAATGGTATAGTCTTTGGTGTACCTTGGGAGATTCAAGGTAAAACAGGGGACATCTGGAAACGAGTTTTTAAACCTCTTACAAGTAAAGACAGCAGACCATGAAATCTATTTAATATCGCAACAATTTTTCTTAGAGATTTAATAGACTTAATTGTGCCCTACTTCTCAGATTTTTCACTTAGTAAAAAGTAATGGGACTCTCAGTTTCAGAAGAGATCTCAACAATATTTCACAACAATGTTTGCAATCAGATTGATCTAAGCTAAGCTGTCCACATATATTTATAGCTATTTTTAATGAATGTCAATAAATGTCTCATGTGCCTCTTTTGTATTTTAGTTTCAGAGAAACGCTTGAGAAAACGTTAAATGTAAATGTAAACCTAACTGAGGTCTCCATCACATCTATGGGCTATAAAAGAGCAACTGCTGAGCAATACCATTTTCTTCAGAGAAAAGCTCATAAAGAAGATCAGGTGGTGGGCTTCATGGGTGGTAGGAGAGGAAGAGCCAATGGAGAGATGCAGGAATGAAGAATTTGGACAAACAACATCAGACAGATGAGAGGGGAAAAAAGACAGGAACACATTTTCACACTTTTCCAAATAGTAAGATCCCACCACACACACACACACACACACACACACACACACACACACACACACACACACACACACACACACACACACACACACACACACACACACACACACACACACACACACACACACACACACACACCTCTGAGGGGTTCATGAGGTGAAGGCTGGTGTCGAAGGTCACATATGTAGACTGACCCTGTTCTCTGACAGCTTTGAAGAGACTTCATGCATAAAGGGGAATCCTTCATGTCAAACCAAGACTCTTGCATAAAAAAAACCCATCTTTTTAGTGTGTATGTGTGTGAGAGATATAGTTTCCTTCAGCATTACACTCTGCTGGTTTGTTTGAACACCTCACACACACACACACACACACACACACACACACACACACACACACACACACACACACACACACATATATATATATATATATCTGTCTACTACATAAACCCATGACTTGATCATTTTTTTATGCAGATAGTTTGATATAAAATTCATAAATCTGCCAAATGCATTATTTCCTGATACAGTGAAATATGACTAATATCAGGTTTATCATTAACACACCAGTGCATCCAGATGGCTTAATGTAATACATTATTGATCTCCCTCTTGGCTGATGAGATTTTTGATGCATTACATACAATAAAAAAAAATTAATGTTTAAACAACACTTATCTTAGAGTCAACATTCAAATCTACAATTCACTTTTTTATATACAAGTAAAATATCCATGGAGGGCAAGGGCATGAGATGCAATCTTGAATAACACCTTTTTTTCACCCAAAAATTATAACCAGAAACAGGTAAAGTTGAATTGTTACAATACAATTGTGATTGTCTGAATTATGCAAACATGCACTAGAACTCCAATTAACTATTAAAATCAACTTAAAGGCACAGTATGTAAGTTTTGTCACTAGAGGTCGCTTATTCAAAACAAAGGCGTAGCTTGATGACCCCGTGAATGAGCGTGGATTCATGGGAGTTGTAGTGCTGACTCTTCATCTCCACAGCCGATGGAAAGGAATCCGACGGACTCGTGCAGGAATCATGTTCATGAATGAGTGAATGTATTAAAGTTTTATTAGCGTTACGGTGGTATGAAGCAGGACGCGCGAGAGCCCTTGAGAGCGAATGCTAATGAGAGAGACCTGCGCCAAACTTCCGCTCTTTTCGTTGTGTGTGTGTGGGAACGCAGAGCTGCTTTACATGCTTAAAACAATCATACTAAAAACATCTGAGTGTGTTGAGAGTTATGTTATAACATTACTCTGTGTTCGCTTGGTGGCTGCTGTGAGAGTTGAGAGATTTTGCAGTTATGTAGATCGATATTAGAATATCATGTTAATTAAAACAGGATGACTAAATGACTGTTACTAAATGACATATAATTAATTAAAATATATTGTATGATGGAGAAAGCTCTCTCTGATTATGCTGTGTTAGCCACTTGACAATAGCGTTGTCTCTGAGCCATGGTAAAATCGTTACTCGCGGGTGAATCAAGAAAACGAACAATCAAACAATAAGATTAACCGTGTTGTGCTGTATAACAATGATTCATTTTCTGTTGATAAATGTATATCCACACAGTTGCTCACCTGTCTAATAAAATACATACTATATTAAAGCGTATTTGGTGTTGACGTATTTGGTCATTGACAGGTGATGGTCCGTAACAGGATAGAATTTCGGATTTCTTTCGGATAATGTAAGAACACAAGTCAGCAAAATATATAACATTGTTCTAGTGGTTTTTGGATGTTGATGTTTTAATCTAAAAATCCTACATATTGTGCCTTTAAACGTCAATTTAAAACCAAATCAAATCAATGCACCCTTACAGTGGAAAGTAATGAATCTGAACAACGAAAAATAATTGTTTGCTTTGTAAGAAGTCACAGACAGGGGAAAAAGTCTGCCATCAGATAAGTCAACATCCCTCTACACAATCTGTTCTCTCTCTCAGCATCTCCTTTCTATCTGTTTCCTGTATTCTTCTGTTTACTCACCCCCATTCATTTGAACACATTCCTGATAAGTTTCCTCTTATCTTTCAGTCTTATTATCTCTCTCAACTTTCTATGTTTCCTTTTAAACTATTTCTTCTTCCATGTCTTTTACCTCGCTTCCTCAAATAACTTTTTTTTCCTTTTTTTTTTTGTGGTGGTGGTGGTGGTGGTGGCTGTGTGCGTGTGTGTTGCGTAATGTTGCTGAGTGAACATGTTCCTGTCCGTTAGAGTTCTCTCGTGGGATGCATCCAAAATGTCACTGGTCCTTTCGGTGTCTCTTCAGTATCCTTCAGCTTCTGACATTTACACTACATACTGGAGCCTCACATGGGACACACACTGAGAAAGAGGGAGCTGGCGAGAACTGACGAGATAAAATCAGGTAAAAGAGAGTAAGAAGCAGGTAAACATTAGAGAATAACAAAGCTTAGAGAACGCAGGGCAAGATGAGAGGATACCTAAAACACAAGCTAATACAAGTTTAACATGTAGTGCCAGGCCAAAGCAGTGGATCAGCACACCAACATGGTAATATAAATATATCAAGCATTTGAAATAGTTGTCATTAAAGCAATTTCCTATGCTGGAAGAACACAACTAAACAGCATCAACACAAATACTGTATAAAGCATTTACTGTAAACACAAATTGTCTACCATCAGACACACCAGGATTCAATAACATAGCAAAGAAGGCAAAACACAGCTAATATACAGTCTACCTTAAACAAAAAGCATAAACATTCAAGCCTCACATCTAGGCCAGTGGTTCTAGTTCAGAAAAATGGTAATATACATTTTTTGCCTAATATATAGTAGGGAAGTATGTGATTTCGGATGCAGCCTATGTGTTATATAACATCCTTCAGGTGAAAACACAGTGAAAAGTGTGTGCCTACCTTAAAACAGCTAGCCAAACCACTAACAGGTGCTACGAGTGTTCCATCACTTCACCACAAGGTAAGGCCTAGAAACCTATCAATACCTTGGATTTATCAACACTTAGTGTAGCTTGTCAAACTATATTGAGAATTGCTTTTAATAATTTATTAATGCAATAAATTGTAAAATGGTTATCAGAAATTATTTATTGAGAATTCTAACAAGCAATGTGAATAATGTGTACACAATTTTAATAATGTAAACTCTGGATTCAGTCAGATTTACTAAACAGAAAGTGCTGTTTTTGTGTCTGTCACTGTGTGGGACTTGCATCAAGCCTTAAAGGCATAGTTCATGCACAAATAAAAATGCATTTAATCACCCTCATGTCGTTCCAAACCTTTATGAATTTCTTTATTCTGCTGAACACAAAAGATGATATTTTGAAGAATATGGGTATCCAAATAGTTGACGGACCCCATTGATTTCTATACTAAGTTTGGTTAGAGACAGTCTTCAAAATATCTTCTTTTGTGTTCAGCTGAAGAAATGAATTCATACAGGTTTGGAAAGACATGAGGGTGAGTAAATGATGACAGAATTTACAATTTTGGTATAAAACTATCTATAATGATATCTGTTTTCAAAGAATCTGTGATTAATATGCTCCATTATTTTATATTGCTTCAGAAAGGCAAATACTGCAGATTGTGTTGATCAATATGTTTATAGCGCATCTGACTGTATTTTATATACGCTGCACAATCAAAAATACAGACTCTTCTCTGACATACTTTTCTGCTTAGCAGAACCATATTGTTTACAGGAACATTGTGACCTGTAACCTGTTATTTTAGATGGGAAAATAAATATGCACTGCTTTAACGTGTGTTGTGAAACAGGACTTGGAGTGAGCAAGAAAGGAGTAAAACAGGGAAGCAAAGAAAAATGTAAGTGAGGGGCAGAAAGAGGAGGGAAGGAAAAACATCCCTTCTCCCCAGGGACTCACTTATTCCTTCTCTCTCTCTCTCTCTTTGAGTCATCCATCTGACAAAGATAAAAGAGCCCACTATAAACATCAAAACAAAAATAGCATAATTTATGCAGAAGTGTCGTCTTAAGGAAAATAAATAAAATAACTAATCAGCACCTCTCTGAGCAGACATATAAAGTGTTTAAAGGGCTAGAATGCTAAGAGAAACCATATAGATTCTGCACATACCTTGCTATCCTTGGAGACATGCTTACGTAACTGATCAGTCATGGTCTTTAAATAAAAGCTTTCTTTGATCTGTTACACACATACATTTACATATGTGATGGGCTTTCTATACGCTCTATGATCTATATATTAGAAGTGTCTTGTTTAGAGGAAGGTCAAAGCTTCTGAATGTTCTTACACTCTAAAAAATGCTGGGTTAAAAACAACCCAAGTTGGGTTGAAAATGGACAAACCCAGCAATTGGGTTGTTTTAACCCAGCGATTGGGTTGTTTTAAGCAAACATTTAACCCAACCGCTGGGTTAAAAAAAAAACCAATCGCTGGGTTTGTCCATTTTCAACCCAACTTGGGTTGTTTTTAACCCAGCATTTTTTAGAGTGTGTTATCCTGCTTTATGGCAGAGTATCAGGCTCTTTTGACATATATGGTGTTTCTTAAACTACAGGCATGTTAGTGTCACAGGGGTGGATTTATTATAATTGTTATTAAAACTAAATATATTTAAATTAATAAATAATATATTTTATATAATAATTATACTACCATACCATTCAAATGTTTAGGACAGATGCTTTTAAAAGAAGATTCTTATGTTCACCAAGTCTGATTTGTGATCAATAGTCAAAAACAGTAATATTATGAAATATTATTACAGTTTAAAATAATTGTTCCTGTGATGGCAAAACTTAATTTTCAGAATGCGGCCATTTCTCCAGTCTTCAGTGTCGCATGATCCTTCAGAAATCATTTTAATATGCATATGTGGTTCTCAAGAAACATCTTCTTATTAGTGCTGCTTCTAGTGTGAAAACTGTGATACCTTTGTGATACTGTCTATTTCCTGTAGTTAGCCTCGTAATAAGTCCCAGTTTAACACACCTGTCTGATTAGCTTGATTAGCTTTGAAGACCCCAGGTAGCCTATAAGTTTTACACCGAGATTAAACAATGTGTCACTCCGTATATTTAAAGTCCCCCTGTAGTCAATAATTTTATTCCTTAAAACTCGATCATCTTTGACGTTTAAAAAAAAATGTTCCTGTGAGAACAAATTATTAGTGCCTTAAAATAGCTTAAATGTAATTCTTCACCCTTGCTTCATTTAGTATATGTGGAAACATGAATATGCAAATTAGCCGGCCAACTTATGCTGCATTCACACGGGGCGTCGGCGTTACCGCTTCTCACTATGGCCGCGTCCGAAAACCTAGGCAGTGACTCATTGCCCCGCTGCCTTATCAGACAATGGCTTGTAAGGCAGCGTTTGTGCATGAAGGCACCTCACAAAACAAATTTTGGACAGACTTCAAAGGCAGTGTAACCGTTTAATGATCTACAGCAAAATAGAGTGAGCTTTGGTGAGAACTAAACACATATTTAATTACTACATTAGTAATTTCTCGCTAGAAATGACATCAGAAGTGTAAAATGTTGGTTAAAAACGTACATTTACATACAAACTGACCTGCAAACGCAACTTTCGGACGCCATCTTTTTTTCCCCAGCTCAACTGTCACTGAATGGAAAGCACGGGATTGTGGGATAACAAAGGCAACGAAGGATACATATATGCTGCCTTCAAAAATCGATCAGATGAAGGTATCTCAGGAGACAGGAAGTGAAGCTAACATTAGATTCGGATGTGCCTTGATGCCTTCATGCCTTGAAATGTGTCCTCTGAAGGCAGCATTTTTTCAGGTTTCAGACACAGCCTTTGACTGGGTGACGTCATGCGTTGCCGAACTGAATTGTGGGTTCCGTTGCAAGTGGCAGAAGTTGAAGATTTCTCAACTTTTCAAGTGCCAACGCAGGCGTCATCCAATCAGATCGCCCTATGCAAATACCCTAGTGCAGACGCTAGCCAATTGCGTTCATGCAACCCTAGAGCAGACGTGTGATTGGCTGTTGTCACTATGACGGTCGCATCATCACCAAGCTTCAGCCACGCCCTCCGTCAAGCATTAATGCAGACGCCCCGTGTGAATGCAGTGTTAAGCCCAATTTATACTTCTGCGTCGAGTGTACGCCGTAGCTACGCCGCAGGCTGTGTGTTGCACGCGTACCCTGACGTGCACCTCTCCAAAAATGTAACAACGCACTTCTACGCGGACCGCACACGCTGTGATTGGTCTGCCAGAACCCCTCTGTCAACGCGGACAAGGACGCAGAAGTATAAATGGAAATCGACGCGTAGCCCATGGCGTAGAGGCTACGACGCAGGTCCAACGCAGAAGTATAAATCAGCCTTTACTGAGGTAAACGCTGCACAATGGTGCTCTTTACAGCATCGGACACATAACGGTAATTAATATGATTATCCTTTTGCTTGACTACATTAGCTAATAATGTGTTGCTAATGTTACACAAACCATTTCCTGTTCTCTATCTAAGTCTGCCTTCAGTATCAGTCATCCTATCAGTATCATCCTAAACGCTTTGAACAACTTCATTTCAGTTTTTCAGTGGAGAAAGGATTAACAGTAATATACATCATATACATAATTCACCCGCTATATTGCTAAATCTTCCCAATGTTTCATATCAAGACAGCCATTTGTAGTGGAGTTTGAAACCATAGTGGACGTTATCAAGTGCACTCATTCAATCCCATAATGCACCGCAATAACGAGTGTACAACTGATGTACGCTCAACGTCTAGAGAATACCCATAACGCACTGATGGAATTCCCGCATCTGACCAGAAGATGGCGTCTGCAGCTGAATCATCCATCCATCCATTTTGCAAACCACTGGTCCAATGCGGCTACAGCGTAATATCATACAGGTACTTTACTTGATTATTAAGTTGTTTAATTAAGGTTTACACATTTCCATGACAGAGTTCAAGATAAATCTTTTCATTACTACTGGAGCTGCCAGTTTGCTAAGTTTCAAATGATTATTAAACATCAAGCACAAACTGCAAAAGCAGAAGCCTGTGTGGCGCACTGACTCGTTTTCATTCACTCCTTCAAGTGGACTATTAGTGGAGTAATGTAGGGAATAGTGAATGAGTGTATAGAGGGCGATTTCAAACACAGCCTTTAGTCTTTAGTTCACTTATAAAGAGTTTTAAAGAGAAAATACTCATCAATGGTGTTGTTGACTTATGAATTTGCACATGGTTTGTCTTAAAGCTTATTAAAAACACCACATAGACATATAAACAACATTAAAAACTTGATTTTCACCACAGGGGGACTTTGATATATTTTACACTTATACACTTATATTTTACTCTCTCTTTCTGGGTTAAATAGGAAAATTGAAATAACCCAGTCCTACCTAAACATGCTGTATGTGAATCCATCAGCCAACTAATCAAAAAAGTCTTCAAGCATTACTCACCATGATCGCACCTGTGCAATGACTGTTGATGTGATTCTTCCCCTTAGTCAGAGAGCTGTCTACATGCATACTTATCCCAGGTGAATACCTCAACACCTGTTCTCATTGTCTATTAGAAGTGCTCACACTCCACCCAGTCAGTGCAGAGGTTGATTTAAAGAGACTAAACAATGAGCCTCAAAGCAACAGGCATTCACTAACAACACGTTCACTAACTCTCTCTCTCTCTCTCTCTCTCTCTCTCTCTCTCTCTCTCTCTCTCTCTCTCTCTCTCTCTCTCTCTCTCTCTCTCTCTCGCCATCTGTATGCCTAGCTTGAGTATATCATGAATAATGTATTTAATCAGAGCATTGTCCTCTGCGTGGTGCTGCTCTGGGTTAAATTACAGAATGCTAGTTTGACAATTATTCCTTTCGATGAAGGTTAAGAACCTTTTTTTGTGCTGAAGAGAGAGTCGGGCACAAGTGTCTCGGCAAGCATCAAAAGCCGTTGATCAGGCACCAAAAGGCATCTAATGAGGCTGCCCTGCCTCCGATCATGTCCTGGAGCCATGCTTTCTTTTGAAAAAGCTCCTTCCAGAGGAATTTTTAAACTGAACATGTCTTATATGTCTCGATGAGGTCTATGTTACCTGGGGATCTGAAGGACAGTTGCTGGTACTCGTGGTACAATAAAACAAGATTTAAACAATAAGACTAACTGTGTTGAGCTATATAACAATTACTTTTCTGTCAATAAATGTATCCAAACAGTAGGTTTAAAGGACTGAAGTCTGTCAGTGAAAGTAACAACATATTTATACAATTCGGTCAAACTGCTATGTTATTCCAACCGTTATTCCTGGTCAGAGGCTTCCATAAATATTTAGTTTATATGTAGTCACATTTCAACAAAGTTTAATCGTATAATGCAAAAACATTTAGTAGTAAATAAGTTTTACATTTTTTGTTAAAACCATTACTTGACCCTTTATGTCAAATCTGGGCTAAATTGTAACTTGCACAGCTGGTGTAACCGGCCCCTGAGCCATATGTGACTAATCTCTCTGTAACAATTGGTGTCATGATTGACTGATTTTGCAATTTAATTTGACAACAAATTTGAAGAAAAAATAAAATAAAATAGGTGTGTTCAATGTCATGTGGCACTGCACAGAACAATCAGAGCAGTTGGTTAGAAACTTTGTCCAGTTGGTTAAGATTTTGCGATAAAGAAAGCATTGTGTGATCATCCCTAAAGAAAGCAGAAAGTATCAGACTTGATGGCTCACCTGGTACTGCAAGCAACACATCTCGCCAATTGATAAGACCATTCACAGTCAAAGTTAGACACACCTACTGTTTTTAAACAGGGGCACGTTCAAACTCAAACCGGTGCGCAACGTTTTGATACGGTTTCCGGGTTGAACGTCACGTTTCCTGGAAACGGTGTGCAACGTGTTTGAGATAAGTTTTCTCTTGTTTGTGACACTTTAATGAACGTTTCTATACTACTCTGATTATATAATGGTAAATATTACAATATAGCACAACAGTGATCAGCAATAATGATAAGCCTATACTCACAATAAAAATAAAGTCATATAGATCATAACACAGTCTCTGAGGTAAGAGGTGGATTATCCTTCACCTGAAGTGTTTGTCTTTTCATCCTGAAATGCGAAGCAAATGTTGGATCACAATAATTAGGAACCACAGTTTCCTCAAATCCCTTCACTTGACTGGGATGTTCTCTTTTATTCTGGACAGCAAGGGCAGTGACTGTAACACTCAGCGTATTTTGCAGTATTAAACACGTATTTATATCGATTTCTAAAAAACTACCCCTTGTTTGATTGGTTGAAGAAACACATAGCCCGCTCCCAATCTCATGCCATTGGCTGTGTGTTGTGTTTACACCTGGGGAAAATACCCTACAAATGGCTTTCTGCCATTGTTCTGCATATAAAGAAGTGATAGGAGTAATTATCCTGAATTAAAAGGGATACACACCTTCAAAGAATACAGTCACAAAATGAGCAATCAGTCTCAAGGTGATGCTTGCTCAGTGTGATCAACATTCAGACACACACCTCATCAGCAGTTTGGACTTAAAGTTGGCATGACACGGAAGTTGTGATAGCCTTTTCTTCCTATTGTATGGTGGCCTGTGGCCTGTTGCACTGGCAACTGAAGAAAACGCATGCAAAACACCAGCAAATTAAGAAAACATCTTCATCAGTTTGACAACACATGTGCTGCAAATACAACACAACCAAATGCAGAAACTATTGTAATGTACATCAGCGTGAAATGGCTTCTTGAACCAGAAAACATGTAGCCTACAGTAGGTCAGGATTTGATTTTGTCCATTGGCAATTGATTGTATTGTTGGATTGTTGTGGTTTGCTATAGACCTTATTCAGAGCAGCGCCATGACAGGTAAGAAAGCGAGGTTTTGAGGGATCGACTTACCATGTTTTCAGTGGCATCTGCTGTAAAAAGCTGTATAAAGCTCTTAGATCACTTATAATTTTCCACAGCTCATATTGTCAGGAGTTTTTTGTCTACTGAAATTCATTGGAAAGATTCATTGATCATCTGAATTTCTTCATGCAACATACAAAATATGAATTCCTTCAAAATGGGCTCTTACACAGAAAATATCCAGTCTGCAATGTGATCATAATATAGAGCTGATCTTACAACAGAGTGTCTCCACACAGGCCAGCAGTGACTTGCATACAGAGTTCAGTGAGCGTAACTTACTTTATTCTTGTCTTTTTACTGTCATTTCTCACCCTAGATTTGCAGTGCATGTGTTCTTGTTTGACTTAGTCAACTTACTTAGTTCATTAGTTTGTCTTGTTTGTTCTGCAAATGCCCTAATCCAAATTTCCCCCTCACCATATCTCTTTTTGGACCCCTGTGGTCCATAATGGCATTACTGAGGACTTCTGGGTGGAGCAGTGTTTATAAATGAGGAAGCTGTAATCAGTATGATATTCTCTCATGGGACTGTATGCGTCTGCGTTGTGTGTTCGGATGCATCTGGTTGATGTTGTTGTCAATGTGTATGGATGGCTGGGTGGGTGTTTTTGTGTTTATGAATCTTATGGCAACTGGCTCATCCCAAGCTGCACATCTCTTGGCAATGCTGGTAATTACCCAGCATTCCAGAGTGCTTGCGCTCTCTAAATTGCTTACTGAACAGGCTTACACAGGACATGCTGGATATTCATTATTGAGTAAGTGCGTGTCTGCGTGTGTCTATTACTGTCTGAGTTACAGCACACTAGTGAAGGTTCCTTATGATATGTGTAATGAATCAGTCTAACTGAGATTAGATTCCTCAAGACATGGAGAAATTACATAACCCAGTGGCTCTCAGTTTTTTTGGTGATGCCTTTTTTTTAAAGCAAGAATGAAGCCAATTCAATTTCAGATAATAAAAGTTCTGCTTATGTGAGCCCTAAACTTTGCAATCCAATTCACATCCAAAAAGAAACCTGAGATACACTATATTGCACTATATATAAGTTTTGTGACATCTGCCTTTACATGCACATTTTAATGAACTTTAATGACATCCCATTCTTAATCCGTAGGATTTAATATGGAACTGACCCACCCTTTGCTGCTATGACAGCTTCAACTCTTCTGGGAAGGCTTTCCACAAGGTTTAGGAGTGTGTTTATGGGAATTTTTGACCATTCTTCTAGAAGCGCATTTGCGAGGTCAGGCACTGATGTTGGACGAGAAGGCCTGGCTCGCAGTCTCTGCTCTAATTCATCCCAAAGGTGTTCTATCGGGTTGAGGTCAGGCCAATCAAGTTCCTCCACACCAAACTCATTCATCCATGTCTTTATGGACCAACATTTTGTGCACTGGTGCGCAGTCATGTTGGAACAGGAAATGACCATCCCCAAACTGTTCACAAAGTTGTGAGCATGAAACTGTCCAAAATGTCTTGGTAAGCTGAAGCATTAAGAGTTCCTTTCACTGGAACTAAGGGGCTAAGCCCAACCCCTGAAAAACAACCCCACACCATAATCCCCCCTCCACCAAACTTTATACTTGGCACAATGCAGTCAGGCAAGTACCGTTCTCCTGGTAACCGCCAAAACCAGACTCGTTCATCGGATTGCCAGACAGAGAAGCGTGATTGGTCACTCCAGAGAACACGTCTCCACTGCTCTAGAGTCCAGTGGTGGCGTGCTTTACACCACTGCATCCCACGCTTTGCATTGCACTTGGTGATGTAAGGCTTGGATGAGCTGCCATGGAAACCCATTCCATGAAGCTCTCTACGCACTGTTCTTGAGCTAATCTGAATATTAAATATTCAAATAGTCTCCTCCACTGACTAGTTTGTAATACATAAGAAGTAAATAAATATATGCACATTAAGACGTAAAACATGCTATGTTTCACAGCACTGTTCATGTGTGCAAGGTATTTTTGAATCAGATTTTTTTCTTTTAATTTTTTTCTTTCTCATGTTGATCAGATATTAAATGTCCCCCTCAGAAAGTCCCTGCTCACAAGGTAGTACTTTTTCAAAGTTCAGGAACTTTCGGGGGTGGGACTTGGGACAGCTGAACATGCTGATTGGTTGAGTTCACGCAGCATTTTGATTGGTTGACTCCACACAGCATTATTCTAATCAACAATGGAGTTTAAAAAATATGACCAGTGGACCAGCGGTGAGGTTCAGGCTTTATTAAGCTCATATGCAGAGGACAAAATCCAGCGGGAACTGGAAAGTTGCACATAGTCCTACGTCACCGGACTAATTTGCCTAATCTTCACGGTAATTTAGACCGCGATGGAAACGCAGACAGCAACAAGTCTGAGGTGAAAATAGTTCCTGGGAAAAAAGTTCCTGGGACAAATTGTTCCGGGTAATTTTGGTGGAAATGCTGCTATATACTACAAACAGCTAGGTTTACAGAGTATTTATACCATTGGTCAGCAGATAGCCCTGTCTCAAACTCATGCCAATGGTTGAGATCATGTTGCTATGTCAAGGTTCTCAAACAAACAGAAATACTGAAAGCACCAATGTTTGGAGAAATCAGCCAACAAAAAACTTCACATCAATAGAAAAAAAATGACATAGGCCTACATCATCTTTAAAATGAAGCATTACAAACCACTCGAAAAAGACTCTAGAAGAGCGCACAGCTGAGAACCATACCATGAAAACTCCCCATCATCGTCTTCATAAATCAATCAAGGTCCAATAAGCTTGTGATTTCATAACTGTTTGTTTGTTGGTGTTCTCCTCATGCGTACAGTGCAGGAGAGATGTGCTGATATCTCAGGTGATGTTTAGACAGTCGCCACACTCTACTGCTGAAATGGGGCATTTTAATGGAGCCTATTTCACATCTGCCACAGAGTCATTCATCACACATCAGTGGGGAATAACTCTGCAAAGAGATCCTCACGATTTCACTCACTCACTCGTTCCTTCTCTTTCTCTCTCTGTTTCTCCCCAACTTTACCTCCTTCTCTTTCTTGTAGGCACAAGGTGAAATTGGAATTCAGAAAGCATTTTATTTGCCATGACAATAAGCATATTGAACCCTTGCCGCATTCAATTCCATCCTGAATAAGAAAACCTTCCTCTTGCATTCACCTGCCTGTATATATTCTCTCTTTGCTTTTATATGCCAGATTCCTTAAGCTGTTGCCGGAGGAAAAAAGTTTAAAGGATAAAATGAGAGAAAGAACCAGAAAAAGAGAGAGGTGCTGTGGAGCGCAAGCTGCTCTGTGTCGGGTTCAGAGACAGCAGTCACCCCTTTGTCGTCTTTAATTAAAGCTCATTTAGCATATGGCTAATGAGGAATGGTTTTAATCAGTGAGGCAGTGAAAATGACAAAGGGAAATGAATTGAATTTGCTCAAGAGATGATTTAAGTTCTCCTGTGGTCTAATTGCTCTAGTGAGTTATGTAGTTTCAAGGCGAGAACAGTCATAAACAGCTCTATAGATATCAAAAGTGTCCTGTGACATTCTGCTCATGTAAAGATATGATGTCCAAAAGTCTTAGGGGCCGTTTACACTGCTTTCAACTAAAAACAGAAAAGCAGTTTTGCTGTTCATTTACGCGACAACAGCGTCCCTGTCACGGACTCAGCCACGCCCTCTGCACCAGACTCCCACGCTCCGCCCACTCGTTCCCAATCACCTGAATACTGAGCACCCGTACCTGTTTCCCATCACTGAAACCCTTTATCACCAGCCCTCACCCCACACTCAGTGTCTGGTCACAGCTCATGCTACACAGACTGTGTTGCTGCTCTTCGCAATCCTAAGCGCCTAAGAAACTCTTCTTCCAAGTTCCCAGAGATTCCAAGATTCCACGATTCCACGCTTCCACGCTTCCTAGGTTTTAAGATATTCTCCGTGTTCGCCACTCCAGTTAAGCCTCTCACCATTTCCTGTGTTTACACCTGTTCACCAGTTCACTGTTTCGTGTCCTGACTTCAATAAAACCTGTTACTGCGTACTAACCTCTGTGTCCTCAAGTCTATCATGACAGTCCCCATGTAAACAATAAAAACATGAATATGTGAAAACAGTGCCATCATGCGCGTGTGTATTATATATGTTCAGCCTATAGGCACGTAATGTTTCTTTATCGTTTTGACAACGTTGTCATCTGTACGCAAAAAACTGTCCATAAAATATATTTATATATAAAACACTTTTATTTTATCTCATTTAAAAACAAATGTTTCATTACGTGTGTGAAAATCTGAACTGAAGTTTAGTAATTTAGTAATCTGAATGTGGTAATTCACTTTTTCTATATATCTAGCTATTAATGATTTAAAATTTTTTTTTTTTTTTTTTTTTTTTTTTTTTTTTTTTGGAGCTCACTGTATGCATCTCTGTCTATAATCTGACATCAAAATCTTGGAATGAATTTAACCAATGTTTATTTATAAACATGGAATGTACATAGGCTTGGTCTTGGCAGACTAGATCTGCTACGCTGCTGCTGCTGGATGAGTGAGGATACATCTAAATGCACATGAAAATTTAATTAAAACATAGGTAGAACCCCCTGAGCAGATCTAGGCAGGTGGTGCTGGGGAAGGTGTAGGGCTAGCGAAATCCCATGGCGCGCTGCAATGAACTGAACCCGTTTCAAAGTCAGGAATAAATAGCTTGCATAGATAAAACAAACGAAACGATTGGACGACCAATCGACTTTAAGTGAACCAATCAGCTGCTCAGAAGAGTTTCATGACACAACTATATATATGTCTCACAACACCTTAGTACTAACCCCTGGAAAGACCACATGGCTTCTGTGACGTCACTACTCTTTATCTCAATCGACTTATTGACCAGCTGTTTATTATGTAACAATGTCACAGTAAAAAATAGCTGCTGCCTGCGACCCATCACATCTGCCATTCGCACTCAGTCAAATCAATACCCCCCCGGCTCCTGCTCTAACATGGAGGATTAGTCACCAGACATTAGATTACAAACACGGTGACATCTGCATGCTATATATCTATAGTTTGGGTTTGACACAACAGCATCCAGTGACACTTGACCTTTTACACAGCTGTTGAATTACACAACATCATGTCAATATAGCCGCATGTTGTCATGCTACAGATGCATTCCACTCAACTCGGAAATGACAACTTCCTATAAAATGCTGCCTTGAAATCTAGTAGTTAATGACAAACACTCAAATTATTAGGAAAATAAAGAAAACTCATATTAAGAAAATAAAATGTGTCAATGACCCAAACATGAACAATATAATATATAATGTACACAAAAGTGCACATGGTCGGGAAAATGTTTTAAAGTATTTTTGAAAGACGTCTCTTATGTTCGCCAGTATTATTACAGTTTAAAATAACTGTTTTCAACTGTTATTAAAGGGGTGATGAGCTGCATTGTTTTATTGTTTTATAATGTTTCCTGGGGTCCACTTTTAATGTTGGTATGATTTTTACATAAATTGTCATAATTTATTCTACCCTGATTCTAGCCTTTAATTTGAACGCTCTGTTTGAAGGGGCGTGTCTGCTGTGAGACTTCAGTGTTAACGCCCACTGCTATGATTGGCTGCTGTGAGACTTCAGTGTAAACGTCCACTGCTGTGATTGGCTGCTGTGAGACTTCAGTGTAAACGCCCACAGCTGTGATTGGCTGACATCTTTGCATATGAAATAGCTAGTATTACATGTGGAACTCTCTCGAAAACTTTTAGCATGTTTTTACTATTACAGCTCTCAAGGTTATCTAATTGTGAAAAGTGTTGATTATAGCATTTTATTTAAATCATGGCATGAAAGTTTGCAGTGATGAGCATTGTAGCCGATCAGACATGTTGAGCTCATGAATGTGGCGATCTCATCATTGCAACTTGACTTCTGCACACTAACACATGCTTTCAGCATAACTAACAGTGCAAACACAATGTAAATAAGAGATTTGTTGATTATTACGGAAGTTTTGGCGATTGTTTGACTGACAGCTCCAGCGACTGAAAAGGGAGCGTTCTTTGATCGCTTTCATAATTTAATCACCGATTAAATAACAGATTATCTTCATCCTACTAAGAGAAACAATGTGAAGTTGAGCATTTAGTCACTGGTTTGATTTACTGACACAGACAAAGAACATCTGACTGTACATGAATCATTACATATCAGAAATCACTGGTCACAGATCAGGCATTAGAATTAACACGGTTACAGTATTGTAACAGTTCAATACTGTTCAGATCGTAAAAGTCTGTTTGCAAAGCCTGTGCCAAAATTGCAACTGATTTAGTAAAGAATCCACAGTTAAATATACCGAATACAAATAAATAATGCTCAACTGAGACATTCACATTGTTGGAAATAAATAACCACATTCCTAGCATTAGGATCCTTTGGAAAGTAATGTTATTTGTAGTCCATCCTGTATTGCTCCTCTGTCATCTCACTAACACACCAGTGGGCGGGGCCAAAGTTGCAATGATGGAGTTGGTGTTGAATTTCTTCTGCATAGGCAGTCTTTCACCTGTCTATTATAGGAACATTCCACAATGAGCCGTTCTCTGGGCTTGGTTACAATAAAAGCTGTTTTTGGACTAACAAGGAAGTTTTCAGTTCTGAAACTTACAGGATATTCTTATAGCATAATGACCTCTTATATGGCAAAAGCTCAAGGAAAATTTGATTTCTCGGTTCATGACCCCTTTAAGTAGGAATATCTAACTTAATGGAACACTATGGTTATAACAATACAGTGTTTCAGTGTAAAATACACTCACCTAAAGGATTATTAGGAACACCATACTAATACTGTGTTTGACCCCCTTTCGCCTTCAGAACTGCCTTAATTCTATGTGGCATTGATTCAACAAGGTGCTGAAAGCATTCTTTAGAAATGTTGGCCCATATTGATAGGATAGCATCTTGCAGTTGATGGAGATTTGTGGGATGCACATCCAGGGCACGAAGCTCCCGTTCCACCACATCCCAAAGATGCTCTATTGGGTTGAGATCTGGTGACTGTGGGGGCCATTTTAGTACAGTGAACTCACTGTCATGTTCAAGAAACCAATTTGAAATGATTCGAGCTTTGTGACATGGTGCATTATCCTGCTGGAAGTAGCCATCAGCGAATGGGTACATGGTGGTCATAAAGGGATGGACATGGTCAGAAACAATGCTCAGGTAGGCCGTGGCATTTAAACTATGCCCAATTGGCACTAAGGGGCCTAAAGTGTGCCAAGAAAACATCCCCACACCATTACACCACCACCACCACCAGCCTGCACAGTGGTAACAAGGCATGATGGATCCACTCTACCATCTGAATGTCTCAACAGAAATCGAGACTCATCAGACCAGGCAACATTTTTCCAGTCTTCAACTGTCTAATTTTAGTGAGCTTGTGCAAATTGTAGCCTCTTTTTCCTATTTGTAGTGGAGATGAGTGGTACCCGGTGGGGTCTTCTGCTGTTGTAGCCCATCCGCCTCAAGGTTGTGCGTGTTGTGGCTTCACAAATGCTTTGCTGCATACCTCGGTTGTAACGAGTGGTTATTTCAGTCAAAGTTGCTCTTCTATCAGCTTGAATCAGTCTGACCTCTAGCATCAACAAGGCATTTTCGCCCCCACAGGACTGCCGCATACTGGATGTTTTTCCCTTTTCACACCATTCTTTGTAAACCCTAGAAATGGTTGTGCGTGAAAATCCCAGTAACTGAGCAGATTGTGAAATACTCAGACCGGCCCGTCTGGCACCAACAACCATGCCACACTCAAAATTGTTTAAATCACCTTTCTTTCCCATTCTGACATTCAGTTTGGAGTTCAGGAGATTGTCTTGACCAGGACCACACCCCTAAATGCATTAAAGCAACTGCCATGAGATTGGTTGATTAGATAATTGCATTAATGAGAAATTGAACAGGTGTTCCTAATAATCCTTTAGGTGAGTGTATGCGCCCCATTTAAAACACTGTGGTAGGCTGTGGAGATTATGCTTTAATTTCGACAGAAAGCAGTGAAACGAAGAGGCATTCCTGCTATCTACCTCTGCTCCTGCATTCTTGTCTGTTGTTTTCTCTTTCTTCTGCTGTCTGTTCTATTATGTGGTTGCGCTTGGCTGCAGACTGAGCTGTGATTGTCTCTGTGGGCTGCAGCTAGCGGTGCAAAAGCTGGTATTAGCCAAGTATAGAGCTGTCGGGGAAAATATCAACACACCTGAACAAGAAAGTAGAAAAAAGAGAATATTTTACATTGCTCCCTATAGAGAGTTCTGAGCAGTTGTATTGTTGTTATTATTGCTCTTCTACCTCTTTGACCAAAACCGAGGTTAGAGGTAAAATTTCTCCCCTCTCATCTGTATTCACTACACCTCACATGTAGGCTAATAAAGGGAAATGGTGTGTTGTCATAATTATGTTTGGGAAGTGAAGCAAACAATTGCTTTTGAAAATGCTTTTGCTGGTTTTGTTTTTTTGTTTTTTTGGACACATCGGCTTATGTGTAGCTATAAGGAAATTCACATAAATACTGTAATGTTAACTGAGTCATAACCGCAGACGTGAATGTTTGATGTGATAAAAGAGGGTATCAGGTGTGTGTGTGTGTGTGTGTGTGTGTGTGTGTGTGTGTGTGTGTGTGTGTGTGTGTGTGTGTGTGTGTGTGCATCTGTTGTCTGTGTCTTTGCAAGGGGACATTGAGATGTCATTCATGACATTTTCCCTCCAGTGATTAGTTTATACATCAACACTTTTCAATTAAACCATTTTTTCTTCTCTCTCCCCCTCTGTTTATAGCTACTGTCATTATTAGAGATTGCAATTGTGTTTTATTGTATTTTTTTTTCATTTCTTATAAAGACTTATATAGACTTGAAGCATTAGCATTTTGTATTAATACTATATTTATTATGGTGATAAGTATTTTTTTTTTTTTTTTGTATTTAAAGTTTACTAAAAATCTATTATTTCAGAAACTGTATGTAAAAAAATACAAGCAATTGTAATTGTGTGCAGCTTTCAAATTTAAAATCAAACACAGTTTTTCATTTTGACTGTTTTGTTTAATGTAAATCAGATGTATGAAATGTTTTGTGTGAGTGTGTGTGTGTATGATTTATGGATCAGCCACAGAAATATCAACAATAGTGTCTCAAGTTGCAGTTTTAGCAAGTAAACAACTGTAAACAGCAGTTAACTTTGTCTCGTCACATTGACAGAAAATTATAAAATGAACATGAAGGTTCTCATCATCATTGCACCAGCTGCTCTCACTCACTCTCTCTCTCTCTCTCTCTCTCTCTCTCTCTCTCTCTCTCTCTCTCTCTCTCTCTCTCTCTCTCTCTCTCTCTCGTTTTCTTCCATTCCCGTCTGAGATCTAAGACAGACTAAAAGTCCCAGCGAGACAGAGAAGAAAAGGTGTCCTGAATATTTATGAATATCGATATTCTCTAAACTCTGAACACATACTCTGAATTCTGTTGAAGTCTTAAATTTGGTGCGTGTGTGTGTGTGTGAGAGAGAGAGAGAGAGAGATTTGAATGTATTTTGAATTCTTTAATTGTATGCATGTGCGCAACCTGTCAATTTACAGCCTAATGAGGGTTTTAATTTTCTCTGTGTGTGTATGTGTGGCATTTCTGTGGTTTAGTGATTAAATTGTCGTATTCAGGATAATAGGAAGCTTGCATCCAGACATTCAAACATGAGACTACACTACATGTACAACTCTGTTACAAAAGATTTCTATTTTAAATAAATGCTCTTTAACTTTTTATTCATCAAAGAATCCTGAAATTTTTTGAAAGAACATGTTTCAGTTAAGTAGGCCGAAAATGACGTGATGCTCGTTCAATTTACTTAAGTAAATTAAGTTAATTCAACACAATTCTTTTTGACCACATTAATCCATTTGAGTTGAGTATATAAATTATTTTAGTAGTTTTAAAACTACATTATAGAAACCAGGGACAGGATTTTCCCTTCCCATTATGCTTTGCACAGGACTGGATACTGAGAGTAAATGTTGAAATAAAATGTTATTATGCATGCATTTCTTTTCATCAAGATGAAAAAATAAAAATTGGGAGACTTGTTAATGTTTAATGTTCTTTTATATTTAAAAGAGATTCTGGTGTTTTTGGAGGTTTCCATTGTGGTGAAGTAAATCCAGCGTATATTTTTAGTGAACAGTTTCCAACATTGATAGCAAATCATCATATTAGAATGATTTCTGAAGGATCATGTGACACTGAAGACTGGAGTAATGAAGCTGAAAATTCAGCTTTGATCACAGGAATACAAATATATTTTAAAGTATATTAAAATAGAAAACCATTTTGTATTGTAATCATACAATATTCCTTTTTCTGTATTGATCAAATAAATGCAGGCTTGATTAGCTATAAGTGTTACAGAACAGAGACTCAAAACGAGTTGTAATAAAGTTTATTAACAGAAGAAGGAACTGAATACGAGAAGGTGAGCATTTCATATGGGATGAATGGGAATACTGACAGTCTCTGTGGTTGTAGATGGATGAGGAGGTTGTGGATGGCAGTGATGATGGAAGCAGGTGCACACACCTGGAATGGAAGACCGGTTTGGAGAAGGAGACAATGATCAGACACAGAGGATCAGGGAGACAACATGGAGGAACAGGAGATATGATGAGAACGGGAATCTTTGCAGTCTTCAGGTCGGTACAATCAGGTTGGTGAGTCCTTACTCATGAACATGGTCATGGTGTGTGCTTATATAGCACGTTGATGAGGGTGCAGATGAGGTGCAGTGTGTGTGACTGTGAATTGCATGCAGGTGAGGGCCAGGGAGGATGACGGGAAATGTAGGCTGTGTCCGAAAACCTAGGCAGCTGACTCGTTGCCACCCTGCCTTATCAGACAATGACCCTGTAGGCACGTTTTGTGCATGAAGGCACCTCACAGAACTCATTTTGGACAGACTTCAAAGGCAGTGTAACTGTTTAATGATCTACAGCAAAATAGAGTGAGCTTTGGTGAGAACTGAACACATATTTAATTACTACATTAGCAATTTCTCGCTAGAAATTACATCATAAGTGTAAAATGTTGGTAAAAAACGTACATTTACACACAAACTGACTTGCAAACGCAACTTTCGGACGACATCTTTTTTCCCCCAGCTCAACTGTCACTGAATGGAAAGCACGGGATTGTGGGATATCAAAGGCAACGAAGGATACATCTATGCTGCCTTCAAAAATCGATCAGATGAAGGTATCTCAGGAGACAGGAAGTGAAGCTAACATTAGATTTGGACGTGCCTCAATGCCTTCATGCCTTGAAATGTGTCCTCTGAAGGCAGCATTTTCCAGGTTTCGGACGCAGCCTTAGTGATGAGGTGGTGACTAGCTGTGACCGTGACGATAAGACACATTAAAAATAGTAATGTTTCCAACTTTTTGACTGCTACTGTATATGTATTATGAACAAGCAAGATTTAACACTGAACAATAGAACATAAATGAACATAAAAATAGATTAATAAATGCAGTCAAAAAGTTGTTGTTCATTGTTAGCTCAAGATACCTAATGCATCAAACTAATGTTAATTAATTAAATATTGTTGTAAAGTATTACCATTAAAAGCCTTCACTTTTTTTTTAAACGTAACGCTTGAAGTTACCACGTGTAATATGTGCAGTTTTGTAATATTGATACTTTAATGTAGCTATAAAATATAAATGAGGAAAAATCATCCTAATCATCATTTACTCACTCTCATGTCATTCCAAACCTGCATTACTTCACTTCTTCTGTGGAACATAAAAGATATTTCAAGAAATGTCTCAGTGTTTTATGTATTTATCTGTTTGTTTCTTCCATGCAATGGAAGTCAGCGGTAACCAAAACTGATTGGTTACCAACAATCTTAAAAATATGTTCCATCGAAGAAAGACAGTCATACAGGATTGGAACAACATGAGCGTGTGAGTAAATGATGACAGAATATTCAGTTTTGGATGAACTATCCCATTAAGTCTTGTGGGGAAATCATTGTGAAATAGATGAGTGGAGCTATTTATCTTGCTGAAAAAATCCCCCAAGTGATTTACAGCAGTGTTATGTGTGATTAGACACATTATTTACTATCCTCGAATCTTTTTTTCTTGAGGATGGTGTGTCTTAAGAGCTTTGTGACTGTGTTGTGTGAAAATATTTCAATCAGTGAAAATAAATACTTGGCCCAACCGGCGATGTGTTTCTTTAGATCTGTCAATTGCTTCAAGCTCAAGCCATCGCTTTTATTTGTGATGATTATTTTCATCATCTCAAATTAGCACATTTTACTATTATGCCATGCAGAGAGCCTCTGGGCCATTCAGCTGAGTGGGTTAGTTATTAGACAGAGTTTTGACAGATGGATAAGGCTGACGGGTGGATCTGTTTTTGAGAGGATGGAGCGGATAACGAGACTGCCCTCTCAGATGGCCACCTGTTCTGAGCGCAACCCCATCAGAGACAGACCCAAACAGACCACCGCTTTTCAGGGAAAGTGAGTGTGTGATAGACAGAATTGCAAATCAGGAGTGCTGCCCTGTCAGGAACTTCAGCCGGAGGGAAAGTGAACCGTTACATAGGGCCTGTTGGCTCCTTAGGGTGCAGTGTTCACCATAAGGCTAAACATCTTTGCTGAGGCTGTTCTATTTGTGTGTTCCGTGTTGCTGGAGGCAGAACCTGTTTTACTCTGCTGGTGTATAGAGACAGTATTTGTGTGATCACACATTTAATATGTCTCTGTGTGTGCATGCACTCTGCTTTGCATCTATCTATCTATCTATCTATCTATCTAGATAGATAGATAGATAGATTTTAGGGGGGTCCCTAGCTATTTTTGGGGGGTTCCTTCTTAAAGTGAGGGGGCCACAATAGTGTGTTTAGGGTTTGAGGAGCACAACAACATGTTTGAGGTGTTGACTTGGCCTCCAAATTCCCCAGATCTCAATCCAGTCGAGCATCTGTGGGATGTGCTGAACAAACAGATACCACAGCACAACTTCAGGGGTCTGGTGGAGTCCATGCCTCGACGGGTCAGGGCTGTTTGGGCAGCAAAATGGGGACCAACACAATATTAGGAAGATGATCATAATATTATTTACAAATAGACCCTTTACAGTTTCGAATAATGTCTTACTCTGAGTTCACACTGCACGATTTAATCCTCGATTTTCACTCGCCGACAGGTTTTGCAAAATCGCCAACAAATGCCCAAAATCGGAGTCAAATCGGTGCCAATCACGCAGTGTAAATGACCAAAGACACGATCTGACAGAAACACTGATGAGTTGCTGACGCCCGTGAGATATTTAGCATGCTGTTATAAAATAATCAGAGTCTCATCTCCCATTCCCTTTAAAAGCCAGTTGCGTTTGCACCATGGCGGGTTCGCTGTTTACATGGCGGAATTTGCGAGCGGAAAGACTGAACACTTCTCCAGAGAGGAATCCTTTTATTTTTAATGTGTACATGCATTCTAAACCCGCCTAAAGGTGCACATTACTAACGCACTCTTTAAATAACACAAAAATACTGCACTATTGACTTTAGACCACAGAGGGGCGCAAGTGCATTTGCTATTTAAACAACATGGTGCTGGACGTGAAAATGATAACTGCATCACGCTGAAACTAGCAAAAAACTCTTGTGTCGCGCCTGGCGTCACATTGCGTTGGGTGTATGATAGGGCCCTCAGTACCACTGTCCAGGGATGAAATATGCGTGTCTTGCCGTCTCATCGTGGAAAGGTGAAGTAGGCTCAGATGTAGATGACACTTTTTCTCCTTTGTCACAAATTTTTCTGTGATTTCTTGAAAAAGCGCAATATTGAACTTTGTGCATCCACTATTGTCACCGCTTGTTAATGAACGCTCAAAGAAAATGACAGCGTATAGGCTCTACACAACACGTTAATCAAACCAGTAAGTTTGAAAACAGCAGGTGCATTTTACAGCGCAGCTTCTGTCAATAATTAGAGTAACAAATCAACAATTCCTTAATTTCTTAATTAGGAATCTGGGAGTGGGTTGGGGGACATTGTAAATGAGGTGGCCTGGGGGAGCTACTGTGTGTCGTATAAGTATTTGGCTATAGTTTGGTCTGAGAATAGCTGGATTGGGGACCCACCGATGTCCTAACCAAAAAAAAAAATGTCTTGGACAGAAAGCTACTGATTAGTTTGAGCTCCTCTTTCCTATTTAGTTAAACTCATAAAACATAAAACCTTTACTCTCTCTCTCTCTCTCTCTCTCTCTCTCTCTCTCTCTCTCTCTCTCTCTCTCTCTCTTTCCTGCTAATGAGTTATTGAATATATCATCATCAGGTCTTCAGTTCTTCTGAAATATGAAAATTGATTCTATTCTCTCATCGTTTCTTCTGCTCTTTCGCTTTAGCTGTCTTGTTTACAGTCTCTCTCACTGTCTTTTTCTCTCACACACACTCTTTTTGTCTCTAAGGTTTTGTGTTGCCACTGTGACCAGACTCTACCAGCAACAAAAATATCTTCTCAGTAGTGTGAAACACAAGAGTTTAAAGCAGACTCAGTCCTCATTTACAGAAACACCCTCCGAGTCCTGCTCTAGTGTTTCCTCTTGGATTCGTCTCAGTGTTTCCCTGCTGTGGAGCGGAATGAACCAGTGCAATGTGTTCCTCTCTGATAAAATAACTTCACTTCATTGAACTTCACAACTTCACAAACTTCATAAAAATGGTATCTCAGAACATAAACATATTCTTATTAATTCATCACCTGCAAACCAGGTGATTTATATAATAATCATTTAAACAAACAAAAAAAAAAAAAAATAGGTATACACTTTACAATATGGGTCCACTAATATGAATTAATTCATGCTTAACTAATGCACAGATAATCGCGAGTTAATGTATGACTCATGAAGAACTAAACCATTTATTAATGATTACTGCATCAACTCAAGCATAACTTAATCTTTATGATTAATAGATTAAGTAATATATAAATTGCTATTAATTAAATGTGTCATCATGTATTAATTCCTTAATAACATAGTATTAACTAATAGTGTAAATTAATGTGTTAATTATTAATGTGTTATTTAATTAATAACAATTCATATATTACTTAATTATTATATATCTATCTATTATATATAGAATCTTTATTAGTTGCTGGCGCAGTAATCATTAATAAATGGTTTAGTTCTTCATGAGTCATACATTAACTCATGATTATCTGTGCATTAGTTAAGCATGAATTAATGCATATTAGTGCACCTGTATTGTATAGTGTAATCCAAAAATATTATATTATTTAAATATATAGCCTATATTTAAAGATGCATATTAAAAATAAATATTTGCATGTTTTTGTATATTTAAAAATGAAACAAAAAGTATCAAAATATATATTTTTGCCATAGACTCCACGATTAATTTTAAATGTCATATTGACCATCTTGTAAACAAACTGTCAAAGTATGTTGGCTTGTTCTATAAGATCAGACATTTTCTTCCTCTATGTGCCCTTCTCACGTTGTATAAAACTCTTTTTGAACCACACCTTAACTACTGTAATGTGATATAGGGCAACACCTTCACAAGTCATCTTAAAAAACTTGTATACTTGCAAAAGAAAGTCATACGGGCTCTGTCCTGGTCAGAGATAAATTCACCCACTCGCCCTCTATTCCACCGCTTTGAGCTAAATGAATATCATAATGCCTGCCTTATGTTTCAAATTGTTAACAGGCTGAAGTTGTGATTGAGTAGTCTTGTTCCCATCTCCAGCCCCCAGCATACATACTTAATGAGAATTCAACCACTTATATCAGGAAAATTTCGCAGACATGTGCGCTCCAGTATGAGTGTTGCCTGTAGGGGGTCGCAAATCTGGAATGGGATTGATGATGGCCTCAAGGTGTTGCCCTCTATCTCCAACTTCAAAATACAACTAAAAATATCATAAATTTCATATCAACCTATATCTAATATAAAACAGTTTTCTCATGGACAACTGGGATCTATGTGTATGATTGTATGTGCATGCAATGTTATGTATGTTCTGGTGCGCTCTTTGTGTGCTCTTACTCATCATTATTTGGTTACAGGTGGTAACTGTGTATACCTTAGTCTGTATCGTTACTTTTCATAAAATATGGGTCCCCACCTATAAGCTTTTTTTAGCTTCTTTGGGGGACCCATTCACTTTACCCAATTGATTTTGTATCCCAATTGTATTATTGTAATGTTTGAAGTGGTATTGTGAATGAATAAACTCAAACAAATTGTATAAAACTTTAATGTAAAAATCTTGCTTGAATATGTTCTGATCGGCTGGGTTTTCTCACAGTGAACCAGGGTTGTGACTCATTTGCATGAAGTTAAACTCTGCTCAACATTGACATATCGCCAATTGCTGTGTTATAGATGCCACTATAAATTTCCTGGCTCTCATTGAAAATGAATGACTTTGGTCTCTTTGTCGCTGCAAGTTGCTGTATGTGTAAACGACTGTTTATTGCTAATAGCCATGTGTCTCATCACCTTTCATTAAGTAAACTTCTGGTTGCTTTGTTGCTGCAAAAAAAGAGACAGGTCTTATATTATATAAAATGTGCTAATGTTTGGATTTACAAAAATATGTATGTACATTTTTTTTTTTGTTGCAGCACAAAATGCAGGTCAGATCTTATGCATGTTCTGTGAATGTGTGTGTTGCCTTCAGTTTGAGTGATTGAAGCCCACACACCATTATTCTAAGAGGTGAGAGCAAAGAGCCGTGAACCTCCGGTCTGACTCGTATGTCACTTCTCATTACGCCTCGAGACACACACAGATTCACAAATACAGATGGCAGTGGATTCTAGCACATTAGTACTGCAGGAAAGCCATCATTTTATAGTTCTGTTCAAAGGCATGTATGTGAAAATACAGATCAATGGGTCAAGGGCAAAATGACAACGTTGAAGAAGAGAAAGATAGTCTTTTCCCTTCAAAAAGAGGCAGAGAGAGCCAGAGAAAGAGAGAATATCTCATCACATTTTTTTGAATTACCTCAGTGAAGTGTGTCTGAAATAAATACACTTAAAGGCACACTGTGTAAGATTTTAGTATTAAAACATCCAAAAACTACTAGAACAATGTTATATATTTTGTTGACTTATGTATTTACATTATCCCAAATGTTTCCAAGAATGTTTAAATACAGAGAAATCAGCCATTTTAACAAGGACTCGGACCGTGTCCGTGCATCGCCTATTAATGACATCATACCCACGTTACCCTCGATTTCCATGGAAACACCAAAGACGCTTTAATATATTGTGTGTTTTATTAGACAGGTGAACAACTGTTTGGATACATTCATCGACAGAAAACTAATCATTGTTCTCCAACTCAACACAGTTAGTCTTATTGTTTAAGTCTTGTTTTCTTGATTTACTGAGAGTACCATGTTTTACCATGTCTAATATGATCTAGCTCACTGCAGTGTGAACAAGTGTCTGAACGCACAGAGTAGCATTATAACATAACTCTCAACACACTCAAATGTATCTAGTATGATAAACCAGCGCTGCGTTACCCCACATACACACGAGCAGAAGAAGTGGAAGCAATCGCTCCAGCGGCCTCGTTCAGCCCCACCCTGCTTCATACTACAGTAACGCTAATAAATCTTTAATACATTAGCTCATCCATGAATATGATTTCTGCCCAAGTCCCATCGGATTCTTCAAGATAACAACTCCCATGATTCCACAAAAGTAAGGCATCATTAAGCTACGCCTTTGAATAGCGATAGCTGCAAAAAATACATATTGTGCCTTTAAATATATCTTAGACTCACCAGTCCACAGTGCTTCCAGATTCGGTCCCATTTGACCAAAAAATAAATAAAATAAAAAAATTGAAAAATGTTTTGTGTTCTTTGATGTGTGTGTGGTCCTGGTAAACCCTATGTTATGCTATGTCCCACAAGGATGGCATATCCAAAATCCTTGTCCAGTGGGCACCAAACAAGCTTATAAATCATACAGAATGAGTTTTTTTAAATGTGTGTGTGTGTGTGTGTGTGTGTGTGTGTGTGTGTGTGTGTGTGTGTGTGTGTGTGTGTGTGTGTGTGTGTGTGTGTGTGTGTGTGTGTGTGTGTGTGTGTGTGTGTGTGTGTGTGTGAATGTTTGCCTTTAGGAGTATTACAGACTCTCAACCGTCATTCTGAGAGGGCATGATTAATATCATTATATGTGGTTGCCTAGAACAGCAAGAGACACTATAAAAAGCATGGATAAATTTCCATAGACTAATAGAATAATTAAAGTGTCTTCACAGTTTAGTAATAACTCTGCGCATGCCGACTGGATGTTTGGGAGTGTGGGTGAGAGGGATACGTGCAAGAGCACATGTCTGCATACATGTGAGCCTGAAGCTTTTGATGTCAGTTGAGGGATGTCAGCTCTGTGATGATGGGAGGGGGACTGGAAGAGTTCCCTGTCCTGATTACATCAGTTATCACCTCCGCACACCAGCAAATGTGTGAGAAAAACACTTATCAGCATGTTGCCATGTGTGTAAGGGGGTTAACATGAATAGAAGACATGCATAGAGGGAATGAATGGTGGTTTCCTCCAACAAGGAGCCATCATGCATGTTTCCATCACAGAAAAGGTGGTTCTGAAATTGAAAAATTGACTCTGCATTGGGTCCTAAAATCTGCAGTTGTCAGAAGGAACCACTAACATGGATTTTCTGTTAGTTTATCTGATGTTCGATTTGACTAAAGTTATTTTATTTAATCACATGTGTGAGCTAATTGCATTTTGTTAATTATATCTTCTGATCATTTCCTCAAACTTCTGATGCTGAGTCAAATTACTGAATCAAGTCAAAATACACTATATTGCCAAAAGTATTGGGACACTCCTCCAAATCATTGAATTCAAGTGTTCCAAACACTTCTATGGCCACAGGTGTATAAAATCAAGCACCTAGGCATGCAGACGCTTCTGCAAACATTTGTGAAAAAATATGTCGCTCTCAGGAGCTCAGTGAATTCAAGCGTGGTACCGTGATAGGTTGCCACCTGTGCAATTCATGAAATTTCCTCACTACTAAATATTCCATGGTCAACTGTTAGTGGGATTATAACAAAGTGGAAGCAATTGGGAACAACAGCAACTTAGTCACAAAGTGGTAGGCCCTGTAAAATCACAGAGTGGGGTCAGTGTATGCTGAGGCACACAGTGCACAGAAGTCACCAACTTTCTGCAGAGTCAATAGCTACAAACCTCTCCAAACTTCATGAGACCTTCAGATTTGGCCTTCTCGTCCAACATCAGTGCCTGACCTCACAAATGCACTTCTAGAAGAATGGTCAAAAATTCCCATAAACAGACTCCTAAACCTTGTGGAAAGCCTTCCCAGAAGAGTTGAAGCTGTTATAGCTGCAAAGGGTGGGCCAACTCCATATTAAACCCTACGGATTAAGAATGGGATGTCATTAAAGTTCATGTGCATGTAAAGGCAGGCGTCCCAAAACTTTTGGTTATCGTGTAGCTTCTTAAACATTGTAGGATCCTTGTGTGGCATGTTTATATTTGTATTCAAGTTTTGTAGTAATGTAGACAGTTACATCATTAAATGGCTCTCAAGTCAGCAAGCTGGTTCTGATTGAGGTTCACAAACCAGCACCATTTTGGTGGAAAAGTGGTAAAGGAGAGAAATATTGATTTGATGAGTTCCCATTAACACCTGTTTCATTCCCTTAAGGCACCTCTGGTACACTGTGGTCATTCTAAGCTGTAATAGCTGCTCAGCTGTGGTGGACTGCTGGATTACCGAATGAATTACTTTCCACCTTCTGATGGATTGTGGTGTGCTGTGTTCCTCTGGGCTTTTGTAAACAGCTCTGACTCTCCTATCCCTTCCCTCTGATTTCTGGACTTTTAATATGACTGGAAGATGAATGGTGAGAAGTGGCTGTGGTCTGTGATTGGATATGCTTGAGGCATGGATGGTGACATGATGCTCATTGATTATCTGTATACATTAATTTATCCAAAGTGCAATACATAATGCATAACATAATTTTGATATTTTTGTCGGGCATCTTGGGTTCTTAGTAAAAGCCTAACCAGGGACAAGTGCTACAAATTAGCTAGAAGCTAGAATCATCTGTTGCTCAGTCCTGTGCAGTAAAATGTTATGTTCTTTATTGTCCCTGTTAAATAAACAATAAATCGATAAATCAATTTTCATTGCAGGCAAGGCTAGTTTAAACCAGGAAAATGTAATTCATAATACTTCATAATACATAATAATATATATATATATATATATATATATACACACCGATCAGGCATAAGATTATGACCACTGACAGGTGAAGTGAATAATACTGATTATCTCCTCATCACGGCACCTGTTAGTGGGATATATTGTGTTAGATGTGTTAGAAGCAGGAAAAATGGGCAAGCGTAAGGATTTGAGCGGGTTTGACAAGGACGAAATTGTGATGGCTAGACGACTGGGTCAGAACATCTCCAAAACTGCAGCTCTTGAGGGGTGTTCCCGGTCTGCAGTGGTCAGTATTTATCAAAAGTGCTCCAAGGAAGGAACAGTGGTGAACCGGCGACAGGGTCATGGGCGGCCAAGGCTCAGTGATGCACGTGGGGAGTGAAGGCTGGCCGTGTGGTCCGATCAAACAGACGAGCTGCTGGAGCTCAAATTGCTCAAGAAGTTAATGCTGGTTCTGATAGAAAGGTATCAGAATACACAGTGCATCACAGTTTGCTGTGTATGGGGCGGCATAGCCGCAGACAAGTCAAGGTGCCCATGCTGACCCCTGTCCACCACCGAAAATGCCAACAGTGGGCACGTGAGCATCGGAACTGGACCACGGAGTAATGGAAGAAGGTGGCCTGGTCTGATGAATCACGTTTTCTTTTACATCCCATGGATGCGTGTGTGTCGCTTCTGGGCAACACATGGCACCAGGATGCACTATGGGAAGAGGGCAAGCCGACGGAGGCAGTGTGATGCTTTGGGGAATGTTCTGCTGGGAAACCTTGGGTCCTGCTATCCATGTGGATGTTACTTTGACACGTACCACCTACCTAAGCATTGTTGCAGACCATGTACACCCTTTCATAGAAATGGTATTCCCTGGTGGCTGTGGCTCTTTCAGCAGGATAATGCAAGATATTAATTTTTTTATTACATTTTTTTTTTTTTTTATAAATATTATGAATTATGTTTTCTGGTTTAAACTAGTCTTGCCTGCAATGAAAAGGTCAAGCACTTTTCAAATAATAATGAGGAGTGAAAAAAGGAGTGACATTTTTTAAATGTCTTTCTAAGAAACATAAATGTGCTTCACTTCACCCTAACTTGCAGCACTTGTCCATGGCTTTTACTAAGAATAAAAGATAAATCATTTTTAGAAATTAATAACATTCTCATCATAGAAGAGGTATTTAAGTCATTGTATTGCACTTTTACATGTTAATATTTTTGGATAAATTAATGTATACAGATAAACAATGAGCATCGTGTCACCTTTCATGTCTCAAGCACAGCCAATCACAGACCACAGCCACTTCTCACCATTCATCTTCCAGTCATTTTTTTTTATTTGAAATAAAAGTGTAGCCTTTTAAAAAACATTTTCAAAAAATAATGATTATGGTTTCTTTTTGTGGATAGCCTTATTTAACCCAGGTATTTAAATGGTTGCATTCATCTGGAAACTTCCCGGGACAAAGATCACGGCAGGACTTGAGTTAGGCTGAGTTAACAGGCTTATTATATTTAAATGATTCAAGCGAGGCCCATTTGCCAATTCAAGCAAAGCATAACCAACTCCCAGTCAGAACCGAGTGGTTCCCATATCTCCACTGAATCTCGTCAAAAGTACTGTCTCAAGCATACACACAAATGTACATTTTTGGCCTAAATGATTTCATTTTATGAGTCCCTTGTCTCACCACAATGTACTGTCTGTTCGTTGACCTTCTTCTCAAAGTCTTCCTCTTGCATATTCATATGCAGAGTGACATTAGCATTGCAGCTATGAAATATGTATGCTGTATGAAGCAGAGAGCGCAATGGCTGCCCTTTCACATCCAGAGTCACTGGGGAGGGAGGCGAAGGAGTGTTTCTTGAAAAGTTTGGAGACTTTTTGTAAGGCTTTTGTGTCAGAATCTTGTGGGAAAGCCAAGTAGTTCCAGACTTCGTAATAGAAAAAGTGGGGGAGAAAGGAGGGTGAGCAGCTAAGGGCAGACTGCACTGTCTCTATGCCAGCTAACACTTTAGAAAGCCATTTAAGTTCCAAACTCACTCTGGGATTTGTGAACTGGATTAGACTGAAACTAAACTATATATATATATATATATATATATATATATATATATATATATATATATATATATATATATATATATATATATATATATATACACACACCCAGACTGATTTAGAGCTTGATATGAATCAGATTTGAAGCCTGAACTCTGTCAAACCCATTCAGACTGATGAGTGGATTTACTTTATATCTCTCTCGTCTACATCTTCTCTTCTTTTCTTACAGTGCCTCAGACTTAGTTAAGATGCTCATTTTGTTGTCTAATTCATTCATTCAAAAATACATAATTTATTTGTTTATTTATTTATTATTTGGTTCGAGCTAAGATGCTTATTTTGTTGCCGAATTAATTAATGAATTAATAAAAAAATAAAAAATACATAAATATTTATTTATTTATGCTCATCTTGTTGTCTAATTAATTAATAAAAATATTTATTTATTTATTTATTTATGCATTTATTGGTTGGGCTAAGATGCTCATTTTGCTGTCTAATTACTTCATTCAAAAATATATTTTTTTATTTATTGGTTGGTTGGTTGGTTGGATTAAGATGTTGATTTTGTTGTCTAAATAATGAATTCAAAAATACATTAATATTTATTTATTTATGCTCATTTTGTTGTCTAATTAATTAATTCAAAAATGCATTAATATTTATTTATTGGTTTGTTTGTTTGTTTATTGGTTTATTGGTTGGGCTAAGATGCTCATTTTGTTGTCTAATTAATTCAAAAATACACTAAATATTTATTTATTTATGTATGTATATATTTATTTATTGTTTGGGCCAAGATGCTAATTTTGTTGACTAATTAATTAATTAATTACTTCAAAAAACAAAAATGTATTTGTTTGTTTGTTTGTTTTAATACATGTTTTTGGGGTGTCACACCATATTTTACAGCCTGTATTAATCTGGACTTTTCATATGCTAATCTTTTAAGAGTCTTATTGACTTTGATGCACAGTCTCTAGGGTCATCTCTATGATGTCATTTCCTGTTTCCTGTTTTTCTTTTTTTTCTTTTTTACATGCTGGTTAAACCAGATGACTTTTGTGTGGCAATTGTTTTTTTTTGTTTTTTTATATTAATGAGCAGTGAATCAGTTTTGTTAAATAATAAAGTTTATGCTAAACTAAGCTTTTCTTTTCAGCAATTTAATTCTGTTAATAAGGATTTTTCTTCTTTATGATATAAGGAGAATTGTATAATCCTGCAATTTTAGACTTTATGCCCCTCAAAAAATATCACAATGAGTTTTAATTCAGAAATTAAAACCTGCTCATCATAAAAGAGGTGTTTCAGGTCAATGTATGAGTCACATTTTTAATGTGAATAAATTAAAAATGAATAAATCCGGGGTATGTCATTTACCCAATTAATATAATCAGACTATTAACTGTGTCAGTCTGAGGCCCTGAGAAAAAGAAGGATAGAGGTTTGAAGAGGGTGGAGAAATGAAGCAGAAAGAATGAGGAGTGAGGAAAAATATGAGAAATAAAGCAAGAGATAATTAGTGGACCAAAATGAAATTAAGTGAATTGAAAAGAATATGAAAACTACTTCCTGTAAGTAAGACCGCAGGTGCGATAGAATGAATAGAAGAGTAAAAAAGAAAGGTAGCACTTTACAATAAGGTTTCATTAGTTAACAACTAACATAAACTAACAAGCACGTATACTTCTACAGCATTTATTAATGTCTCCTGTCTAAGTTCTCACAGCGGCTGTGTGTGTGTGTGTGTGTGTGTGTGTGTGTGTGTGTGTGTGTGTGTGTGTGTGTGTGTGTGTGTGTGTGTGTGTGTGTGTGTGTGTGTGTGTGTGTGTGTGTGTGTGTGTGTGTGTCGCCTTTGATTCTCTGCAGGGGGGGTCAGTGAGAGGATGATGAGGGTGACAGCAGTTCACCACACTGCATCATGGGAAGGTGTGTGTCTATGTGTGGGGGTGTTTTATTACAGTATAAAGTGACCTTGAATGTGTTTTATGTGTTGTACTGTACAGTTTAGCAGCATGAGCTTTCATCGTCATAATATAATGATACATACACATACGCAGAAAAGTATGCAAATGCGCAGCTGGTGTCAATAATGACGCTACCACACAACGAGAGTTACTGGATGAGCTGATTCTCAGAAGTCTTATCCAGCTGGTTTAGTTGTTTTGGAGGAAGTGGATATTAGGTTGACCACTAAAACAGACAATCTGCAGCGATTTATCCATAAAAGCGGATTTTATTGTACATGCAAACACGCTTACACATTTTTGATGGGATAAAACAGCATACCAAATGAAGTTGGCCTGGATGTGCTGTCAAGTCTGCATTTCCCTCGTGGGCACCGCTGGTTGGTCCCCACAATGTAGGTAATCTTCGGTTTTACTATCCTTCTGGGGATGTTTTAGTCCCAACAACGTAGGCTAATATAAACCTGCTCAAACACACACATACACAGATAGCCACATACGTACACAGACATATAGATGTTTCCACACTTGTTCCACACGCTTTAGTTTAGAGTCCAATTCTCACTATTAACTATTTGCTTATTGGCATGCATATTACTAGGATATTGTCACACCTGCTGGTTGGTTGATTCAGAATGATCAGGCTTGAAGATTAAGTTAAGTAGTATTTATTAGAAACCAATAAACAAACAGATACCCACAATACCCACCATACCTGAGGAACTCCTCTATAAAATATTCCATTGGACGACCATCTTGATAAATAGAGTATAGTTTCTCCTCTGCCTGGCTACTTTTTGTCTGGTAATCCATACCTTTCAATTCTTTAGCCTTATTCGGACGATAATTGTTTCTCGTGGGGTCGTGAGGTATTTTCATAATTTACAGGGGCTAGTCAGTGATTTTATTACCGTCTGAATCCAGAATGTCACACCACCCGCGTAAAAATCCCTGGCCGAATTGCCTATTGTTTTTTGACAAACACCAAGGTCATGTGGTAATTTAATTGCCGTCCGAATCCACATCTCTGAGTTTTCAAGAAGAGATTGCTTCAAAATGAACTGCGGAGCACCATACGGTTGCGCTTTGCTGTAATTTGGTTGCATTTTAAAGATCTAGCCTACACTTTTATTACTGAAATGCTGGAAAGTATTTACAAGAATAACCTTTTAATCACTGCTCAAAAGAGAAAGAGAGGAAAAACATGTAAACATTTGAAATGAGCCGTTATTACGGCAGTAATTAACATTATATAGGTTAAATTTGCAGCATTGTATTAACTTATTTCCGCTCATTTCCACATTTTTAAAATGACATCTTCCTATTTTTAAACAGGAGATTTAAATAATTAAACAATTAATAAATTCCTATTATTAAATTAAATATGATTTTATTCTTATTATTCCAAGCATATGACATTTTTACAGCAGACAATCATTCAACTGACCACGTGAGCAGCAGTGTCCCCAGGTGCGCAGGATCACAAAACTCGCTCCTCCACCGTGAATAAATCACCATCCGAATGCACAAGTTTTTTCACTGAGGTGGCATGCAAATTTATTTTTACAGACTGGTCTTGTGTTCTATCACACCTGCTGGTTGGTTGATTCAGAACCAAGTGTGCTGCACATGTCCTGAAAAGTGAAGCCAAAACGTCCCGATTGCCCCCCAGGTGGTTGGTCCCAGTATAGGTCACAATCCCGCCCTCTCCATGTGTTCTAATGGGACGTGAGACAAGCGAAACAATCAAATTACCCTTCAAATAAAGTAGAAAGAGAGGAGATTGGAGCTTCAACTTTAATTTCTACATTTCCATAACTGTTTATTTCATGAGTTGTTCTGCTGTAAACTGTAATAGCTGATTCTGCGGGAGTGTGGGCGGGGCCTTGATAGTGCGGCTCTACTTCTTGTTCAGTACTGCGGTCCCAAATCATGTCAGCGATCATGTCAAGATGTCAGTGCCATATTGGGACATTGGAGGCTTCACTTTTCTACAATGGAAGAGAGTCAAGTCAAGTCACCTTTATTTATATAGCGCTTGTTTCAAAGCAGCTTTACAGTGATAACAGGAAAATAATGCAACAGAATTTGATTGGTGAAAACGGTGATGTTATCCAGCTACAATGCAGGCAGACCAGTAATATAGTTGAAATTTAAGTGTCCCCAGCTGAGCAATCCAAAAGCCAAAGGCAACGGTGGCAAGGAACCAAAACTGTGAAAGTGCGTTGTCCATCTTTCTTATATAGTCTATGTTCAGAATGATCAGGCTTGAAGATCAGTTGAGTAGTATTTATTAGAAACCAAGAAGCAAACAGAGATTATCCAAATAAACAAACAAAGAGAACATCCAGGTAGCAACAAGACAAAGACCAGAAGCTAACTGAGGGAATAAATACACAGTGGCAAACGAAAGAGCTGACAAGTTAATTAACAAGACACACCTGAACAGAATATTCAAATCAATCAGTAACCGTAGACACAAACCGGCAGGGAATGGAGGAGAAATGAACCAAATAACAAACCAACAGCAAAGCTAAATCAAACAATACAAAAGGTGAACAGACAGAGATTCTGACAGTTATAAGCATATTAATGCCTTATTCTGCATAACCATATTCTGACCATAATCCTACCCAATTCCTAAACTTAACAACTACCTTGCTAACTATTAATAAGCAGTAATTGGGAGTTTATTGAGGCAGAAGTCATATTTAATAGTGAGAATTGGACCCTAATCTAAAGTGTAACCGAAATAAATCAAAACTTTTAATGCTTTATTCATCAAGGATACAAGACATTTATAATGTTGCAAAAGATGTATATTTCAAATAAATGCTGTTCTTCTGAACTTTTAATTCATCAAAGAAAAAAAAAATATCACAGATACCACAAAAATATTAAGCAGCACAACTGTTTTCACATTAGATAAATAATAAAAAGAACTGTTTCTTCCAAATCATTAGAATGATTTGTGAAGAATCGTCTGAAGACTGGAGTAATGATGCTGAAAATTCAGCTTTCAGTGTCATCACAGGAATAAATTACAAATATATTAAATAGAAAACCATTTATATTGTATTTACATTTAATCATTTAGCAGATGCTTTTATCCAAAGCGATTTACAAATGAGGAGAGCAATAGAGGCAATCGATCCAACTAATTGCAAGTGCTGTGACTAGTCACAGTTAGTCTAGCACAGTACACGTAGCAAAGTTTTTTTTAAAGGTGCAGTGTGTAGTACAGAAATGCTATATTGTCTAATATACATAACTGTTTTCAGTGGTGTATAAAGACCTTACATAATGAACTGTTTACATTTTTTTATTAGCTACATACACCGCAGGCCCCCTTACAGTGAAGTCACCATTTTGCACCGCCATGTTTCTACAGTAGCCCTACACGGACAAACTGCTCTACAGAGCTCTAGCTACTCTCTGCTGTCTCAGACAACATCTTTGTCCTGTGTCGTCCACCGTATAGCTTCTGTATTTGCTTTGAAAGGGAGGAGTGAGTGATGGGTGGTTGCAATTCTCAACCTTACCACTAGATGCCGCTAAAATGTACACAGTGCACCTTTAAAAGATATATGGAATAGTAAGTGTTAGTATTAATGTTTCTTGAAATTGTTATGGTTGACGAACCTAGCTGAATGTAGAAGTTGTATGAAGTGTTGGATTGGCTGAGACCACAAGCAGTTCTGTCTTCACAAGGTTGGTTTGAAGGTGGTGGTCCTTCATCCAGCAAGAAATGTCTGTCAGGCAGGCCGAGATGTGAGCTGCTACCGTCGGATCATCTGGTTGGAATGAGAGGTAGAGTTGTGTGTCATCAGCATAGCAGTGACAGGAAAAACATGTTTCTGAATAACAGATCCTGACGACATGTAGATCGAGAAGAGAACTGGTCTCAGCACTGAGCCCAGAGGCACACCAGTAGCTAGATGTTGCGAGTTAGACACCTCACCCCTCCATGACACCCTGAAGGACCTACCTGAGAGGTAAGACTTGAACTTGGAGTGCGGTTCCTGAAATTCCCTTCTTCTTGAGGATTGACAGGGAGATCTGGGGGGGATCAGGTGTCAAAGCAGCAGACAGATCCAGTGTAACGGAGGTCAGCTAGTAGCTGCTGTGCACTCCTCTGATCTCAAGAGATGCTCTAGCGACTGACGTTAGAGGTTGCAGCCTTTAGCCTCCTTGTTAGAGCGTCTGACTCTCATGCTGGCGGACCGAGGTCGAGTCCCGCTTGGAGCGGGCGGTTCGAATGGCAGGGGTTACATTGGTGCCGTGACCCAGATGGGAGTGAGATTTAGGGGGGTGAGTGTAATGGAGGCCAGCTAGTAGTTGCTGTGCAAGTAAACCTCACTCCTCTGATCTCAAGAGATGCTCCAGTGACTAACACTAGAGGTTGCAGCCTTTAGCCTCCTTGTTAGAGCGTTAGACTCTCATGCCGGGTTCGAGCCTCCTTGTAAGAGCGTCAGACTCTCATGCCGGCAGACCCGGGTTCCAGGGGTTACACCAGCAAGATGAGTATACCGAAGATTTGGAAGTTGCTCTTGCCAGTCTCAGAGCTTCAATAACCAAGAGTGGGGCAGTCTCTGTTGAGTGAGCACTTCTGAAACTTCTGACGTTGTTCTTTGTAAGAAAGAAGTTGGTTGAATACGACTTGTTCATGTGTTTTAGCAATGAATGGAAGAAAGAATAACGGTTTGTAATTTTCTAAAAGTGCTGGATTTAGAGTGGGTTTATTAAGCAGTGGAGTTATCCGAGCCTGCTTAAATACTGTGGGAAAGGTACCAGTGTGAAGAGAGGTGTGGCTTGAAGGAGATGAGTGGGGATAAGATCAAGCGGACATGTGGTAGGGTGAATGGAAAGGATGAGTTTGGAGACTTCTGCCTCTGAGAGCGGAGAGAAAAATGTGTGTGTGTTTGCTGTTAAGATATGTGTGTTAATTTGTGGTGTGGAAAATTGGCTGTTTTAGTTTTTAAAATGCCAGGAGCGTAATGAGGCGCTAAGCGTCTATTTCATGCTGAAACGCGGAGCGCTTGCCATTTTTCACCAGTCGCTGAGAGCTGAAGAATGTTCAACTTCGGGTAAAACGCAGCGCTCATCACTAGCAATCCAGTCATCCAATCACAGTGGAGGAGGGACTTGTACATACTGCTTGTACAACATCAACAGATGAAAAACAACAAACATAAAAACAGATCAAAATCATTTCAAACAAGAGCCAGAGCAAATACCTTACACTGTATCAACATTTTTATATAGAAACAATACAGAAACAAACTCTCTGTGTAATATACTAGTAACACTTCCACAGGTATTCCTTATCATAGTAAGCAAATCTTCTTATCTGAAAAAATGTCATCAAAATTAAAGAAAATGCCTTCTAGTTTCATACTTTAGTGTCATATTTGCAATTTCTGTCAAACTTACAATAAATAACATTTAATAGTATATAAAGTGAAACACTTCCAGTAATTACAGAATTTTGAAACTTCTGTAGAATCTCTCTCATGATTCAGAGACCAGTAATTGTCAAAGTATTCACAACATGACACACAAACACAAATGTCTCATTTAAACATGCATGTGCATGTAGATGCAAAACACCCTCTGGTTCTTTCTGATTCAATTCTGCTACGTATTTAGATATATACCTGTTTAGAGTAATCAGCCCTCCTTTTCAAAAGGGAATCATGTTTATTAAAGGGGTCATGAACTGTGTTTTTTTTTATTGTTTTATGATGTTTCATGCGGTGCACTTATAATGTTAGAATGCTTTTTACATCAAAAATTGTCATAATTTATAAATAAAAGGCATTTTTCCTACCCTGATTTTAGCCTCTGCTCTGAACGCTTCGTTTTTAGGGGCGTGTCCGCTGGGAGACTTCAGTGTTAACACCCACTGCTGTGATTGGCTAACGTCTTTCCATTTGAAATAGTATTGCTCCCTCTTTTAGCGCGTTTTTACTATTACAGTTCTCTTGGTTAAGTAATCGTGAAAAGTGTTTCATTACATTTATATCTATTGCATTATATTTAGATCTATGGCATTATATTAAGATCTATGGCATTATATTTAGATCTATGGCATTATATTTAGATCTATGGCATTATATTTATATCTATGGCATTATATTTATATCTATGGCATTATATTTATATCTATGGCATTATATTCAGATTGTGGCATGAAAGGTTGCAGTGATGATCATTGTAGCCGATCACACACATGCTGAGCGCATGAAAGCAGCAATCTCGCCATTGCAACTCAGTTTCTGTGCACTAACGAATGCTTTAGTTAAGAGATTCGTTAAAACTGATAAACTCTCTGTCTGATTGACAGCTGCTCCAACGATTGCAAATGTAGCTTTCTTTGATCGCTTTCTTTATAGAATTTAATCACCATTAAATAACTGATTATTTTTATCATATTAAGAGAAACAACGCAAGTTGACGTTTAGTCACACACAGACAAAGATCTGATCCAACAAAGATCTCATCATCACATTTCAGATCAGGCATTAGAATTAACACAGTTACTTACATGTTGCATTACTGTCGAGCCCATGCACTGAATAATATTTTGTAATCCTCAACGGCATGTTTATTGCTTGGTAACTCGATCTGATTTAACACTAGGCCTATGTTACATGCGCAAATCGGTGGGCGGGGCTAAACACTCACACTCTGACGTCACAGCCTGGCATATTCTGAGATCTCTCGTTTGCTGGGCCAGCTGTCAATAAAAGCTTTTCTTTGACTAACAAGGAAGTTTTCAGCTCTGAAACTTACAGGATATTCTTATATCACGATGAACTTTTATATATCAAAGGCTGAAGGAAAAGTTGATTTCTCAATTCATGACCCCTTTAATTTATTTAGTGATGTCCAGAGAGTTCACCTCTGCTGTAAAAATTTATATTTTCAGAAAATTCCAATTCTGTATATTTACTGTTAGACCTGCTGATTTTCAGTGTGGAAAAACTAAGGGATCTGATAGATCTGAACATGCAGTGCATTCCACTTTATTCCAAAACTTGCAATTGAAGATTTTTAATGTGGAATAACAATTTTCTTACATTTTTAACATGCTGGAATAAAAATACTGTATGGTATCTACCAGCAAAAGTGTTTACATCTGTTGTTCATGTTAACTTTACCAACAAACTGTATAGGTAACATATAGGTTCGATCTCGACTCTTAAATATCTGATTCTGCCAGTGTTACTCACTGCTTAAGGTTGAAAGACAATACTTTTATTATAATAATATTAAAAACAAGCAAAAAAAGCTTTTTTTTTTTTTTTTTAGCAAATGTTTTCAAGTGTTATCCCATTTTTCCCCTTCTAAAAACTGGAAGAAACTCACAACAACAGCAAATCTTAAAAATTAGGTCATTTCCTTGTGTATTGTGTGTCTGTATGATTTGTATGAATACATATTTGTATTATGCGTTTTATCTGTCATGTTATCTTAGCATTTTATGGTCAAATGTATTTATTGTATAACTCAGATTTAGTTGTTTTTAGGATGTGCCATTTATTATTACAAAAACTAGAGACAAAAGTATTTTTTTAGTTTGAATTCAAAACTTTATCAAAACTTTAGGCAGCTGAAGAAAAATACTGGACATTGAAAAATAAATATTTGAGTGAAAATAAATCTCAAAATAGAATTGTGAATTGATCACACTCATGTGTGAACTTTACAGAGGATGAGCTGTTAAAACTTCCTTGTCTTAATCACACAAGCTCATACGCACGCAAACATTATGAGACGCTCTTTCTTGAGAAAATAAAACTACAGCAAGCAGAGACAAATAAATATCTACAGTCAGTTTTGTGCAGGTAACCCCCATCCACACAAACATAAATCATGCGAAGATAAGACCAGCAGTTCTTCTCTGTCTGGTGTTGTTGGATGGGTGTGGGCCTCTGGATAGTGAAAAGCAGCTTTATTGAAGTGTTTCGGGTTCTTAAAGCACTTTGTTCAGGGTTATGTACAAGGATTTCTCAGGGGCATGTCACAGCTTGCCACACGCTGCCAGTGTATTTGCATTTGCTTTTGTGTGGGTGCATTTACTTTTTAAAAAAAAAAAGAGGTGTGTGTGTGTGTGTGTGTGTGTGTGTGTGTGTGTGTGTGTGTGTGTGTGTGTGTGTGTGTGTGTGTGTGTGTGTGTGTGTGTGTGTGTGTGTGTGTGTTTTGAGTGTGTGTGTGCAAACCAGTTCCCGGCCCCACCAGATCAGGTTGGGGCAGTTCTCATGTTTACCTGCCTACCGTTTTAACTCTGCCTCTTCTCTCTCACTTCCTGTATCAGGTGTGTGCATGTGTGCGTCAGGAGTTGGCGTCCCGGAGCATGATAGGATGGCCAGGGGGCCCTGGACTGAAATACTTACTTGAAGACCACCAGGACAATTTGCAGAGCATACCGGAGCTAATACCAGACAACAGGCAAATTTTTAACTTGTGGCCACTGGGACAAAGTCCTTTTATTTTCTCTTTTACTTTCTCTCATTCACTCTCCCCTTCTCATTTTTCCTTTGCCGGAGCGGTTGGATTACCTGTTCAGGTAAGCTTGAGAACTACACCAGTCTTAGTATATATTTTCTCAGCACATTTTGTTCGTAACTTTCACTTGATACTGATTTTTGTTTGATAAGCTTATACTTGTTGACTCAGCACAGCTGTGGAGAAACTTTCTTTGTGTAGAAAGCAACATGATCCCTTTGAAGTCATAATGCCTGTGAAAATGTGCGTGTGTGTTTGTGCACATGCAGGTGTCGATGCTCATATATTTGTTGTGTAAACACTTTAACTCAGATTGATCATCAACATCATTATTCTCTGGTTAGAGTAAGTTTGTATCAGCAATTTTGTCCACCAGCTGTTTAGCTGGGTAAAACAACAGCATGTCACCTGTCAGTATGAGTGTGTGTGTGTGTTTGAAATAGGAAACTGTGGTCTCACTTATGCTGTGTTTGCTGTTAGCTCATATCTTTATTGAATTTTACTGTATATGGTATAACTGCTAGGTTTTCTCTGTGTTTTTATCAGTGATATGACATTATATGGAGTGTAAAACAATTCATACAAAATTATAGTGATTTATGATTGTATCGTATTGTAAATATAGTTTTATATATATATATATATATATACACACACACACACACACACACACATACTTGTGTGTGTGTGTGTGTGTGTGTGTGTGTGTGTGTGTGTGTTACATATATATATATATATATATATATATATATCAAATCAAGTCACCTTTATTTATATAGCACTTTTAACAAGTCCAATTGTTTCAAAGCAGCTTCACATTGTTAACAGGAAAATAATGCAACAGAATTTGTACAGCCATTCTGGTGAAACAGTGATGTTATCCAGCTAATTTCAAGTATCATATAGTGTCAATGCGGGCAGATCGATAATACAGATGAAATTTAGGTGTCCCCAACTGAGCAAGCCAAAAGCCAGAGGCAACGGTGGCAAGGAACCAAAACTCCTTCACGGTCAGAATGGAGAAAAAAACCTTGGGAGAAACCAGGCTCAGTCGGGGTGCCAGTTCTCCTCTGGCCGACGAACAAACAGTGTATGATTATAATTCTGGCAACATTGCAGGTCTTAATTCATATTAGGCAAATAGATATTCGTAAGATTATTCAAAAGATTGGAGTCATCACGCCGGAGACGGGTTTAATGAGGATGTCGTGTCGAAGCAGCATTTGCGGGGGGAGTTTATAACGTTTTATATATAAAACGTTATTTTTAATAATACATATTACAAAAATAATATTTTTTTTACTTTGTTTATATATATATATATAATATATGTTGGAATATTAGATGGGAGGAAAATAAATATTTTTGCATTCTCCTGAGAAACTTTGCACTCTCAAAACCCTTTCGCAAGCTTTAAAAATATTTTTTCCTTCCATCCCATATTTTTTCCACCACCATGTCCCTTTAGGTGCTTCTACATATTGTACATCGTACAGAGGGACACACTAAATACTAAAGTGTTCATTAACTATATATATATATATATATATATATATATATATATCATACACACACACACACACACACACACACACACACACATACAAAGAGAGACACACTAAATACTAAAATGTTCAATAACTGAATTTTATACATTTTTACTATAATTGTTGTATATTACATAATCATATATTTTGCAATTTAATAAAAATATATTTAAAATGAATTAGAACAATAAAAACGTATTTTAAAACCCCACTGAATATATAACATAATAAATAACATCAGTGGAACAAAAGGGTGACATAGAGCGGGACAGATAAGGTAACTGAGAAAAGAGCCTAAAGGAACAGAATGAAAGCGTGCTGGAAGAGAGGTGGGTTAAAGAGGAAAAGGGCTTGGTACAGAAATCCAAAGGGTGGGGGTGAGCTATACATTTACATACGAACACTTATGTAACTCTCCCCACGCTATGATGGAAGACTCTTTGGTGTGAATTCTGATGATGCTCTCCGACATACCAGAAACATGTAGCCTCATTTATCAAATGGACATATATTTTCTTTTTTTGTAATAAATTTCTTAATGCGCTCACTCTATCCCCTTGTGAGTGTTATTTATTGTGTTTGGCTGTGCTCATTTATATCAATAATTTCCGCTAAATAGTTATTATGTATGCATTATGGTTTTATTGGATTACTAATTAGCTATATGATTCAACAGTTGAAAGTTTAATCAAAGGGGAGCCTCAAAGCTCCTTGTTAGGGCCTAAAGAGATTGAGGTATGCGGTGGAATTTTCTCAAACATGTCTGAACAAAGTGTGGTGAAGTCAAAGACAGGGCTGAGAGCGATAGATCCACCCTGCTGCCTGTTTTCCCAGAGGGCTGTCTTTGTAAAGCATGTCTATCAATTCTATTATGTCAGAAACACAGGTGGTATCACAAATTATTAGGGAAAAAATGCCATATGGAAGCATTTTTCACTATAGTGGTCTCAGACTTTTGGACCCCACTTTATATTTGTGTGTCTGCGTTTGTATTATTTCCTTCAGTGGTGCATTATTGTGCACTTTGTATGATGGGAAAGTGTGTTTGCCTGTGCTGAATGGTATAAAAATGCTGACACACAACACACAAGACAATTTTTAACTGGAGCTTTTAAAGCTGATTAGGCACAACATTACACCAGGATTGAACATTCTGTGTATGTGTGTGTATTCTTCCATAAAACCATTTATTGAAGGATATTTTCAGCATTTTCAGTCATTAAACATTGATCCCCCTGGATTTAAGATCAAAATGCTTTGTATGTGTGTGTAGCTTGTTTGATTGTGCAGTTAAATGTCATTAACACTCTCTATGTTTAGTACACTTATCATTGCTTTCCTCTGGACCAAAGGTCACTTGAAAAAACAATATTACCTCCCTAGAGAAAATATGAAAGAAAATAGACAGGAGAGTGAAATGAAATCAACTATTGAGTCAATGTCATTCTGTTTGTTTAGGACAATGGATTATTTAATAGAAGTGCCTTTGAATGTGGGAAGACAAAAGAAAATGGGAAATTCCAGTTGAATAAGAGCCGCCGGGTAAAAGTGATTGTGTGTGTGTGTGTGTGTGTGTGTGTGTGTGTGTGTGTGTGTGTGTGTGTGTGTGTGTGTGTGTGTGTGTGTGTGTGTGTGTGTAATACAACGCAGTAGCATACTCAAGCCATATCGTCACTCTGGAGGATCATTAAAGAGATGATGATTTACGGAGAACACAGGGTTGCCAGGTATAACAGTGTCCTTGGGCACACTCCTTTATGGGTGGGAGTGTGTGCGTGTCCTTATATAGTTCTGGTTAAGCTCAGATCAGATTACAGGGTGGTAGACAATAAAGCTATTCTAATGCATTCACCTGTAGTTCACTGTCGTTCAAGGGTTTCCTCTTTGAATCAACAGTGGGCGAGTCATATTGAAACACACAGAAAGATGGAAAGAGACTGTGAAAGAATTTACTAAATGTGTTCAGAGGAGAGATTGTACTCGGTGAGACGCCCCAAAATAAATGTTATGGCTATGATAATATTACACTCCCATTGCAACCATACAAACTCTCCTGTGTGAATTGATTGTGTGTATTGCAACAGGTGTGGTGACGCACTGTGTTGTGCAAGGACATCCTGACCACAGGACTTATTTTACAAGATAAAGTTTAAAATTAAAATGTTTTTATTATTTACTCACCCGCATGTTGTTCCAAACCATTATGCTGTTATTTTTCCAGTGGAACATTTGTTAATTTAGCATACAAGGACAGTTTATAGAGAGAATCAGCTGTTAAAGGGATAGTTCACCCAAAAATGTCAACTCTGTCATCAATTAATCACCCTCAGTTTGTTCCAAACTTGTAAGAATTTCTTTCTTCTGCTGAACACAAAGGAAGATATTTGGCAGAGCAGATCTCGGCCATTGACTACCATAGTAGGGGGAAAAAATACTATGGTAGTCAATTGCTGCCGAGACTGCTTGATTACAAACATTCTTCCAAATATCTTCCTTTGTGTTCAGCAGAACAAAGAAATTTAAACAGGTTTGAAACAAGTTGAGTGTGACTAAATGATGTCAAGCTCAAAAAAGTATAATAAAGCACCATAAAGACATCATAACAGTAGTCCACTTTCATGTTTAAAATGACATGAAGGGGAGTAAATAATACAAAATCACTTGAGTCACTTAGGGTGAACTCAAGTGTTTAAGCTAAAGCTAAAGCTAAGCTAAAGCTAATCTAGGAATGTATGTGAACATATAAACACACACACAAAAACAATTCTTAGCCAAATAATGCAAGCAAAATGGCTGTTCTCTGTGTGACCATGCTAAAAACGTTCACTGTATTACTTCAAATTTATGGGCCAGATTTACTAAACAGGGCAAATTAGCGTGAGAGCGCAATTCCAAACCAGTGCTGGTGGGATGGAAAGTTCTGCACGTGATCTACTGACGACGCACAAATTAAAGAACACATGCGGAGCCGGATCATTTCCATAATGACCAACACAATCTACCAAGAGCAGTGCAAATTAGTGTCTGGTTTAAGCTTTTTTTGGTTTGTAAATAATAGGGCAAATACCAAAATAATTTACAAATAGTAAATTGACGAGTGCAAACCGTAGCATTGCCTTGCATGATTAATTTACGATTAAATACTCTGCATAAGTTTTGCATCTGAAAGGGAAACTCCTATAAATGCATATGCAATAAGGTCAGCCACAAGAATAACCCTGTCCACGCCTTTTCAGCGCTAATATTGCACTGCGTGTCTTTAGTAAATCCTGACAGTAGCTTTTTAACAGCAAAAGAGGGTTTGCACTGGTGCAAGCTGTTGGTAAATCTGGCCCTATATCTTTTTCTCCAACTGGGAATCTCAGGTGCAATATTGATATTTCTGTTGCTGGTGGAATATAAAATGAGATTTGGATCAGTTTGATATTCATCCTTCTGCCAACTCAGGGAATTAAAAATAGAGGTAGAGTGATGAGGAATGGGCAGATAATTTCTGCTGGCCTCTTTTTGCTAAACTGTGTCTTTGGGTGTGTGTGACCTGCCTTTCCAACAAACACAGCCAACAAGATTATCATGTAGACACACCTATTTGCCATAAATGACAGTTCCTTTTTTTGCTCCTCCTGTACAGGTGGATGGCTCAAAACGCAAACTGACGCAACAAAGCCCTCCAACTACAAAGAATCAGTAGCATTTTGACCTTCGACACCATACCTACCATTACGCAATGAGTGATCAGGAAGAGGCAGGAGCTGTGGCCATGCCCGTTGGTGGTGCAACAGGAGTCAGTCCCACCTCTCCTCCTCCAAATCTATGCCATGTCTGTGGACAACGGCACCTACAGGAGGAGAACCACGAATATACCTACAAAGAGGAGGTGGACGATGACCTCATGTGCCACATCTGCCTTCAGCCTTTGATCCGGCCCCTGGACACCCCATGTGGACACACTTACTGCCAAGAGTGTTTGACAAACTTCCTACTGGAGAGCGACTTCTGCCCGGTGGATCGCACTCCACTGATGCTGCAGTCCTGCCGCAAGTCCAGCCTGCTGGTCCACAAGCTGCTGGATAAACTAATGGTGTCCTGCCCCTTTACCGAACATTGCACTGAAGTGCTGTCGCGGGGAGAAATGGAGGGACACATCAGGAGCCGGTGAGGAAATCACCTTCAGAGCTGTTTTTGATGTGATTGTAGTGGTCTTAACAAGATTCGAGCTTCTTAATAAAATTTAGGATGGTGGTATACAGGTTTGGAAGATGCACAATGCAATTTAGCCAAGTAGGACACATCTTCTGTTGATCTTGGAGCAATATTGCTTTAAAACAATCATCACCCTAATGCTACCAGGGGCGTAGCAACCATTATAACTGTTTTTGAGAATTAAAAAAAAACATTCTTAGTTTTATTTTACCTGGTAGCAGTATGAAGGAAGAAACTGTAGCCAGCAGAAGCCAAACCGTTGCTTTGATGCAAACAGTAAGCAGCCATCTTACTATGGAAAACACCTATTTACTTTTCAGCAATCAGGACCAGTAGGCCTATCGAATATTAAGTAATGCTACTTAACTAATATTCATGAACCAAGCTGCTCCCAAGTGTCCAAGTGTTTGCCAAATTTCATATCCTTCTACATTCCTGAACCCCACCTTAAAGGTGCGGTCACATTTCTCTTTGGTCGGCAACATTTCGTAGGTGAAAAAAAACCGTGTCCAGATGTTACAAAATACCATGAATGAAATATGGGAATAATGATGTTGAAATGAAGATCGAAAGATATTTTGCCAGCAAGCAAACAAACCAATCCTAAATAACTACTTTACAAATATCCTCTTTTTATTGATAATTTTATAATTGTCCATTGTGGATCTTCTGTTTTACATTGTTGGTAAGTTACGAGTCTTTGTTTAGGGACAATTATTAGCCACCGGAAGTTTATCTGGCAAAATTCTTCATCAAAACAATTCCCATTGAAATAACTGGATATCGCCCATGAAATTTGGCCAAGCGACTGTAAAAGTGACCGCATCTTAATGCTTACAACCAGATGGAATCATGATAAAAAATAGTGGTAATGGTGATAATTATGATGTTTAAACCCCTAACCCCATCTCCAAGCCTAAGCCAAAACCAAAACTTAAAATCGTATTGGTTAAAAAGAATGTTCTTCAGTTTCCAGGACCAGCATAGGATGTTGACCCCAACATTTTAGTCTTGAGGTTTGATGGACATTTTCAGTCAGGACTCATTTGTAGATGGCTTTATTTGAAGGTTTGGAAAAGCAACTGAAGGTTTTGAACTGTATAAGCAAGTTTTGAATTGCTGAATGTGACTGATGTATTGAGTTCACACTTCATCTCATTGGCATTCATAAGCAGCTCTTTATTCATTGTCATTCATAAAAGACTCTTGTCAGTGATTCGCCTCAGTAGAAGACATGTGTCGAGTATGTGTTTGTTTGTTTATTTGGTTAGAGGATTCTTTTGTTCTCCGCTCCTCAGAGGTAGCAACTCCACAGTGACCTCTGTTTAACCGACTAAGATATCTTCCACCTCAGTGCCTTTGGGGACGTTATGCTAACTAATGCTTTTTATTAGATCTCTCCCGCACTCTCACCATTTTCAGGATGGTGGAGTCTCTTTCGTTCCTGTGAACTGTTTCTGAATCATTAGTGCTCCACAAGCCTGAGGGCCTCAAATGAAATTAATTGCATTTTGTTACTGTTGTTAATGGAAAGTTTCCCTCTCATTTAAAATTCCACTTACGGAAACATAATCAACTTGCCCTTTTCTCCATTCAACCGAAAAACCCACACTTGCTTCTTTCCATACTATTCCTCCTCTCCATCATCCTTCCACATCTCCCTCTTTTATACTGGGCTCTTGGGCTGTCAGTTCATCTTTCTTTGTCTTTCTCTTCCTCTCTTCCTTCTTTCTTCAATGTGGTCTGGAAGTCAGTGGTCTTAGTTGGTCCAGGACTGTAAAGTTGGACATCATTCAAAATGGGACGGGACTTAAGAGGAACAAGCACTTGTGAGGATCAGCCAAAGACTCTCTCCATGTAAGAATAGGCTTCCATTCTTTTGTACAAAGTTCCTCTTGAATCTTTGCATGTAAGCTCAATAGCATTTTTCAGCATCAGCTGCTTCTGATTGTTTTTGTGTCCCTGCATTTTGTGGTCATGTGATGTTAAATTGTGAGTCTTCCTTCACACTGGTGACTCATTACAGTGTGGTGAGAAGACCTGTTGTATTGAGTCAGCTTTGATGTTTTTTAGATTGCATGTTATCTGCATGTAGAGAGGTTTTTTGTGTCTTGTACTGTATGTTGGTCTGTGTTTGTGTTTGCAGTCAAGCGGGTCTGGGTGCACTTTTTTATCTGTCAGTGTGTGTAAGCGTGTGCTTGTGTCTGCATGTATTTGCAGTGTACAGACTTTCCTGGAATCCTGGATCAGATCTGGGGAGAGAGGAGGGAATGTAGCACCTCAGGCTGTCCTTGGGCTCACATGCAGTATTGATGATAGCACATGCTATAGTCTCACCAAATCATAATTATTGAAAGTGCTGTAAAGTTTGGGGACTCATAAAGCCATAATCATTTTTGACTGATTGTGTGACCTTGAGTGTTTGAAGGATATTTAAAGACATATTTAAATGGAGCATGGTTGCTCATCTATCAATCTATCTATTGTATGTTGGTCTGTGTCAGCTTCTTTTGTGTTTTTGTGTTTGCAGTCAAGTGGGTCTTAAGCACTTTGCATATCCGTGTGCTTGTGTCTGCATGCATTTGGTGGTGCATAGACTTTCCAGAAAACGTCCCAGCAAGCAATTTTGCGTTTAAAAGACGTCTAATAGCCATCCAAACACAGCCCTGATGTCTAGGCTAATACAAGGCAAAATTTGGGCTGTCAGTGAAAATATAATAGACGTCTAACTATAGCCTAAGAATAGACTAGTCATCTAGAACATGAACATGTCAAAGAAATGAAACCAAACACCTTGTAATCACTGTTGACTTTGCTTACATGATGGAACATCATACATCTCACAAGATTATTTTGGCTAGAAGTGGGTTACTCATAGCTGGACTATATCGGGTCTATAGTTAACCGAGACGGTGAAATGACGCTATTGCTTGCTAAGCTGGATCAGATCTGGGGGTGGGGTTTGGGGGTGGTGTAGCGCCTCAGGCTGCTCTTGGACTCTTAAGCACATACAGTTTTGATGATAGCACATGCTATAATGTCACCAAATCATACCGTTATTGAAAGTGCTGTAAAGGTCGGGTTATAAAGCATAACCATTTTTTTTCTGATTACATGACCTTGTGAGTTATTGTTTAGAGAATGATTAAAGGATATTCAAGCTATAAATGGAGCATGTTTTCTTGTCTATCTATCTATCTATCTATCTATCTATCTATCTATCTATCTATCTATCTATCTATCTATCTATCTATCTATCTATCTATCTATCTATCTATCTGTCTGTCTGTTTGTCTGACATAACTTTCTATATGTTTATCCATCTCTTTCTGTCCATCTGTTCATCCAGTGATCTATAAGTCCACTCGACTGTCTGTCCATCCGTCTGTCCATTCCGTCCGTCCGTCTGACATATCTATATCTGTTTATCATCTCTTTCTGTCCATCTATTCTTCAACTGACCTATAATTCCACTCATCTGCCTGTCTGTCCATCCATCCATCCATCCATCCATCCATCCATCCATCCATCCATCCATCCATCCATCCATCCACATGTCTATCCCCTGCAAACACACACATAAACACATACCCCTTCATGGCTGAATGAACCGTTTCTCTGTGGAGGGGGTGGTTTTTGCCACATGCTCTACCCTTGAGGCGTACGGACAATGATAGATGGACCACCCAAGCCTGCATCTCCCCCTCTCTCTCGTGTTAGATGGTTCGCCCCAGCTCTCTCTCTCTCTCTTTAGAGCATGCTGCAGTATAAGTCAGAAGCTGTATTGCCACACTCACACATACCCTCTCTCTTACTCTCTCGCACATTCACAGCAGCATGTGGGCTCGTGAGCGTAAATCCTCTTACACTTGGACGATGCCCAGGACAGATTAGACCGCAACGCAACCATCGCACCCGACCGGCGTGCCAGCAAACGCTGCTCTCTGCCTCCTCTTCTTCTTCTACCTCACCCTTCTCTTTTCTTCTCCAGCTCGGCTGCCGTGCACCTGCACCTGCGCCCGCTCCAGCCTCCTTTTCTTCTCGAGTCTTTCTTCATCCTGCGCTCTCTGCTCTCCTCCGCTGGCAGTGCTCCCAGTCTGTACCTCTCCCTCTACTGCTGCTGATCTCTCTACTGCTGGGATGACCGGGCTAAAAGCCTGAGGGAGGCGAAAAAGAAAAGTGGAAAGACAAAGAATCAGGAAGAAAAGGAAAAGGAAGAATAGCTATTTTACTTAAGAGAAAGGCGGGTGGGGGGGTCAGAACTGTGGTAGAGGTGGAGGAAGAAGGGGCAAGGAGGAAGGCAGATAGGAAAGATTGCATTCAGTCCAGAGAAAGAGAAAGAAAGCAAAAGAAAGAGAGACTCAAGACAGAGGACCCTGGAGAGAGAGGGTCATGAAGGCTCTCCTGCTGTTGGTTCTGCCCTGGCTCAGTCCAGCAAACTACACAGACAATGTGGGCAACCTGCACATCCTCTACTCAGAACTGTGAGTAACACACACATCGGCTCGTGGCAATGTCCTGTGTGTGTTTGGTGTGTTGCTCCCATATATACCATCTCATCTTCTAGACTTATACAGGACAGTCGTACAGTACCCCATCCCATCAGCACTGCAATGTGTGCATCTCCTTGTGTGTATAAGTGTGTGTTTGTGTGCGCGTGCGTGTCCATACATCATTTGCAAGACCTGCATAAATCCCAATTGATCCCATTTTTAAGCTAAATCGCTTGTATACCTGTATGTGTTTGTGCATGCATATCTGTATGTATGTTTTTGTTGTCTAGAAGTTTCCTTATACCTATCATTGTATCTCATATGTTAATTTTTAAAAGGAAAAATGCATTATGTTGTGTTTTTTTAATCGTAGTTGTGTGGCAGAGGATAGTGTATAGGTGGTTATGGTTGCGTTTTGTAATGAAGCAGGTTTTGTTTTGATGCTACCAAGCAGTGAGGGACACTGCAGCATGACCTAATGTGTGTGTGTGTGTGTGTGTGTGTGTGTGTGTGTGTGTGTGTGTGTGTGTGTGTGTGTGTGAGTGCAGGTGTGTTTGCATAATTTTTAATGGTGTTTTTATTGACATATATATGTATACATATATTTGTTACATGTATACATATATTTGTTACTTTGCACACTTATGCAAATAGACAGTACAGAGTGTACAGTGTACAGAAAGATCACCATTGCTAGGCACACCATTCAGAAATTCAAACACTGGCACTCAAACACACACACACACACACACACACACACACACACACACACACACACACACACACACACACACACACACACACACACACACACACACACACACACACACACACACACAAGCTCACCAGATATCTGACAACAGCATATCTGAACAGTTTTAGAGCTGCACGGCACATAAAACATTCAAGCTGAACTTCTCTCTTGAGTCAAAATCATAAGACACTCCTCAAAAGAGTAAACTATACACTCATATGCTGCAGTAAACACTGTAAGAGCTTCTCCATTGTGCACTGCACTGTTTAAAAGACACTTCTGCATGCAGTGTGAGAGTGTGTTTGGGTGAAAGCTGGTTATATTGATCCCGGGTCTTTGGCAGAAACACAATTGTGCCACGTAAGTGTGTGTGAAAGGCTGAGCGTAGTACAATAGACTGCATTACAAATCCTCTCTGCTCTTAGAGTCTAGACTATACACAACACAAACATGCTGAAATTGGTGTGTATAGCATGGAAAAGAAGGACTGGAGTGGAACAGGACAGTGAGATGTCTTCAGAGGGATGAATAGTGAGGAGACAGATAAGGTAATATTCTGCACCATCTGTCCATACGTTTGTTTGGCTTGGATCTTATAGGACAAGGTCTTTCTGTTTCTCTTCTTTCGCCCTCTGTGTACAGTATGTGGGTCACCATATGAGCTGTGTTTTATGATTTATGTGCCTGTGTATGTAAGTGTCATGGGTAGACGTACTGTCTTGGATGCACTGAAAAGGAGAAGAGAGAGGCGTGGTGTAGTCTGTTTTTTGTTTGGCTGGCTGACGGTAGCAGGGTCGTTCATCTTCATCATATATAATGACAGAAAGTGTCTATTCTCATCTCGCTCACAAACGCTGGCCTTCTTTCTTATTTTCAGCTAGTTGTGTTTTTCTTTGCCCAGAATGTCTCTCTTCATTTTTTACATATCCATATATTTTCCTTTCTGTCTGTCTTTGTTATCAGATGTTGAACTTCTCACAGGTTTCTCTGTGGCGCTGTGGAGGACATTCATGCATGAATATGAATGATAGCATATCGTACCAGACTGACCCTGCAATCAATTACACATATGCTGGCATCTGGTATTAACATCTGTCTCAGGTGATCCAATCACAAGTGTTTGGGCGAAACAGATGTGTCTCATGACCACTCTGCTTCAGAATATGCTTTTTTAGTTTTTAATGTCATCACAAATATACATTTGCTTTTATTTAGCACTGACCACTTGTGATAAGTTCACCTGAAATGAATGTTAATACCAGATATATACAGTGTGTTAGTGTGTTAGTAATCCTTAATGTTTGAGCTCTGCTGAAGCTGCCCATCTTGCTTTGACAAACACACACACACACACACACACACACACACACACACCACACACAGGTTTCCATGTTTTATGGGGACATTACATACACTCTAAAAAATGCTGGGTTAAAAACAACCCAAGACAAGTTGGGTTGAAAATGGACTAACCCAGTGATTGGGTTGTTTTAACCCAGTAAATGGGTTGTTTTAACCCAGCGGTCAGGCTAAATGTTTGCTTAAAACAACCCAATCGCTGGGTTAAAACAACCCAATCGCTGGGTTTGTCCATTAGACTAGAGTGTAGACATAATGATTTTTATACTGTGCAAACTGTATATTCTATCCCCTAACCTACCCCTAAACCTAACTATCACATAAAACTTTCTGCATTTGTACATTTTCAAAAAGAAAGAAAGAATAAAACATCACTTAGTATGATTTATTAACCGTTTTCCTCACGGGGACCAAACAATGTCCCCACAAGGACAAGGATTTAGGATATTGTTATCTTTGTGGGGATATTTTGTCCTCATAACAAAGGGTATACCTGAACACACACACACACACACACACACACACACACACACACACACACACACACACACACACACACACACACACACTCCTTTCTCTCTTGTGCTTTGAGATGTTTAATTAGACTTTGAATTAATCATTAATCTTCTCTGTGCACTGTTGCAGATGTTCTGTATGCAGATGCTTGATCTCTCTGTGTGTGTGTGTGTGTGTGTGTGTGTGTGTGTGTGTGTGTGTGTGTGTGTGTGTGTGTGTGTGTGTGTGTGTGTGTGTGTGTGTGTGTGTGTTCTCAGGGGCACAATACCTGATGAACAGCATTACTAACACTACAAGCAGTCTAAAGGTGAAGTTTGTAACTTCGGCGCCACTAGTGTCACCAAACGGTATTGCAAAAACAATAACAGATAGCCCCGCCCCAAACTTATACCATTGGTTAAGCCAGTGTTTTGATAGAGCCATTTTCACAGTCACAGTCATCATCAGTATTTACACTCTTCAGGAAGTCAGTCTACCAATGGATCACTTATAACTGTCTCTGTGTATTAAATATGTATTTTAACACACTCAACCTCCTTTCTATATCTGATGTCTAGCTCTACTCATTGAAAAGACTTCTGCTTCCCAATGCTTTAATGTACACTGCCATTCAAAAGTTTTTAATCGGTAAGATTTTTAATGTTTTTAGAAGAAGTCTCTTCTGCTCACCAAGGCTGCATTTATTTGAAAAAAAAAAAAAAAAAAAAAAGCTGTAATATTATGAAATATTATTAAAATGTAATTCTATTTTCTTTTTGAATATATTGTAACATTTATGATTGTTATCAATGTTGAATTTTTTTTTTTTTTCAGGATTCTTTGATGAATAGAAAGTTCAAAAGAACAGTATTTATCTGAAATAGAAAGTTTTTCAACTTTCTACTACCGTTCAAAAGTTTTTGGGTCAAAAGTTTTGGGTTCTAATTACCAAAGAATCCTGAAAAACTGTTTTCAACACTGATAATAATCATAAATGTTTCTTGAGCAGCAAATCATCATATTAGAATGATTTCTGAAGGATCACGTGACACTGAAGACTGGAGTAATGATGCTGAAAATTCAGCTTTGATCACAGGAATAAATTACGTTTACAGTATATTCAAATAGAAAACAGTTAATTTACATTTTAATAATGTTTCACAATATTACTGCTGTGTATGTGTAGGTTTATCTTGTGCATTGCATGAGTTTACAGGTATGCAGAAATGTGTCTTTTCATGTTTGTGTGATGCTGGATGTGTCTGCACATGCTTTTTCAGGTGGTATGTGAGACAAAAACTCATATGTAATGCTTCTAGATATACAATGAAGCCCTATTGAAGCACTTCTGACATTTGCACAGACTCTGTACAATAACAATGCGTTATCAGCATGTAAAACTGTATTTTAATAAAATTAAAATAGATAAATGTGACATTTAAAAATATTTTTTTCTCATATAGTTGTTCCATAGTTCACTGAAAAAGTGAACAAAATCAGATTTTGTCTCATCAGAAGAAGATGCTGTCAATATGTTGATATTGTAGCTTTCGTGTCTATCCAAACATAAATCATGTTTCGCATGAAAACTTATGAATACTGATGAGATCACCCTGTCTGTCCACGTTTCACACTGACTTTTTAACCGCCCAGATGGGTGTGACGAGCTTCTGTTATCATTAAAGGCAGGGTAGGCAATTTGTTCCAGAATAATTTTTGTTATGCTGGTTGAAAGTCTCTTCACATCCTATGATATATTTGTATATATCATAGACTGTAAAAAAAAAAAATGCATGTAGTGTCTGTGATGTCCGAAGAGCAGTTTTGAAGCCTTCTTGGCAGCGCATCATCGCGCTTCAGTCCCAAATAACTGAAAATAGGCAAAGAGGCGGGACGTGGATGGAGTTGAGGTACCTGGTTGCTGAAACCACGCCCACCTGCCTCGACCATAGTGGCAATCCACCTGTCACTCAAGTGGCCACGCTTAATTATGTAGAACTTTAAAGCTTAATATAATTTAAACAAATGAGTTATAGAAAAAATTCACCCCCCTCACAGTTGTCATGAAGGGCAAAATTAGCTATATAGACCAAAACCACAAGTTGTACCAGGCTGTAAACATGTTTTTTTCTGCATAAATTTGGGCATTTTAATATGGGGCTCTATGAGATTCTGCTCCCTTTTGAAAAGGGAAAAACACGAAAGCAGCGTTGAGCTACTTGTTGCAGCAAGGAAAGACTAGAATGGCATTTTGAATGGCACTACACTTTTCTCCTGTTCCAACATCGTGGCACAGCAACCGCCCGGGAACAATAGGGGTGAACCTCTGTGGCGGGAGTGGAAGCTTGCGTGTTTTGCTACCGGCACGACTACTGCCGAACAAAGACCCAAGCGCGAGTAGTGGGACGATTCTATAGAATGCCTAGGAAATGTGTGAAATATAAACCATTTCATACTTTGCCTACAAACTTCGGGCATTCTATATGTTCCCTAGGCATTCTACACAATGCCGGATTTCACACATTGCTGGTAACATACTGATATACTGTTTCGAAGGAGGCAGGGCTTTGGAGAGGGCTCTGAAGGAAGGGTGGGATCTCATGCTTTCAAAGCTAGCTTGCTATTGCTAGCCGCTTCGAAAATTGCCTTCCCTACCTTTAATGCAATCTCAGGTTACCTCAAAAGTGTTAAAGTGTTAAGATGTACTTAGTTTAGAGGTAGGACATTACACTTCTTGATGGGTCCTGCTAACATGTCTAGTGCTTTTAGACATTATTTTGCCGGTGTGTGGGCTGAAAACACAGTTCTTGTGAATCAGATTTGTGTCATGATACATTAATGTTTGAAAATGGAGGCCGTGCTCTGACTCATTTGAATGTGAATGAGAACGGCTGGAAGGCTGATCGCTGTCAGGATGAACATGATTTTGATTTGTGTACTTCAGCGTGGTTTATATTTTTCTTTTAGTAGGAACAGATCAGTTATGGGGGTGGGGGATGGTGATTGATTGTGTGTATGTCTGCATGCAGCGGATGGCTCTGGTCAGACAGCAGCATGTCGTCATTAGGGTGTCGCGTGTTGCCGTGGTGACCTTATTTTCAGGCATAGTGAGCGGATGACCGCTGAATGCGCGCGTGAGCGGTTTGTCCTGCGGCATTCACTGGCTCACTCAGTGACCGCATAACCCATCTACTTATCTGTGCCAAGGCACATCACACAAACAGCATGCTGCATAGAGAGAAGAAAAGAAATGTGGGATGTAAAGAGCCATGTTCAGTAATGTTGACATTGAACTGCAGTACATAAAACACTGAAAAAATTTGGCTTGTGCTCGCCAAGGCTGCACTTGATGTGAAAAAAAGACAATAATTGTAATATTGTGAAATATTATTCATAAATATTGTATTTATTTCTTTGATGGCAAAGCTTAATTTTCAATAATTACTCCACTGATCCTTCAGATATCATTTTAATATACGGTTGTACACTAACCTGTATATTTCACTGGTTTCAAAACACACACCACGCTGGAAATTACCTGGCATTCATCATAATACTTTAACGGGTGGTGACATACCCTCTGGAAAACTTCTCAGATCCAAAAGCTAATGTCAGCGACTTACCTGTGATGACTTAACAGCTGAGCGCAGGCATTTCGCTCACTTTGGATACATCAACGTCTCATTTGAATTCATACTGCCAAATTAAAATATTAAACAAAACGATAAAATAACATTATTACCCAGTTAATGGTAATTTCAAATAAGCATTTCTGTTCAGAATGATTAAACTTCATTTTGTTTTTGGTTATGTTCCTGTTCAAATTTAGTTTGTTTCCGTCTTTGTTTTCTGTCCTTGAACCAGTTTGGAGCCCTGCCTGTCAGACAGTTATCATTTTCAATTGTCAGCAGCAAATTTCTGTTCTTTCCCAAGTGTTAATAAGAGATCTCAAAGATCAATGGTTATCTCCAAATAATTACCCCTTGTCAGCTTTCTTTCCCTGTAATTACTCATTAAGTTTTAATTTCAGCTTTCACACGCACGCGCACCTTTAACTCTGTGTAAGCCTGCAAAATCAAAGCAGTCTTCAGAAAAAAAGAAAAGGGTGACTGCCACATTCTCCTCTGCGGATTCAAATACTGCTTCTGAGCATTTTCCATGGAGAGCAAGAGTTCAACAAATTGTCGCACGCTCTCGCCTAAGTGTCTGTCCCGCAGTTGCTCTGCAGTTGTTCTGTGTCCTCTCACCTTCCTCATCAGGTTAATGATGATGAGGAGCAGGAAGAGCAAAAAACATTGTTGCTAATTCAACACTTTAGCCGCATCCGAGACAGAGAGTTGGCAGAGTTCTTTTCCCTGCTCAGCACCTGAGCTCAGGGCCGGATCTGCACCTGGGCTGGGTGCTCAGTCACTGCTGGGAGACTGTATGGAAAAGACTGCTGGGAGACTGACTGGGAGACTTGCATGGAAAATACAGACAGCGTGCAAACAGGGATAGAAAGATAAGAAATCCCACTCATCCCACAACATTAACACATAAACCTGGGTTAAAATCCTCAGTTAATATATACATATTATAAAAATTAAATAAAATTGCAACTGAGTGTTACAGTGCTTTATAGTGATCACCAAGCATGTTGATTTGTATTTTGATCATTCCTTTCGCATATAAGTCAAATAAGTTTTGAGCAGCAGCACTGTGGGAAGACGATAGAAGAAGGAAAGAAAAGACCTGCGGAAGGTTTGACTTGATTAGACTGTCCAAATGTAAACATGCGAATGGTAATTTCTGCTGGGTTTTATACATAAACACCATCCCTGCATACAATTTCACCCACTTCCCTACTGAATAGTAGGCAAAATCAGTATGTGACATGAGTATGAATTCACTGTATTTATAAAACAGTAGGCAAAAAATAACCTGGGTGACCTACTACTTCTGGCCAGATTCTGAAGAGCATCTGATGAACACTTGAGAGAGGGGTTGTGAATGGCAGTGAAGTGACACAACTGATACTTTAGGCTAAGACACATGACAATGACAACATGGCGAATGTACATAACATTTATATGATATAGAACATACTTTTTAACAGTCGCAAAGAATAGGTTTCTCTACAAAAAAATATTGTTGGTTAAACTTAAAAAAAGTTAAACTTAAATTTACCTGGTTGCCTTAAAAAAAAATTTGTTCACTGAAATTAAACATTTGAGTTGATACAACAAAGGAGATGGTTTAATAAATAGAAACTCCAAAAATTATCTGTATCACATTAATTATCTAAGTTGACAAAAGATAAAATATGATAACTAATGTGAAATGTGAATATATATATAATTTTTTTTTTTTTAGTGTACAGGCCTCTCTGTTTACATCTCAATCACACTACTCAGCAAGCAATAGCATCATTTCACTGTCTCGGTTAACTATAGACCCGATATAGTCCAGCTATGAGTAACCCACTTGTAGACAAAATAACCTTGAATTTGGTTACATGTCGTTTTTGCCCAAATGACTTACAAGATGCAAGATGTATGATGTTCCATCATGTAAGCAAAGTCAACAGTGATTACATTCATTTCTTTGACATGTTCTATGCATTGCCTAGTCTTAGGCTATGGTTAGACGTCTATTAAACTTTCACGGACAGCCCAAATTGTGCCTTGTTTTAGCCTAGCCGTCAGGGCTGTGTTTGGACGGCTATCTTTTAAACACAAAATTGCGTGCAGCAATGCACTGCAAATCTAGAGTGTCAAACTAAGAGCACATAACTTATATTGTCATGGCTTCCGTGACTTCCATCATGTTTTTTTTTTTATTTTAATTTTTTTTATGGTTTTCCATAAAATCCTTTTATTTTTAATATTTAAAAATGTTTGTGTGCTGCTGCGTGTCCCTATGTGTGTAATAAGCAGAGTGTACGCATGTTGTGCACCCGCCTATAGGCGCATATTAACATGCCCTTTAAATAACACAAAAAATAGCAAATGCACTCGCGCCCATCTGTTCGCCCATGGTCTGAAAACGAGGTGTGTTCAGGCGCATTGTTGGCGCGTTGCTATTTTGAGGAGCTGAAAACGACTGCACCATTGACCAACAAAAACCTGGTCTAAAGTCAATGGCGCAGTTGTTTTTAGTTCCTCAAAACAGCAACGCGCCAACAATGCGCCTGAACACACCTTGTTTTCAGACCAGCACGCCCATGGGCGAACAGATTGGCGCGAGTGCATTTGCTATTTAAACAACGTAGCGCTGGACGTGAAAGTGATAACTGCATCAGACTGAAACTAGTAAAAAACACTTGCATTGTGCCGGGTGTATGATAGGGCCCCAAACCTCACCCATTGGTCAACTCAATCAATCACCTGTCATGAAAAGTTCAGACTTTATGGATTCAACTCAGAGCTCAGAAAAATCATGGATGGATCCATCTGCAACAAACAGTAATGCTATCTATCAGGATGTGCTACCAACACTATACTAATACTATTTGGCTCAGCATTGTGTAGTCAGCCAGAACTGTGAGTGACATGACCAATGAAATCTTCTAAAGTGGCTGTGGATGGAATTTAGTATTTAAAAAAAGTAAGTTGTTTTGGTGGAAAAAAAATCTTGCATTTAATATACATGAGGAAAACTTTGGTCCAATGAAGTCTTGTGTGGGCAGTTCTGCCTGGCATGTTACCACAGAAATAGGACAAATAACAATATATTGTTTGTCACTTGAATACAACTTAAATATCAACGATACAAATACGTGTCCCCTCAGCTTGAATGGGCTCTTGCTCTTAGGCAATGCAGGATCTCTTGTCGTCACAGTGGCAAACTCGGAAAGGACCGCATATGTGAAGATATCTGGAAAACTAGGCCAACCAGAGCTGCTCAAGTGAAGCTAAAGTGTGAATAAACAGAAGATTACACACACACACACAAACCAACAGTGACCTCCTGCTCTAAAGAGGTGTTTGTACTCTTAGAGTAGATACATATTTTAAACCTTCGGCACACAAGCACACACATGTCCTCTGGGGCATAAGGCATCTTAAAAATACTTAAAATACGCCATTGGGGTGTCACTTTTATCCTTGGCTGCGACTGAATTCGTGCAGAACAACACGCAAACACATGCAAAATGGATCACATGCAAAGGGCGCACTCTCCGTCTGCCATAGGAGCAGGTCAGTTGTATCTACCGCTTCAGACTGAGCACAGGTCTTAATGTTAAGCGCTCAGAGCAAAGATAACAGACACTCCTGCACTATCTCCTGCACACATTAGAGAACTAAAGCAGATCACTGTCCCGGTTCCACTCTGAGAGAGAGAGAGAGAGAATGTGAGAAATAAAGTCAATGCGGTCGCTCAGCTGGGGGTGGGGAGGGGGGAGGTGTAGAGGGATGAACATAAATCTGCTGCTGTCTTCATCCTGCTGTTCTCATCACAGAGAAGAAGAGAAACAGAAGTGGGTGGGGATAAGGTATAGAAATAATGTATAAGAGAGAGAGAGAGAGAGAGAGAGAGAGAGAGAGAGAGAGAGAGAGAGAGAGAGAGAGAGAGAGAGAGAGAGAGAGAGAGAGAGAGAGAGAGAGAGAGAGAGAGAGAGGGATGGTGGAGGGAAAGGTAGTTGTGCATAATTGTCCTTGCTTGCTTCTGCCAGTGTGATGTCAGTGGTTGGTTGAGTGAGTCGCATGATACAGTTTCATAGGACAGGGAACCGGTTAATGCAATCAGTGTGTGTGTCAGTGTTCACATGGGATCCACTTCAGATGCATTGATGACAGAAATTATTTATTTAATATTTAAATGAATATAATATATATTTTAGTGCTGTCAAACGATCATGATTAATCGCATCCAAAATTAAAGTAAAATGTAAAATATACACACATATATATAGTTCTCCTATCCTAGCATAATGTGTTAAGATAAGCTTTACTTTGTTTGAGAATCTATGGTCTGACAAAGAACAAATTCTCTCCACACTGGCTCAACCAATGGTGTGATTTTGCGGAGGGTCTATCCGTTCGCCCAACCAATGGCTTCCCATTTGGTTCTGCAGTGCAGCTACAGAGTTCACAAAAGGATAATGGGGGGAAAAAACAGGCTGTGAAATTTTGAGAAATTTAAGTGGATTTTAAAAACGTCCCCCAATGAGTTTTCCTTGGCCATTCATCGGTCTCTCCTCTTCTCTGGTTTTAGTAGTTCTCTCAGAGCGTTTGCCATGAGTGTATAATCCACCAGACAATGAATTACTTGATGTTAATATGCCACGACTCCAAAAGACCCAAAGAAAAAAAAAACAGTTGTGTCTCCTTCTCCCTCCTCCTTGCCGTGTTTTTCTCCCTGAGATTATTATTTTCCTTAATCCTTCCTCCTGCTGCACTGAAGCTCTGATCTCCAAGCCCATCAGCAGATTAAGTACAGATAAGGAGGAAGACACCTCCTTTGATAAACTTTACAAAGACTGATTAAAGTGTATTTATACGTGTGCGCATGCCTCCCATGTCAATGCAATTAAAGAGATCAGACAGACTGAGCACCACTTTCCCATGATGCATTTCTCTTTACAATTGTTAACACAATAAATAAATGGAAAAAGAGTTTGACCTCAAATAGAATTGTTATTGTTTTCTATTCCACACACTATCACATACACGATATCAGGAGTCTTAAGTTACTTATAGACGAAGTCAATTTAGACAAAGTTTCATATAACCCCTCAAATAATATATAACACATTTAAAAATAAAAAATAAAAAAAATACTCCAGGTAGTTTGAGAGCCCTGCAGTACATCAGATACACTGAGCCGAGTGCAGGTACACACACAATAACCTGCAGCACTCTGAGATTTCAGATGTCAATTGGAACTGAATGTGCTGCAGTTTTGTCAGAAATGCATTTTGTGCTGGTGCAGCGTTGCGTTGCAATCCTGTCTGTCGGACAACCAGATCTTTAACTGCTGCAGTGCGCGAGTGTTTGTGTGTGTCCGGTCCGCTGGTGTAGCTACTTATAGTGCTGATTGCGTGCGGTGATGGCGTGATTAAGTACCTCTCTCTATCTCAGTGGTTGAGCAGTGAGCTATGATGAGGAAATCTCTGTCCTCTCCTCTCTGTGTGTCAGTCGTACACTGAGCTGTGATTATCCTGATGCTTGGGTCTGGATTAGCAGGCTAGCAGTGGAGATTCCAGGGGGAAGGGATGGAATATCTCGCATTTTTAAGCATTATCTGCATATCATTTACACAGGCATAAGGGAAACATAACTAGTTAACTCTACAAAAAGAAAATAAATAGTTTCTTCAATTAAATATATGTTTAATTAATTTAAGTCATAAGTCGCACGGGTATATTTGTGGAAATAGCCAGCAATACATGGGTGAAAATTGTTATTTTTCTTTTATGGCAAAAATCATTAGGATATTAAGTAAAAATCGTGTTCCATGAAGTTATTTTATAAATTTCCTACCGTAAAATATATATATAAAAAAATATTATTAGTAGTAATATGCCTTGCTAAGACTTCATTTAGACAATTTTAAAGGTGATTTTCTCAATATTGATTTTTTTGCACCCTCAGATTCCAGATTTTCAAATAGTTGTATCTCGGACAAATATTGTCCTAACAAACCATACATCAATGGAAAGCTTGCAGATGATGTATAAATCAAAAAAAGAAAAAAAGAAAAAAAAAAAAAAAAAAAAAGGACCCATATGAATGATTTTGTGGCCCAGGGTCACATATGGTAGTTCAGTCTAGAAAAATGTGACAAATACAAAAAGAATATAATATAATATAATATAATATAATATAATATAATATAATATAATATAATATAATATAATATAATATAATATAATATAATATAATACACACACAAAGGAACGCCTAGTTAACTGCATGAAAAAGTACAGAAAAGTAACAGATCAGAATGTATTATATTTCTTCAGTTAACCGTCAATAACGTTATATAACAATACATAATAACAAATGTACATTATAATATAATATACACATGCACACATAAGGAATGCATAATTAGTTTGCTGCATGAAAAAGTAAACATCAGAAATGATTATATTTCTTCAGTTAATAACATTATGATAGTTATGATAGTTAACATTATATGATATAGCAATTTTATAATATAATATAATATAATTATAATAACCCTACAACAGTACTAGACTGAAAACATGACTGGCACATGACCCTCTAATGTGTGTGTGTTTGTGTTCAGATCTTTTTAGGTCAGTTTCAGGAATTGAGTCTGGCATCTCACTCTGATGGAAATATGTTTGTATGTGTGTCTAAGACTAGTACATCCCAGTCTTAAAGCGGTGTTATTTGGGTAGGTTCAGGATAATCCATTCACTCAAAAGAGGATTGAAGCGTCAATCTGGTTTTGATGACTTAGATTCAGACCATTGTGTGTTTTGATGTCTGTAGTCGAAGATTTAGTGTACTGGATTTAGTGTGAGCGCGTTTGTCCGAGCTGTAAGTAGCCAGTGGAATATTCTAGAGATTAATTTCATTATTATTAAGAGAAGAGGAACACATAATTCTCTCTCTTTCTGTTAGGTCATTATGAGGTCTCACCGGGCTGTGGCCTACATCTCCATAATCATACTCAAAAACAGGGAAAATTTATGAAAATAGAAACCAAGATAGAAGATAAAGGTTGAGTTTTAGATAAAAAAGAGATTCTGTGAATATATTCATATATAGAATATATATAATTCTGTTTGATATTGTGAATATATGTGGTTACAAGACCACAGTGTTTTCATGTTTCATGGCATCCAAACTAGACAAAGGTGCATACTTAATAATGACTGATTATGATCATTTTTGGATGTACTGTCTCTTTAAGAAAGTAAACGCTACATATAAACTTCAATATGACAGCGAAGGGAATACGAGAAGGGGAAGTTGGGGATCAGGGTCCAGGGAAGATTCATAGATGGAGGGAAGTGAAGGAATAAAAGATGGGGGGAGAGAGCAATGGAAAAGTGCATGAGAGTTGTTAATCTATCGCTCTGTGTTGCTCTGTGCCCTGCTGCCCGTCCATATGGCTGTGTATATGTGTGTGAGAGAATATAAATGAAAGAGGAAATTGGGTGCAAGGTGACTGACACATGCCATCATTCATATAATGGGATGCTTGGATTAAACAATAACCTCTGCATTGCTGTTATTGAGGCTGCATGCGTTATGTGTGAGCCTGTCAGGACAAAGACACGGCTTATGACCACAGATTGCTGCTTTATCTCTAGAAGGAAAGCCTGTTTTAATTAACATCTGCCTAAGCCCATTAACGAAGGAATAGACAAGACCACTGTGTCGCATCTTTCTCTTTGTCTCAGTCTCTCTTTCTATCATGAATATACACATTGCACATGCATTTGTCCTTATTAACACAGATAGTATCGTGTTACAGCGTTCAGAGTTCAAAGACTTTTTGGTGAGAATTTGTCTGGTTCCACTAAATAACAGTGCCAAAATAAACATTCGATTTTTTCTTCTTCTGTAGAACACAAAGTAATTTCATAGTGACTATGGGCTGTCAAGCTCCTAAAAGGCAAGCTGTCATATATCAACGTTTTTCAGCTAATGTCGTGACAATTCTGGGTCTGAGGAATTAGTCAATTTGTTTTATTAACAATTTATATATTAAAATAAGAAAAGAAGCAATGACCCCACATGAACCTCATGTGCTGGGTATAATGTCTGCCAATGTAAAATGTATTCTCTTTTAGAGAAGAGTAAAAATGGACTTTATTAACTATATATGCAACCCAGAAGGCTTTTCTTCACAACTATGAATGATGTAAGAGCTTCAGATTGACAGACAAGAATCAAGGGGGAAAGATCCCGAAGTGAACTACCACTGTCCCAACTCAGCTGACAACTGGTTGGTCTCCATAGAGGCCCTGTGTTATATAATATAAGGAGATGATGTTCCCTCTCAGTTAATCACTCTAATTGCTTTTGATGGCCACAGAAGAGGCCATGTGTGTGTTTCCTTTCTATTATATACACCTCGGAAAAGTGTATTTTAATAAAGTTTGTGAACTAATTTAAAGGCACAATATGTGAGATTTTTGGATTTAAATATCCTAAAACCACTAGAACAATGTTATATATTTTGTTGACTTGTGTACTTACATTATCCCAAATGTTTCCAAGAATGTTTAATTCCAGATAAATAAGCCATTTTAACCAGGATACGGACCGTGGCCATGCATCGCCTATCAATGACATCATACCTGCGTTACCCTCGATTTCCGTTTTTTATTTTTGTTTTGTAGAAACCATGGAAACACCAAAGACAATTTAATACATTACAAGTTTTATTAGACAGGTGAGCAACTGTTTGGATACATTCATCAATAGAAAACTAATTGTTATACAGCTCAACACAGTCTTATTGTTTAAATCTGGTTTTCTTGATTTACAGAGAGTACCATGGTTTACCATGCCTAATATCAATATAGCTCACTGCAGTGTGAACAAGTGTCTCATAGTAGCCGCTGAGTGAACGCACTGAGTAGCACTGTAACATAACTAATATGATAAAACAGCGCTGCGTTACCCCACATACACATGGCCGGAAGAAGCGGAAGCGGTCGTCTGCGGCATATTAAAAGCTCTGCGAAATCAAGGCGTCATCAAGCTAGCGGCAAAAAAAAGACATATTGTGGCTTTAACTCTACTTTAGTGCTGCAAGGAAATTGCACAGCACCAAGATCGTCTCATCTGAGCTGTCATTGGTTTGTCACCGCTCGTCAAATGTCAAAATATTTGAGATGACCAATCAAATAAAAGTAGGCGAGCTTTATGTTCACAGAAGCTGCTGAGCGTGATTCCAGCGCAATGCTTCAAACGGTCATAAAGTGTGAGATAAGATGTAAGTAGCTAAACTAAACATTTCATATTTGACAGCTGTTTTAGAATAGAAATTTTAAATGAGCGACAAAAATAATCAGGCAAACTAATACATTTTTGTCTAATTCCACCATTTTGAATTGAAAACCATCAAAATGGCCATCATTTACGTAGCATTCATGTATGTTATAATAGCAGGCTATCTGTCAATATGAGAGGACAAGAAAGCCGTTTTCATCATATTAGGCATAAGATTAATAATGAATGTGTACATATTGTGAATTAATTTAATAATACCTAGCTTTCCTGGTAGGCTTCAGTAAATTAACTAAGAAAATTATTTATAAAACATAAATATCAGTTGACCCTATGTTTACTTTCTTCACTGACAGATGAAAATGAAAAGACTATCAGTCAAAGCTCAGCTTGAGACAGAGCAAGATAGTTTTAGAGCTATTGTTATTCTTCTTTTTTTGGCCTCCAAACATCTTTAAATGCACATATGTAGATCAGAGAAATCAAAATTTTCTCGAACCCCCCTAACCCAAATTTGGGACCTTAGTGATTATAAGACCCTGCCTACACCCCTGGTAGTGCAGTCATCACAGAAAACTCCTAAGCTGTCATTTTATCCTGAAACCCTGTCAATCGACCAATGTGAGGTAATTGCCTTTCTTTAGGTTGGCAAAAGGATTTGAAGTCTTTCATCAGCACTGTAATGCAACCTGAGTGAAAGCAGCCGTTCTTTTAGGGCAGTTATTAAGTTTGCACACCTGAGGCTTTCCAATCCGTGGTCAGTAGTAAGTGAGATATACGGCCAGTGTCAAGCTCTCTGCCACACATCCCCTTTCTCTCCCTTATAGCATCTATGAGTGTGTAGACAGGCATGAATACTGAGACAAAATGCTTTATTTTAAAAAAGGTCCCTAAGGCATGGCATCTCTCCTGGTGCTGTACACATTTTTTTTTGCATGTATGTGTCCACCCATTGATTTATCTCTTCACAGACTGCCCCTCAGAGAGAGCTCTGCTCCAGTAGGTGCCATAACGGTGCATCATTCATAATTGTTTTTGAGATGATTTTATTATTTTCTTGTAATTATACAACTTTTTCCCAGCTGTTTAGTATCTACACTATATTGCCAAAAGTTTTGGGACGCCTGCCTTTACATGCACATGAACTTTAATGACATCCCATTCTTAATCAAAAGGGTTTAATATAAGATTTCGCACCCTTTGCAGCTCTAACAGCTTCAACTCTTCTGGGAAGGCTTTCCACAAGGTTTAGGAATGTGTTTATGGGAATTTTTTGACCATTCTTCTAGAAGCGCATTTGTGAGGTCAGGCACTGATGTTGGACGAGAAGGCCTGGCTCGCAGTCTCTGCTCTAATTCATCCCAAAGGTGTTCTATCGGGTTGAAGTTAGGACCAGTCAAGTTCCTCCACACCAAACTCGCTCATCCATGTCTTTATGGATCTTGCTTTGTGCACTGGTGCGCAGTCATGTTGGAACAGGAAGGGGCCATCCCCAAACTGTTCCCACAAAGTTGGGAGCAGGAAATTGTCCAAAATGTCTTGGTATGCTGACGCATTAAAAGTTCTTTTCACTGGAACTAGGTGGCCAACCCAATTCCAGTAAAAACAACCCCACACCATAATCTCCCCTCCTCCAAACTTTACACAATGCAGTCAGGCAAGTACCATTCTCCTGGCAACCACCAAACCCAGACTCGTCCATCGGACTGCCAGACAGAGAAGCGTGATTGGTCACTCCAGTGAACACGTCTCCACTGCTCTAGAGTCCAGTGGTGGTGTGCTTTACACCACTGCATCCCACGCTTTACATTGCACATGAAGTTTGGAGTTCTGTAGCTATTGACCCTGCAGAAAGTTGGTGACTTCTGCGCACTGTGTGCCTTAGCATGCGCTGACCCCGCTCTGTGATTTTACGTGGTCTACCACTTCGTGGCTGAGTTGCTGTTGTTCCCAATTGCTTCCAATTGGCTTTTATAGCTTTGTTATAATACTACTAACAGTTGACCATGGAATATTTAGTAGTGAGGAAATTTTACTTATTGCACAGGTGGCAACCTATCACGGTACCATGCTTGAATTCACTGAGCTCCTGAGAGTGACCGATTCTTTCACAAATGTTTGTAAAAGCGTCTGCATGCCTATCAGCTTGATTTTATACAGCTTTGGTCATGGAAGTGATTGGAACACCTGAATTCAATGATTTGGAGGCGTGTCCCAATACTTTTGGCTATCTGTCTATCTGTCCGTCTATAGTCCTGCCCACAGTGAAATCTCATTGGTCCAAATTTAAACATCAAATATCTTTCCGACTGGATATGATTGAATCACATCGCACAGCAGTTTCCACTCAGTGTGAACAGACAGATTGCTTGTTGCTGGTTAGGACAGTGTAAAGCTCAGGGATTCAGAATGGAGGAAAACCTATGACCTTGTGGGAGGGTTTACTCATGTGTGTCTAATCATGGGCTGATGGTTTATTGGTTTGTCAATGTCTCTGTGTGTGTGTGAACATAGGGACATTTGAGTATGAATGCTCTCAAGTACAAATATAAGCTGCAGGTCTATTTCTGAATGTGTTCATATGTAATCTACACTAGCGTCTGCCTGTGAGCATGAATGAGTACAGTAAAGTCATAAAGAGATAGCTTTAGCATATGATTAGTTTTGTAAAGTAAGGAATCTCATGTCAAAGGTGAGGTGTTTTATATTCTAGTCTTTGTGTTTGTTTCCCATGCCTTCGTGGGGCAAAATGTATTTGTTTGTTGATCAGCGACAAAACACTGTACACACACACAAAAATCAAGTACAAGTCTAAATGCTCCCTCTTGCAACAATGTGATTATTCAGTCTCCTCTACGTGACTTTGCTTTCCTAATTGGCACATAGATGATGACACATTCATTGTATGCTAATATATCGTGCTGACCTAGTTGTCGGTGTGTGTGCTCACAGGTGTAAAGGAGCGTCACACTATGGCCTTTCCGCAGAGAGAAAGCGGCGGTCTCAGGAGGGAGACTGCACAGACAGCACCTCAGAGCTCACTGTGGCGGCACTGCCCGGGGAGGGATGCCCCTCCTCTGCTATCGCCCTCCTATCAGACGAGCCTGGCCTGGTTAACCCTGCCTATGAGCCCAGTGTGGAAGATAACAGCCAATCCGGAAGCACCACCAGCCTGGCAGCACGCAGTGGTTCGAGGAAGAGTGAGTGTGAGTGCACACATTGTGTTTGTGTGTATTTGTATATATATATGTATACATATATACATTTCTTTATATATTTTATGAGCTAGAAATATATATATATATACCCCATTTTTTTAGAATAAGAATTAGAATATGAATCTTTCTTAGAATATGAATACTTACTGAGAGAGCTAATCTGATTAATGTCAGTTGTTCAAAGTTGCCCTCTGCACCATTTATGTAGTTTTACGCAAAAATCAATTCAAAGTGCATGTCGAAAAGGCTCAGCTGAGACACGCAATTGATATTGCAGTTAAAGAAACAAAAAGGAGGAAATAAAGAACGTTCAAAAATATGCCTTATGAATACTTTATGAGGCCTGTTCCTGACCTCCACAAAGCAGTTCAGATGTGTTTCATTGTCTGACTTCCCCCTCGAAACGTGAAGCCTTGAGAATGGGGACAATAAATGCTGCTGCACCAGCATTTCTGGCTTCGGGACTGGGAACAGTGTGACACTGCAGCTGAACAAGCTGTCTGCCTCCAATCCTGTCAATGCCACTGTCAGAACTCTATCCATCAGGATAGAAAGACAGAAAGAGTCGAGGAATGAAGACAGAAAAACATGTATTGCAGGGGTTTTCGACCTTTACAGACTCAGCAACCTCTGACCCAGACTGTCAACCCTCCCACTTTTAATAAATCCACACTTATAATAACTTTATTTACTACATTTTATTATCCTTAACTGATCATTAGTTTGTCATAAGTTCTAGATTTATATATCTTCTCCACTGATCACCTGGTGGGTCTCTAAGCAGTCCTGGGTGTATTGAAATGTTAAACAGACATATTTAACATAATATAGTTATACAGTTTTTGTTGTCTGAAACTTTTGTCTGTGATCTATAGATTAAACAGACATAAAAAAGTGTTGTCCTGCACAGTTTTTGTGCTGATTCAGGTCTGACCTGAAGAAGTTATAACCTTACTGCAGTGTCCACAATACAGCACCAGCAGGTGCTGCTTACTTCAGATCTTCATTGCTTGGCCTGCAGGTGCAATGTATTATGGTGCTCAAAAAAGAAACAATTTGATTGGCTACTGTGTGCCAAACCATTTGTGATTGGCTGTAAGTGGACAGAAGGATGTGTGAGGGACATGTCCAGGCATGTTTAGGCAAAGAAGTTTCTCTCTCCTTCTTTCTCACTCAGTTCCTTCATAGCTCTCTCTCACATACATCCACAGATCGCAACTTTGACAGAACGTCGGTGCGTAGTCGCTCTTTTCGGCGCCTGAATCGAGCCTTTAGTGTCCTGAGGAGAACCAAGAGCGGGACAGCAGTAGCCAACGAGACCACAGAGGAGCGTGACAACCTCAGAAATGCCAACATACCACCAGAGGGTAAGTGTGTGTGTCTTGTAAGTATTGTATTTGGGCATTTGTCAGATGGTCAGTTTGGGAGTCCAGCTGGTTGACCAGCTAAACACCAGCTTGGCCTGGGAAGGAGACCAGCTAGACCAGAAGAAGACCAGCTGGGAGACCAGTTAGACCAAATTAAAGTGGAGAACAGCTGGATATGAGAGAAAGAGACAGAGAAAGAGTGGTTGTGTAATGGAGAAGGAAGGGATGGATAAAAGTAGAGAGAGAAATTGTTACTGAGAGAGTTTGTTACCGAAGCTGAAGTTTACAGTCTGTTCAGGTACATGCTCAATATGAATTTTTCACCCAGAACAAATGGAAACACATGAACAAATTTACAGTATGAATATATATTGACATACCTAGCTCTATGGCTGCATATGGCTCTTTCAATCATTTAGATTTCAGTAAAGTAAGCGTTTATAAATATGAAAACTGTTTGGTTATAACTGTGCTGTTATGAAACATTATAGCATCTTTAAAAAAAAAAAACCTGTTTGCATCATAACTACAAGCTTAAAAGGATAGTTTCCAAACCTGCATGAATTTCTTTCTTCTGCTGAACACAAAAGAAGATATTTTGAAGAATGTCAGTAACGAAACAGTTGACGGACCCTATTGATTTTCCAAACTATGGAAGTCCCATCAACTGTTTGGTTACCCATATTCTTCAAATTATCTTCTTTTGTGTTCAGCAGAAGAAAGAAATTCATGCAGGTTTGAAACAACTTGATTCAAACAAATTCAAACAATTTTAATTTTAAGGTGAACTATCCCTTTAAGAACCTGAAAATGGTCACCCACAAAACACCAAATCAATCCTCTGGGAATTAAGTTTCTCGTCAATATTGTTCAATAGCATGCTAAAACAATATCAATGGATATTGTCAGAATAAAGGGTGTGTGTTAGAAGGTGACAGTCTGGTTTGGGTCCGCTCAGCACCGCAGTAGCATATGGTCCTTTAATAATGCAGATGGAGACTGAGGAGACTTGTCAGAGAGAGACAGCGAGGAAATGAAGCAGTGTGTCGGGACAGAGGGACTGGACAGATGAACGCTGAGTGAGACGGTTGCTTTCTGAATGAAAACAAAAGCGAAAAAGAATGCTTGAGAGATTGGAAATGAGTGAGGAAAATACTGATGAGTGTGTGTGTGTGTGTGAGTGTTCGTTATGTAACACCCTGGTTTGCAGTAGTAATGAGCTTCACTTTCTCTCTCCTTGCAAGCAATCAGATGAGATGAGAGGAAAATATTGACTTTGAAAGAGAGAAACTGCAGATTGTGGAGAACAGGCGGATACGAGAGAAAGAGAGAGAGTGTGTGTGTAATGGAGAAAGAGGGGATGGATAAAGATAAGGAGAGACAAATCACAGAGATTGTTAGTGAACCCAGCTGTAGTTTACAGTCTTTTCAGTTACAGGTGCAGTACAAATCTTTCACCCAGAACAAATACAAATGCACAAGCATTTTCTGAATAAATTTACAGTATGTTTATTTTCATAATTGTCTGACAACTCTAACTCTATGGCTGCATAGCCAATATATAAGTCTCCAGTGTTACATGATCCTTCAGAAATCAATCTAATATGTTGATTCAAGAACCATTGCTCAAGTCACATTTCTTATTATTATCAGTTGTGCTCAATATGCTTAATATTTTTGTGAAAACTGTGATTGTTTTTTTCTTCATGATTTGTTGATGAATAGAATGTTTAAAAAGAACAGCATTTATTTGAAACATTTGCTATCACTTTTAAATGGTTTTATGCATCCTTGCTGATTTAAAGAATTCATCTTTTTCATTTAATAATAATAATTATATATATATATATATATATATATCTGCTAACACTTTATTTTGATGCTCCCCAACAGATATTCTATATTGACTATAAGTGACCTTTACTAAGTGCAACTTTACTAACACCTAACCTAATAGTCTACTGATACTCTAATGAGAGTTAGTTGACGTAGTTGCAGAGTTACCTATAGTTAGTAGAATGTCTATTTGTCAAAATAAAGTCTAACCAAAAATCTTACTGACCCCAGATTTTTGAATGGTAGTGTATCTGAGTTATGCACACTAGTTGGTCAAATGATTTAAACAAAACTTAACTTTAATATATTTTTGGGAAGTCTTGGCCCCCTTCCTTCCTTCCTCTGATGGATCACTATAATGCTTTAATATAGCATACTATAATTAAGGCTTGAAGTCATGTTTGGCTCTGCTTTGGTCTGGACCGATGCCTTGTTTGTGTAATACAGAAAGTAATGATCATGTGGGAGTTCACTGATTACAAATACTCACTCTCACTCTCTCTCTCTCTCTCTCTCTCTCTCTCTCTCTCTCTCTCTCTCTCTCTCTCTCTCTCTCTCTCTCTCTCACTCTCTCTCTCTCTCTCTCTCTCTCTCTCTCTCTCTCTCTCTCTCTCTCTCTCTCTCTCTCTCTCTCTCTCTCTCAGTATTTGCATTACCTCAGCTGCATCATCTAATCCCTGATGGTGAGGTCACCAGTATTAAGATCACCAGGGTAGATCCTTGTGAACCACTAGCTATCAGCATTGTCGGGGGCAATGAGACGCCTCTGGTACGCATTCTCATTCAGGATATCTACCGAGAGGGGGTCATCGCTCGGGATGGAAGACTGCTACCTGGGGATATGATCCTCAAGGTGCGTATGTGTGCTAGATCTGATGTTGCGTCATTGTACAGTAGGAGTGAATTTGATAGCACATGTTGTCATGGGCTTCACCATCTGTTGTTCAGAGAGGAAGTGTGTGAGGATTCTGCATGTAGCCAGAAAGATTTTTTTTCCCCTATTTTTAATTTAATTGTTTTTATTTAATTTAAATGTGTTATGTAAAATAAGTAGGGATGCACTGAATAAACTGACAACAATTTTGGGTGATAATAAGCATATATTTACTAATAAGATAATAAGCATTATATTTTTTATGGCCTATAACAGAAAAATGATATGCAATATTCTATACTATTAAGTCTAAATAAATAAACCGCTAACAATTAAAATGAATAATTTTAAACACAAGAAGTGAATTTTGCATAAAATGATAAATTAGCTTTAAGTGAGAGTTTGATACCGGAAAAGGTCATTTAAATGTAAATAGCTGGCGGGCCCAAACCCCTGCGCCAGTGCCATCCCGGTGGCTTCAGAGCAACTGTGCATGATGGGCAATATGCATTTAAACTGATTATGTCAAGATTTGAGACTCTTCCTGTTTCCCATTTTGTCATTACTTTAATTGCTCGCCATGGCAACACCGTTTGAGATATCCAATATCTGTTCACAATTTAACATCTTCAGTGTCTTGCCACCATGTTCAAGAAGTTTGGTGTGAATCATATAAACATCCTTAGGAGTAGTTAAAAGTTCAGAGCCTAATTATTTAAAAAAAATCACATTTAAAACCAAAATATCTGACTTCCTAATGGTCGCAGCTAATGACTGTAAATTAGAAAGTTGTCCGGCTCGATGAGAACAATATATGTACTGAGTTTGGTGACTGTAGGTAGAACTAAGCCCCCACTTTTGGTGTGCTACTGAGCTCCTACGGAGCTACTGAGGTTTTGCCCATGTCTCCTGGCTGACAATTGTGATGTGTGTGTTGAGTTTCATGCAATTTCAAGCATGATAAGAGCCTCAAAAACACCCAAGAATATTATTAAAGTTGCTACAGTATTTAAGATATCAAGAATGAGCATGGGCGCAATTTCCAGTTCAGTATCGACTGAAAATGTCTAAATAATGAATTAATAACTAATATGTTACTAATACATTGTGCATCCCTTAAAGTACATATCTAAAAAACTACAGATACTTACTGACAGCAAAAAGCAGAATCAGATTTCTCAAAATATCAAAATCAAATATCAAAATATTTAACAAACACAAATTTGTCCCTTTCTAAACCTTAGAAAGTAATTACTGCAATTTCAGTCATACACTAATAATTAGTGCACGCTCAAAAACATTGAGCTCTGGTGCTTGTTACAACATCAGTTCCAATTCGGCTTGCAACATTTCCAGATTCCTTTCACTTTCCCCCATTGCCATAATTTCTTGTCCTCTCTTTAATATTTACATTTATCCATTTGCCATATGCTTTCTTGCTAATCCAACCCAAAGGTTGCTAGCGCCATCCTCCACTGTTTGAGCTCCAAAAATGTAATACAAACAAAAAATTACAAACAAATAAACATCTTGAATTCTCTCCCTTCAGGTGAATGGCATAGACATCAGTAACGTGCCTCACTGTTATGCTGTGGCGGCACTGAAACAACCCTGCACACTCCTGCGGTTGACCGTACTGCGTGAGCAGCGCCATCGTTACCGTTCCCACCACCACTCCCCCTCTGAGGCCTTCCCCACACACACACCAACCATCCGGGATGACAGCCTGCATGTGGTCCTCGTTAAGAGGGCTCCAGATGAACAGCTGGGCATCAAGCTGGTGCGCAGACCTGACGAGCATGGCGTCTTCATCTTCCACCTGCTGGAGGGGGGGCTGGCTGCCCGTGACGGGAGGCTGAGGGTAGACGACCGTGTGCTGGCCATCAACGGCCACGACCTGCGATACGGCGCCCCTGAGCATGCCGCGCTGCTTATTCAGGTGAGCAGCATTATGGGAGAGGTCAAAGGTAATGTGGTGAGTATTAAGACCAGACAGCAACAGTGTCGGCCCGGATCCGGCCTACATCTGGTACACGTGGACACTATGTTGCTGTCTGGGAGGCTTGTGTATACCAACAGACAGAACAGTGACAATCGTCACAAATAAATAGAGAAATATGCATCATAAGTATTCAAAACAAATGCAATTTGAAGTCAATCCCTGATACAAGTGTGTATACCTAAATGAGAACGAAATGCAGGCTGTTCTTGCTAAAAAGCAAAATACAGCACATATGACAATACGGACTTCATTTGCTTTAATACAAAATATATAATAAAATAAACAAAATGCAGGTAAAACACCTTTAAATGACCTACAGCTGTGCCAGTAATATAGTGAGAGAATCAGTCTTTCTTCATCCGCACAGATCGTAAGAAGCTCTTTTGTTTTGTTTCTTTCGTCTATTCTATTTTCACCTATATTTCTTTCCATATTACATTTTCAACTTCATGTAACAGGCTTACAACTAAACGCATGGAGTTTTTGCATCAGCTCCTTCAGAAGTATGTGACTGGCTCAAACTCAATGACCGCAGATTTTTTGTCCTAATCTCAAACCATTCATTTTACACACAGCATTAATATGAAACTTCTCCAGCAATGTTACAAATTCAAGTCAAATTTCCGGAGCTGATTTTGTCAGCAGGTTTTGTTCATACCTGACCTCTACAATAATAATAAGGTAAAGAAAAAGAACATTTTCATGCTTGGTGTAAATAACAGCAGAGAAATGACATTTTGCTGCAATGCTTCACATTTGAATTGTTGACATTTATAAAGCCTAATATAAGTCATGCTAAATAATTTAAGCACTTCTATTGCTAAGCCTTTTCAGCATTTCAAAGAATGAATGTTTACAAAACCTTCTAATCCTAACCTGTGGGGTCTAATTCAGTAAAGTCCCAAAAATCAACTGTTATGGTTCCAAATAAAATTGAGCAGTTTTGCAAAGGATGTAGAGTTTACATAAGATTTGTGGCAGTTTATTTGACTGTGGTTTCATCACGGTGGTTAGAGGTGTGTCGTGGTGACATAAGGGTGTGTAAGAGAGGATAGTGAGTGTGTGATCTGATATGTATTTCAGTGTGATGGTGTGTCTTTCTGAATGTTGTTATTCAGCTTTTTGCTTCCTGTCTGGTTCAGATTGGTCTCGAAGGAGCCAAGATGGCCGCTCACAGCAGGAGTTTCTGACATAGATTAACTGCTGGCAGGAAACTGATTAAATTAGTCCAATTAAGGCGATAACAAGCTAAGCCCACTCATTTAAGAGGCAGCGACAGAGCACTGAACTCCCAAGAACTCCATGGGCTCTCCATGCAAGTGTGTGCGCTTGAGAGCAACATACGCTACAGGGTTGTCAACAGAAAGGGTTAATGCAGAAGAAAGCTGTGATGCACTCAGATGGAACGACAGGAATGGATGAAGAGGGAAAGATAAATAAATCAGAGAGGGAAAAACTAGAGCCCATGCCCTCCTTCAGTTCACACATACACACAGACTGCAGCATGAATCCCAAATCTCCATATATATTAGTTTTTCTTTAATAAGTACACACTTCTGAGATATAATCACACATTCACACTGAGCTGGAGCTGTAGGGCATTGGCAGTCACAACATCTGGTAATTGTGCTTCTTAGACGTCCGGAGAGTAATGAGACATTACGCACACACTCTCTGGGGTATGAATGGACTATTTTAAATTTTAAATTCAGTTTTTGAACTGCTTGTTCCTCTGGGAAGTTGTTGTCCTCTGTTTGCTCTCCTGTAGAGTTCGAAAGGTTTCTGCAGTAGACGGCTAATGTTAGGCCAACTTTCACCCACCGTAACGCCGATGTTAAAGGCCCCATGAAATCAAAATTGGAGTTTGGTGGCTTTTAGCCCATGTTTATTATCCTGGAGGGCATCTTGCAAGGGATCCCCTTCGAGGGAGCTATATAATTTCATCTGATAATTTATACAGTGAAAAATAAATGGGTAAAATATTTATATTCATAAAAATGATATATGTGTGTGTGTGTATGTTTTTTTATTTTCAGGTCTAAAAATACTCTGATGGTGCACAGAAAAAAACTGTCAGCTTCATTTTTATATATATACACACACACACACACACACACACACATAAATTAAAATTACATGTATATTTTACACACACATATATTTTACACGTGTGTGTGTGTAAAATATACATGTAATTTGAGTAAAATATTAGTAAAATATTTTATGTAATTTTAATTATATATATATAAGCTGACATTGTATTTTTTCTGTGCACCATCAGTTTTTTTAGACCTGAAAAGAAACATAAAACTATGACTGTGAGTAGAAGATAGAAAATGATAGAACATTGAATAAAATATAAAATAATGATTTACCTCATAATTTATGAGTCTTTAAAAGAAATTTAATTTAATTTTAAATATAAGTTTTAACATATATATACATTTTTTTTAAAGAAATATTGATGACTCATATTGTACTACACAGACTTTTGTCCAATCAACTGAAATGCTCCTGTCAAGCTAGTTATCTTGTCCCTAGTTAGCATAAGTTTCGACATTCATATAACCTCATGCATTAGCCTAAAAATCACATAAGGCAGGACACTAATGGCACCTGCTACATGTTCTACAGGCGAGTGAGGACCGCGTCCACTTCATTGTGTCCCGCCAGACTCACATCCCTACTCCGGACATCCTACAGGAGGCGCCATGGAACATGGAAGGGCCACCGCCCTACTCGCCTGTGGATATTGAGCAGTCTTTACTGGTGGGTTTCATGAGCATAGGCCGCACACACTATTTATTTCCCGTCCCTCTGCACCACTTTACTAAACATTCTCTTATTGAGGAAAACGATCTGAAAGCCTATTACTTCTACATCAAAGAATTGCGCAATCAGCCAGCTCACACTCGCACACACACACTCCTCTGAGACAGCCGTCTCCAAACCTATTAACAGAAGAAAACCCAGAAGGAGGAAACACAGCCGTGGCAGGGTGGATTTCAGTGTGTCTTCTAAATGGGATTTTCTGCTGCTCAATATCTGCACTGACAACTTCCCTTGTTCTAATAAAACTCAAATTCATCGTTAGTCATTTCTCTCCTTTCCTTCCTCTGCTGACGAAACATCTTAGACCAATCTGTGAGGGTTTGCTGGTCTTTGCTGTTTTAAGAGTCAACAACAAATAATGGTGTGGAGTCATTTACCATTATAAGACAAATTTTTGTGGGTGAAATCCAGTCAAATGCATATTTTGCAGGGTTGAAGCTGGTCACATGGATTCAACATGTTGAACAACAGAAAGCTGCTTGGTTTGAAAGTAACTTTTGTGTGAGACGTGCTTCATATATTTTTACACTATTGTCAATAAACAAAATGTAACCACACCTTAATAAAAAAAATAAATAAAAAAATGTAAATGTAGTTTTAAACATTTTCTTAGAAATGTACACTTTGTATTCATTTTGGATTAATGAGATTTAAAGTGATAGTTCACCCAAAAATGAAAATTAGCCCATGATTTACTCTCCCTCAAGTCATCCTAGATGTATATGACTTTCTTCTTTCAGACGAACACAATCAGAGTTATATTAAAAAAGTCCTGGCTCTTCCAAGCTTTATAATGGCAGTGAATTGTTGCTCCATTTTTGAAGTCCATAAAAGTGCATCCATCCATCATAAAACTGCTCCACACGGCTCCGGGGGGTTAATAAAGGCCTTCTGAAGCAAATCGATGCGTTTGTCTAAGAAAAATATCCATATTTAAAACTTTATAGACTAAAATAACACGCTTCCAGCAGTCATTTTAAAAAAATTGAAAATTTTGCGCTAAAAGAGTAACCCTTGACCCCTTGACCCCTTGACGCATGCGTATTGACGAACACAGAAGCGCAGAGGATAGAGCAAAACAAAACACCGTTCATGAATCAGAGTCTAAATCGATCATTTCGATATAAGAGAAGAGGGGCTTGAGTTTGTTGCCCAGCACTATCCGCGAGAGGCGTTAAACCTTGCGATGCTCCTGTACATCACGTCAGGCGTTACTCTTACTCCATAAGTCGACTTGTGTACCGCTGACCGCCGGAAGTGAGTTATTTTAGTCTATAAAGTTTTAAATATGGATATTTTTCTTATACAAATGCACCACTTCACTTCAAAAGGCCTTTATTAACCCCCCAGAGCCGTGTGGAGCAGTTTTATGATGGATGGATGCACTTTTATGGACTTCAAAAATGACCCAACAATTCACTGCCATTATAAAGCTTGGAAGAGCCAGGACGGACGGACAGACGGATGGATGGATCTCCGATTTTATTTGTCTGAAAGAAGTCATATATATCTAGGATGACTTGAGGGAGAGCAAATCGTGGGGTTTCATTTTTGGCTGAACTAACCCTTTAAAAATGTTTTACATTTAATGACAGTAAAAATGTGGTAAAAAGCAAGATATTTTCCTTACACCTTGAGTACATATAAATAAAAAATACTTTTTTACAATAAAAAATTTGTACAAAAGGTTTTTTTTCATTAATTATTAATTTCATAATTAAATAATTAAATTCATAAACATGTCTGGTCACACCACATGAAAAGGTCATCAAACTGCCAAATTATCTGATATTTTAATAGACTTATTGACCTTGACACATGGCAATGAAGATCTGCAGGGTTCCTCTCTATGATGTAATTCCCTGTTTTATGTTTTTCTAAATGAAAAACATGAAAATGCCACTTGACCCCCAATAAAAACAGACCAGATCAGAACAAACCAAACCCTCTCCTTTATTATCTCTCCACCACTATTTTTTCCCTTACACTCACTTTTTATCCTTTCTGTAACTCTTGTTAATTCTCTTTTACACACTAGGAGAGGTGAAAACATATTGTCAGAGGCTTTTCACTCCTCTGAATTAGACACAGCCTAACACACACACATTCTCTCTCCAGCGATAAGCCTGACACACTAACTCCAGATCTGATTTGCTGTAGCCGGAGGCTCAGACTAAATATAAACAGCCCTTTTATTGAACTTTAATAACGCTTTTTATTAAGTTAGAACTTAGCGACTGTGTTTGTTGTTTTTGGAGGGGATCCAAGGCAGAATTTGGCCACGGTCAGCAATATCACAGCGTCCTGCAAGCTCAACATTTATTACAAACACAGTCATGTGTTCAGACATTATTCTTATGCGTGGCGTCGGGAAAGCATTAATCCAGAGCCCAACAACAGGTCATGGATAACCACACGTCATAAACCCAACATTTTGCACTAAAATATTTTGCAAATTAATCTCTCATTTCACATCTCTCCATTCCAGGATTCGTGCCAAAAGCCTGCGTGTTATGAGAAGACTGTGACTCTGTTGAAGGAGCCGCACGATTCTCTCGGTATGACGGTTGCCGGTGGAATGAGCAGCAGGGGGTGGGATCTGCCCGTCTACGTCACCAATGTCGACCCCAATGGAGTGGTGGGACAGGAGGGCTCGATCTGCAAAGGTACACCCTCACAAAGTGTTTAACCTATTCAGGAACATCTGACAAAGCCACACACACCTGTTTCCAAGGTGCCCCTCTGATCTTTCCTCCCTTTGAATGCAAGTACACATACAAACAAAAGACACACCTGCTACTGCATATGCATATGCATGACTGTCATCAGCTCTGCAAATATATGCATATAACACTAGAAAATGACACACTCCCACTCGTACACCTGCCATACTGTCTCTCTATCATACACACTCACATTTATCAGCTGCCATCTGAGCCTATGGAAGTTTCTTAAGGTTTATTTCTGTCACATGTGACATGTACGTAGGCGTGTGAAGGTGTGACCATGCATGCATGTTGTGTTCAGAGCAGACACATACACACATAAAGCGTTTTGCTGTATAAACGTGGATATAGTTGTGGTAAAGCCAGTGTTTGAATTATACCAAAGCTTCTGGGAGGGTCAAATATTTGGAAGATAATGGGTTTTAGAGTTTTGCAGTAAAATACTGCTAGATTGCCAGAATCGGGTATTAAGATGGTACTAGTTATCTTTCAGTAACAGTAATAGTAGTTGTTACGGAGCTGACTCTTAATAAAGGTAGACTGTAGCACTTCAGCCATTTCAAGCTTTGCCAAGTATTGCATATTTAAATAAATATTTTAAATGTATTTTAAAATTAAATGGATTTTTAATAGAAAAAAAATCATATCAATTCAATATATACACAACATTAAAATCAATAATTGATTTTATGAATCAATGATGGCATTCAATTAATCGAAAGTGACAGTCAAGACATTTATAATTTTACAAAAGATTTCCATTTCTATTCTATTTTTGGTTCATCCTAAAAGAATGATCAAAGTGCCCACAAAATTATTAGGCAGCACAACTGTTTTTTCAACATTGATAAGAAAATGTTTTTCGAGCACCAAAATCAACATATTAACTCTTTCACCACCATTGACGTTTTTTCCCGGCTTTCCGTGTTTTCACTGTTATACGGTAGGGGGCACTATGATATCTTCTGAAAGAGTACTGAATCTCCTGATCAAAACACATGAGAAGATGATGCAGAAATAAGTGATATCATATGTAATCATATATAAAATAATGTGATCATCAACATTAAACAGCACATAAATCAAAACTGCCTAATGTTACTCAATGAAATGTTCACCCAGGACGAGCTACAGGACTGTGAAGCTTTGGGGTGTTGATGGACTCCATCTAATCCATCTGTGTTTTGATCATCGTTCTGAATCTGATCTGGATGTAGTATTTGACAAAAACGACAAAACATTTCTCAGCTTTTTGCTCAAAATGTTGCTTTTTTTTATGAAACTTGCCCACATTCAAGTGTTGATAAAAAAAAGAATGCATGTTCAGATATTCATACAACTAAATATTCTGAGGGCCATGAAATTTTTGTAAAGTGATCAAAAATGCTGGCGGTGGCTGGCTTGTGGGGAAAGAGTTAAAATGAAGTATGAAGAATCATGTGATATACTGTAAACACACAATCAGAATAATAAAATATGAAATGTCTAGATGTGAGATTCTACAGGGGCCTCATTTATAAAATGTTCCGACCTACATTTGATCTTACGATCATTTCTCAAATGTGCCCTCAGAGGTGAATGTCTGATCCTGTCCTACTTTCTCCTTTTCCGTCTTTAATCTCTGCAATCTCGTTGTCATATTTATATAATTAATGTCAAATGTAGAAAAAAAAAAATGATATTAATATTTAAATTCTTAGTAATCTTCCATGCACTTGTTTCTTATATGCACATTATTCTATTAAAAAGGAAAATCACATCTACTCAACAAAAGTTGAAAACCTCCTATCAACACAACTCCAAGCTGTTAGAGTCTGGTGATCTCTATAGTAACGTCTATCCCGTCTCTTAGGTGACATTCTTTTAAACGTGAATGGGGTTGACCTGACGGGTGTGACTCGGAGCGAGGCTGTGGCTAACCTGAAGAACACCTCGTCCCCGGTGGTCCTGCGGGTACTAGAAATGAGACCCCCTAATGAGACCTCCCTGGACTGCATGCCGCCCCTGCATTCCCCCTGCGCTCTATTGCCCTCTTCACCCGGAGACATCAAACTACCCCCGCCTAATGATGACTACGCCCCACTCTGGGTGTCCTGGCTCCAGCTGCCCAGGTACAATCAACAGAATAAACACAAAGAAACAGATGTTAATTATTTTGAAGTATGTTTGGCTTGTTTTATTCACATCAAAAAGCAATATTTATATTATATTATATTATATTAGTATACTAGTAAAAAAGCTTTATATATATAAGCTTTTTTACTAGTCTTTCCTCAACTTTCTTCCCTTCTATGAGCTTTTTATTTTGCCCATATTTAATAAATCGTTGAGAATTTTAAAGAATCGTTTGCTGTGGTAGAGTGTGAAAGTTCCTAACAACTTCCCAAATGATTTGATTAGCATAATTCAGAAAGTTGTGTGTAGGACAGAAAGAGAGAGCGACAGGGGAAAGCCCTTCTCACCCTCTCACTGCTGTAACAGGTTTAGATGCTTGGAAGTGTGACGGCTTTAAATAGATTCCCGGGAAAATGTCCTTCTAGTTATGCGTCTTTCTTTCCTTCACACGTTTCTTTTGCTCTTGTCTGCTCTCCATTTCTACATCATCGTATTTCACAGAAGTCCACTCTAAATCTGAGCTCTGAACTTTCATGCTGTTAGTTAGCGGTTCGATATCATGGTAAATATCCATAACACTAGCCTTTTTCCAGGGACCGTCAGTCTTAGTCTTTCAGTGTTGCTACTCGCCATTTGTAAACTCGCTTATTTCCCCAAGATATCCATAAGCTCCATCTGAACCAACCACCATCTCACCCCAGCGTAATGACTCCTGAAATACACCTCTATGCATCTCCCTTAAATGGACAGTTCACCCAAAAATTATAATTCTGTAAAATATGGTTGAATTTGTTAAGGTATCAAGTAATAATGAACAACAAATTATTAATCTAGGCAAATGATAATTTACATGTAGCATTCTGGGTAATCTGAATTGAAAAACCTTTCCTGATCCCGTTTTCCTCTCTTCTCCCATTGCTTTTTATGTGTCCTTCACTAATAAAGGCTAAAAGCCCCAAAATATGTTATTGTTGTTCGTTCCTTTTTCTTTTATATTAATAATAATAATAATAATAATTATTATTATTATTATTATTATCATTATTATTATTATCATCACCTTTTAAATTTAATTTATACAACTGGAAAGTTAAACATTTATTCATACTATATGCAGAAATTAACATTGATCACATTATTATTATTATTAATATTAATGTTGTTGTGTTCCTTTTTCTTTTAATTGTTTATAATAACAATCATAATTATTATTTTAGTTTATACAACTTAAAATGTTTAAAAAGCATTAATACTGTATATGCATGCAGAAATTAACATTAACCAAGATTATTCAATGCTGTAAAAGTATTGTTCATAATATCTATTGCTTTATCTAATGTTAACAAATTAAACCTTAACAAAGTAAAGTGTCATGTTCCATTGAAATAACATGTTCCATTGAAGTAACAATCAGTCAAATCAACAATAAAAAAAAAAAAAAAAAAGATGATGATACAATTAAAGTGAATCATTTCCCGTCTGGGTGAACTACCCCTTTAAGTGTTCTTGCATTATATGCTTTGTCCTGTGTCTACCTGTATACCAGCTGAATGACAATAAAATTAACCTTGACATTTCTGTCCTTTCCAGGCATCTATACTGCTGTAAAGACATTGTCCTCCGCAGGAGCACGTCTGGCAGTCTGGGTTTTAGTATTGTGGGTGGACAAGAAGAACTCAACTGTAACCAGTCCTTCTTCATACGCTCCATCGTAGAGGGCACACCGGCTTACAACGACGGCAGGATACGGTACGGACACCTGGAATATGTAGTGTCTACTTTTGACAGAAACCATGCTTTATGTAGAGCACCTATAAATAACTGCCTAGTACAATTTATTAAATGCTATTTTTTTCCTTTACCCTCATTCTCCAACATTCTGAAACTTCCCTCTTTCGTTTTTTTTTTTTATTATTAGCTGTGGGGACATCCTGCTGGAGGTGAACGGCAAGACTACCTGGGGAATGACACACACGGCTCTAGTCCGCCTACTCAAGGAGCTGAGGGGTCGGATCACTCTCACCATTGTTTCTTGGCCTGGCAGCCTGCTATAGGACTACTCTGCATGGGGGAGGGGCTTATCACACTAACCCTGCACTAAGGGGTGGAGCTTACACTAAAGACCTTATAATGACAACAAAAATGATGGATTTTAAAATCCGAGACTTCCTTGAAAGGTGGGGCTTATGACATGGACTGCCCCTCCCGGAGCAGGAAATGACACTTGGACCTCATCCGGGTATTAGGAGCTAAGACTCTAAATATGAAGACGGAGCCAACGGCATAACTCCGCCCACCAAGAAGCACGTTTGTCAGACTCCAAAACCAGGAGGCGCTTTCACAATTGCCCTTTTGTCGATCGGCAAGGCATAAATATGACATTTGTGCATGAGAGGAGCATCATGTCGGTTATAGATAGAAGGCGGAGCTCTTAATCAGTACTAAAGGACTTGGGAGGGTCTAAAAACGAATTCAGGATGCAACAAGGAGCGCGTCTGTCAATAAATGACTCGGAAATAGATGTATAAACATTACGAGCACTGTGCTCTATGTAGTCAGATTGTGTGACTCTAATGTTGTTCGTAGAGGACGTTCAAGATGCTGCACATGAGAGGGGCTTCCTTCGGATGAGAGATGAAAGGGATACTGGGATAGGTAGGGGTTGGGCGGGGACACACGTTGCCAATTCCATTAGTTTTACATGTTAGAAAATGCATCGAAGTGGACGCACATTCTTTACTATAAACGTCGATGTCTGAAAAGATGATAACGAAACGGATTCAAGCACTTGTACTTTGACTAATATTACTTTTGGTTTATTTCTCTCTCTGTTTCTACGGCTTTCAGATATCGGCTTCAGTTCGTTCGTTCTGACAGTGGTTCATTCTCTCCATCCGCTGGCATGGAGACACATTTGCCAAGTAGTTCTTTCTATGTTGGTACATTTCAGATGCTGTCACATATGAAAATAAACTATAGTGAGTAATAAAAAAGAATAGCAACTGAAAAAAGAAAAGCAAATGTTAATAGTCTATTTTAAAAATGGATGATAACTTATAATGCTTATAATGATAATGTGAGATTTTGGCGGCCTTGCTGACTTTTTTTGTTTACTTTGGAGGAGAAAGGTCGGGAGAGAGTGGTGTGTGAAAGGCTCACTGTGTGAGTGTGTGTATGAGTGTGTGTGTAGGTGTCATTGTGGGGTAAGGTGTGTGTGCTCTGGCATCTCGTGCTTTGGCTTGTGCAGTATATTGTATCTGTTGGTACCTTTGGTTCAATGATCAATAAAGTCATTCTACAAGGAGACTTGTGTTACTGTGAGAGTTCTTACTGTGTGTGTGTGTGTGTGTGTGTGTGTGTGTGTGTGTGTGTGTGTGTGTGTGTGTGTGTGTGTGTGTGTGTGTGTGTGTGTGTGTGTTTTTGTGACATATCAGGACACAAATGTGTATAATGACATGGGTATGATATAGGTATTACAAGGAGAGGGTGACTTACGAGGACGTTACCCATGTCCCCATTTAAGGTAAGATAGGTAAGATACCTAGGAAAGGTAGGGTAGGTAAGATTTTTAAACGTTCTTGAAAGAATAGTCTTATGTTCACTGTTCACCAAGGATGCATTGATTTGATTAAAGATACAGTAAAAACAGCAATACTGTTAATAAATAGTATTACAATTAAAAAATTGTTTTATATTTTAATATATTTGTAAAATTGCTGAATTTTCAGCAGTCTTCAATGTTCAGTTGATCCTTCAGAAATCCTTTTATATGCCGATTTGCTGTTCAAGACATTTCTTACTATTATCAATGTGTCAGTTGTGCTGCCTAATATTTTTGTGAAGTCACGAGGCATTTTTTCAGGATTCTCTGATGAATAGAAAGTTCAAAAGAACAGCATTTATTTGAAAAAAAAAAAAAAAAAAATATATATATATATATATATATATACACACACACACACATACATAAACTATATATACACATACACATTATTTATTATATATATATATTATATATATATATATATATATATATATATATATATATATATATATATATATATATATATATATATATATATATATATATATATATATATATACACACACACACACTATATATATATATATATATATATATATATACACACACACACACATACATACATACATTGTGTATATATATATATATATATATATATATATATATATATACATACACACACACACACACACACACACACACACACACTCACCTAAACACATTATTATTACACAACACACTGTTCAATTTCTCATTAATGCAATTATCTAATTAATCCAATCACATGGCAGTTGCTTCAATGCATTTAGGGGTGTGGTCCTGGTCAAGACAATCTCCTGAACTCCAAACTGAATGTCAGAATGGGAAAGAAAGGTGATTTAAGCAATTTTGAGCGTGGCATGGTTGTTGGTGCCAGACGGGCCGGTCTGAGTATTTCACAATCTGCTCAGTTACTGGGATTTTCACGCACAACCATTTCTAGGGTTTACAAAGAATGGTGTGAAAAGGGAAAAACATCCAGTATGCGGCAGTCCTGTGGGTGAAAATGCCTTGTTGATGCTAGAGGTCAGAGGAGAATGGACCGACTGATTCAAGCTGATAGAAGAGCAACTTTGACTGAAATAACCACTCGTTACAACCGAGGTATGCAGCAAAGCATTTGTGAAGCCACAACACGCACAACCTTGAGGTGGATGGGCTACAACACCAGAAGACCCCACTGGGTACCACTCATCTCCACTACAAATAGGAAAAAGAGGCTACAATTTGCACAAGCTCACCAAAATTGGACAGTTGAAGACTGGAAAAATGTTGCCTGGTCTGATGAGTCTCGATTTCTGTTGAGACATTCAGATGGTAGAGTCAGAATTTGGCGTAAATAGAATGAGAACATGGATCCATCATGCCTTGTTACCACTGTGCAGGCTGGTGGTGGTGGTGTAATGGTGTGGGGGATGTTTTCTTGGCACACTTTAGGCCCCTTAGTGTCAATTGGGCATCGTTTAAATGCCACGGCCTACCTGAGCATTGTTTCTGACCATGTCCATCCCTTTATGACCACCATGTACCCATTCTCTGATGGCTACTTCCAGCAGGATAATGCACCATGTCACAAAGCTCGAATCATTTCAAATTGGTTTCTTGAACATGACAATGATTTCACTGTACTAAAATGGCCCCCACAGTCACCAGATCTCAACCCAATAGAGCATCTTTGGGATGTGGTGGAACGGGAGCTTCGTGCCCTGGATGTGGATCCCACAAATCTCCATCAACTGCAAGATGCTATCCTATCAATATGGGCCAACATTTCTAAAGAATGCTTTCAGCACCTTGTTGAATCAATGCCAAGTAGAATTAAAGCAGTTCTGAAGGCGAAAGGGGGTCAAACACAGTATTAGTATGGTGTTCCTAATAATCCTTTAGGTGAGTGTATATTATATATATCTTGTATATAACATGTCTTTATTGTCACTTATGGTCAATTAAATGCATTCCTGCTGAACAGTATTAAGCATAAAAAATATTGCATGAAAATCTTACCTCATAAATTTTCTCTTATAAAAAAGTCTTACTGGCCCTAAACTTTTGAACGGTGGTGTAAATGTGAATGTGCTGACTGACCTTGACTGAAGGTCAGTACATCTGCTGGATTTCTCCATACTAAAATCATGATTCACACACATTTACATTTCTTGATCATGTTTATGATTTTGATTCAACAAAATTAACATTTGGCACAACAAAAATACCATTTTGTATTATGAAAACAATAAGAAGTCATTTTAAATTATGAATAAATAAATTGAAATAAAAAAATTGTGTACCCTTTCGAATTTTTTTATAAATTTCATTTTCAAGAAATTAAATGTTAAATTGCTAAAACTGTAACATAAATGGGCTTATCAAGCGTTTGGCATATGATTAATCAAAATCTATTCACAGTTGTTCAATCAGGCTTTGACTGGTGACAAAACTAATGATCTTTCACTAAAGACCTCCTATTGGTCAACAAACGGGCTCACCAGCTGGCTAGGCAGTTATTCTGTGGCCTCCGACTGGTTCTCCTGGTCCGCACTGCACTCCTCGCTGGGCTCAAGGCTTCCTCGGTTGTGTCTGGAGCGTTTGTGCCTGTGTCTCCTGTGGCTATCTGCGTCATCACTATCATGACGCCTCCTACTGTTGCCACTAATGAGAGAGAGAGAGTAGAAGAAGGTCACATGATCTATATATATAATGGTTATATAAGATGGTTTGCCCCCTCTAATGAATATCACCTTTGTAGGCCAGTGTGTGTGTGTTTGTATGTTATTCTGCATGGTGTGTCTGATGTGGGGCTTTATTGGCATGTGAACATCTTACACATGTATTTGTTGTTGTTTTGTGTGTACATTTTTACATAAGGGTAATTGTTTGACCCTCCCAGTCTTCGTATACACCTTAGGGATAGTAAATATATGTGTTGCCAGTGTGAGAAATTAACCTTTTTTAAATTAAGGGACAATATTTGCACCCTAAAATACATTTTCAGGGAAATTTTTATTTGATGAGAGCATGATAAAATAAAATAATTAAAATTAAAAAAAAAATTAAAACTGCTTGTACTATATAGGGTAGGCGGGGGTACTGAAGCTTATCTTAAAATTTATAAAAGGTTTATTTTAGGGCTGTCAAAATTAAAATTAATTTTAACAGCACTAATTTAATTAATGCGCGATTAACGCGGCGTGCATTTTCTGTTTGATCCGTGGCCTAGCCTGTAATTGGAGAAATCGAGAGCAGCCATAGATGTAAAGGATGCAGCAACAAACAGAAATAGGGAAAGAAAAGGGCTAACATTAACATTACTATTCTGAAACAAGTGACGTTATATAGCCTACATAAGATACCTTATGCATAAGCTATTTAACTTTTATTAGACTCCAGGTCGCAATAAAGGAAAAGGGTGTTTTTACACTGAGCACGTTTGAAGCAGTCCATGTGTCCCAGCGCGATAGTTCTCGATTTCCCCCACAGCGCTGGTCAACTTGATTCTATTGAAACCTGGTGCATTTGCATGCATCTAACATAAATCACAAACATGCACAGAGCATGACAGAAAACGGGTCAATATATATATATATATATATATATATATATATATATATATATATATATATATATATATATATATATATATATATATATATATATATATATATATATAGAGAGAGAGAGAGAGAGAGAGAGAGAGAGAGAGAGAGAATTATTTTGAATTTAGTGCTATTATGCACAGCTGAGTAAATGACATTTGGGTTTACTGTAGGCTGTGTGTGTCGGATGAAGGGGGCTTTCTGTTGCATGCTTGCAAAGGGACTCCAGGGAGATGCGCAATGCGCGAATACACTGCAAGCTCGCTCTCGCTCGTAAATCATTAACACCACCACCACAACTAAATACATTACAATCGGCTAAAACAAATGCATAGGCTACTTTTCTGAACAAGAGACTGTGTTTCTCACACTGTTCATGTGAATCGCGGCACAGTTCAAGTGCCACCGAACTCATAGCACCTCCTCGTCTCAGGTTCGGTACCCTGGTGCGCTCCCAGCTCCACAGCTTTCACATTATCAATTTTTTATTGCGAACCGTGCCCTGTTCTGAACTAAACTGCCAGTGTAAAAATGCCTATTTCTATTTTTAAAATAAGTACTGCTTATTCTGAATTTTTAAGTTTAGGCTTAAGAGACATGAACAAGTTCCTTGAAAAACATCTATGACCTTTGATACATGTCTAGTCTTCATGCTCTTTTGAGTATGGTATCACTAATAATAAATCATGCATATTTGTCCATACCCATGTTGATTAGAGTATTAAAAACTTGAAAAGTATTAATTTAAGGTACATTTAGAACTGATAAAAATGTGCAATTAAGTTGATTAATCGCGAGTTAACTCACGGCAATCATGTGATTAATCGTGATTAAATATTTTAATCAATTGACAGCCCTAGTTTATTTATATTAAAAATATTGTAAAACAAATTATGGCTGTAAGATCAAAAGTCTCAAGTATCAAGTATAGAAATAGCTCTAAATAATGCACAATATGTCATTATACCGATATGATCGGTTAGTATACATTTCGAATAATTTTTCAATTTTTTATATCAGATTGTACAGCTCTTTACAGTCTACTGTCACAGATTTTGATGTAACCACTGATTCATGTTGGGAATGTTTTCAGAGCTGATTTAGTTTGTTTTTTCATGAAAAACACTTCATGCTATCAGACAGTGAATACAGATGACAGCCACAGGTCACTATAGTGTCAGTAGAGGAATTAAACACATAACTAGACATGATTAGAATAGAATGTTATGAAATATATCACATTTTAGATAACAGATAAAAAAAATCAGAGGAGTTCACTGCAAGGGACTTTTTCTGCCCTCACATCTCTAACATCTGGGGGAAATGTCACCCTTGGCATATATTATGTCTTTTACTGTCCTGCACCAATTTGTGAGTTACCTGCGTGAGGATCTGTGTTGTTCATTCCTGTCTCTGTGTCTTCTTTCTCGATGTCTGTCCCTCGCTCCTTCTCTTCCCGAGCTTTCCCTGTACCTCTCGCTCCCGTGATGACTGTGATCCCTGTGTCGAGATGCACGCTCCTCCTCACTGCACACACATATTCAAGCACACTCATTAGTAATGAGTGAAAATAACAGCACATCAGATCTGCTGTTCTAAAACTACATACTTAGGTAGCTGCCTATTAACTGTCAAGGAACCTCATAAGTGACCATTTGGAATGCTCAACATAGCCAGCAACTACAAGGCAGACTGGCACTTTTTACTTAAGCATTTTGCTAAGCTAATGCTCTTGCAAACTATTATGCTGCATTTTAGCAACTTTGCACAATCATTTAATAATTTCAAATCAATCATTGTCCTCAATAGCATGAAATAACATGGTATGCACAATGGACTATGGAAAGCAAGAAAGGTAACTATAAAGATAACTATATTGTCGTCCACAAAAACGGACAATAACGTCCTGCTATTGTTAAAGTGCGCGCTGCAGTTATGTTGCCTGCCATTTTAAAAGCTCTTTTAAATCAGGTGGATTTTGACTGGCTGACAATGCTTTTAAGCTCCGTTTCCATCAGTTAAAATGACAAATAAATACACACTCCGAGAGCGCTCAACAAGACGTTTTATTATACAAAATTGATCAGGTGAATGTACGTTTTAAACCGCTTATTGTACACGTACGTTAATTGCCGTTGTAAACTAATGCGCTGCTGCATTGTAACGCACACACATAGACAGTAGCGCGCACATCACGTGCAGATCGCGTGCACACAGAAAAATTCAGTAGCGCAGAAATTGTCAACACTGTTGTGATTTATCAATAAAATAACTTAGAAACTGAAAAGTTGTAGCATATATTTCTTAGTAACTAAAACCCACAGGTTCACTATTAGTAGAGAGATGCTGCCAGGTAGAATTCATTCACATGCAATCGCTCTCTCACTAATGCATTCATATAAATGTAATCTTTACTGGGCTACTCTGTATCTGATTTAGAACTAGCAGAAATCTGTGAGAAATATAACGACCGGAAGACAAAAAAAATTATGTAGGAGCAATAGCCTTGTGTGCAGCACTGTCATACGCAATGTGCGCAAGAAAACCTGTGTTCAAGTTCATGAATTACGTCATTAGCGACTTCATTAAAGAAGTCGTTCAACCCCTAATGTTAACAGGGTCACTGTCATGCAAACACCGCATCTCTCTGAAATGGCTCAACTTGCAGCCATTATGATGTATCCTAATAAAAGCCTCTGAGTGCACATTTACACAGACAAAGAGAGAGACAGAGAAAAGAGACAAACTCAATAACCTGATCCTCCATCAGTAATCAGCAGTCAGCTAAAACCTCTGGCCCTCAGGTGCTGTGCTATAGATTAGTCCTGGAAACACTAATTAAATGACAGGGGACAAAAGAGTTTGTGGTGCCAGTGATCAGTGTGAGGCACTTGTTGTGTGTGTGTGTGTGTGTGTGTGTGTGTGTGAGAGTGTGTGAGAGTGTGTGAGAGTGTGTGAGAGTGTGTGAGAGTGTGTGAGAGTGTGTGAGAGTGTGTGAGAGATCGCTCCAGAAAACCAAATGTTTTTGTGTCACTTAAAGGCACATTTCACACAAAAATTAAAATTCTGCTTCTACTACCGAAATTTGTATTTTCAGATATTTGGAAAATTGATCAAAAAAATAAATATGTTAAATCTGATTCTATTGCATAGAACTGAATAAATAATAATATACTGATATTTAAACATAAGTGACCCTATCTCAATATCTGGATGAGTATATCCTCTCTTGTGCCTTAAGGGTTGCTTTTTAATCAAAAAGTATGACAACGTGCTACATAAAATGACTGCCAAATCTCAACACGAGTCCTCTGACTTAAAAAATAAGCATTTTCGGTTTCGGTTTATGGCCAAGTGCATCCAGAATTTTCAGTTTCAGTGCATCCCTAACTTTGACTGAACTATCCATTTAAGTAACATATGTTTCCTCTGTGCATTTCTCATTGTTAATCAAATAATCTCTATGTTATTGTTAGCAACCATGGCTGAAAGCCCAACATTAATCTGTGTTGGTGTGTCGCATGCCATTGCAAATTCTTCTTCATGCTATTAAAACAGATTAGAACAATATACATGGCCTTCTGGTACTTATAAATATATAAAGGGACAATGAGTAAGACATGATGTGGGTGTCTGTGTGTGTGTGTGTGTGTGTGTAGGTGTCGAGCCAGCTGGACTGAAGACAGGCCAGTCCTCTCTCTAAGCCACAGGAATGAGATCATATCTATGAGACAAGTGTTCACCAAATGTCCAACCAGTTGCTAAGAGCATTACCAGCCAGATTAAAAGAGAGAGAGAGAGAGAGAGAGAGAGAGAGAGAGAGAGAGAGAGAGAGAGAGAGAGAGAGAGAGAGAGAGAGAGAGAGAGAGAGAGAGAGAGAGAGAGAGAGAGAGAGAGAGAGAGAGAGAGAGAGAGATGATGAAAGATAGAAAAAGTTTGTGTGGCATATTGTCCTGAATCCTGACTCACAAAAAATATTTAGCAGCACAGCTGTTTTCAACATTGATAATGATAAGAAATGTTTGCAAATCAGCATATTAGAATGATTTCTGAAGGATCATGTGACTAAAAACTGGAGTAAAGATGCTGAAAATTCAGCTTTGCCATCACAGGAATAAATTTCATTTTAAAATGTATTAAAATAGAAAATATATATATATATATATATATATATATATATATATATATATATATATATATATATATATATATATATATATATATATATATATATATATATTTTTATTTATTTTTTCACAATATTACTGTTTCCACTGTATTTTTGAACATAAGAGACTTCAGTAACACTTTCTATGAAGACCATGCTTATAATGAATTTAGCCCCATTTATACTTATAAGTAAACTGTTTGTATTAATGATTTCTGTGTTTTTATCATTCTTTTATTAAATGAATTATTGTTCATATAGTTACATTTACAAGTAAACTTAAAATGTATGAGCACATCTTCAAGATTTCTTAACATTAGCTTTAGGAAAATTACATCCTATGTTTTCACTTCACTTAAAGACATCAAATTATGCATTTATAGAGGTTAGTAACTGTATTATTACTCACAATAAGTATTTATAAGAACACAAGACTGCTATTAATAGCAACATGTTCACTTATTTGACAGATATAAATCTGAATGACTAAAAAGTAACTGCAACTATAATATACAGTACTTATAAGTATAAATCATAAGCATGATCTTCATAGAGAACATTAAAAACCAACCCAAAATTATTGAACAGAAGTATATTTTTAGATGGATAGTAATTCTTATTACAAAGTCGTATGCATACATATACATCGATCTTATCGCCATTTTAATTTGCCACAAATGTGATTCCAAGCATAATATTTGTCGAATGCATTTATATCATCTACATTCAGGCATTTACTTTTTTTCAAATTCAATTTAAATTCAAATTTAAATTACTTCATACAGTACATCACACTAAACTAAAAATGTCCTGAAAAGTCTGTATGCAATTTCTTTTCAATCGTAAAAGTTTAAAGTCACTGCTGTCCAGGACACAACATGAACAAGTGTTTACACTGGAAACGAAATGTGTCAAATGCGAGTCAACTTAAGTGACTGGACCAAAACATTTTTTGGACCCCATTGGCACCAGTATTTACAGCTCATGATCGAATCCCTCAACATGTATATTAAGTAAACAGGATCTTAGCATGTGATAGATGTAAAGTTCTCTCAGCATGTGCTAAAGCGAGAGAGGCTGTGTATGGTGAACAGAGTGTTGTCGTTCACTCAGCATGTGGCAGATAGAGATTGATTGTGCAGTTTCTGAGTGGATGTTGTGTAAAACAGTGATGGAGAAGACAGAGATTTGTCAGTGTATATATGAGAGAGAGAGAGGGGATCTGAGAGCTGAATGAATATGTTAGTCAGTAGGTTCTCTGCTCTCTCAGAGAAACGACACAGGCGCTAAGCCGCTAACATACCCTCAAAGCCTTGGCATGGTCAGCTGCGTGTGACAACTTCAGTCCTAGTTTACGTGGTGCCAGGCCAAAAGTGTGTGTGTGTGTGTGTGTGTGTGTGTGTGTGTGTGTGTGTGTGTGTGTGTGTGTGTGTGTGTGTGTCCTCGCACAGGCCCAGCAGCAAGTCAGAGGACTCGTGTTGAGATTTGGCAGTCATTTTATGTAGCACGTTGTCATACTTTTTGATTAAAAAGCAACCCTTAAGGCACAAGAGAGGATATACTCATCCAGATATTGAGATAGGGTCACTTATGTTCTTTCTGTATGTCTCGATAACATGCTTTAAAAAGCAAATATGATATTTTGAGCGAAAAAAAAAAAAAAAGTCTAAATGACTGACATAAGGTAAAGAAGAGTTCAGTTTTTATGTGTGTGCATGAAAGCTGAAAGTGAGAGAAAGATGATCTAAAAGAGAGAGAGAGAGCATGTTGCCTGACAGGCCGGTGTGCCTTCCAGCTGTTCTACTGGCCTGTTTTAATCTCAGCTCTCTCCTCATGTGACCTCAAACTGAATATACTGCCACCACAGCACAGACTCGGTGCAGAAATGGTTGGGAGGTCAAAGAGAACAAAATATGGATCATCAAAAAAAAAAAAAAAAATTACTTTCTTTCATCTGTGGAGAACATAAGGTAATAGTTCTGAGGATTGTGTTGGTTGCTTTGTTCCAAGAAATTACAATGAATGGGGACTGAAGATGCCAAGCTTAAAGGATGCAAAGCATCAAAAAAATGGTCCATATGACTCTAGTTCACATCTTCTGGAGCTTTACAATATAGCTTGGTAAGAGTTCATGAAAGTAGTAGAGATGTCTGATTCATGAATGATTTGTTTTGTTGAGTCAGATTTTTTGAATCTGTTGATTCAGTTAACAAAAAAATCTAAACGACTCAATGAGCTGATCATCACCATCACTTTCTGTTTGTTCCTCACACAAAGCGATCATACGGCTTCAGAAGACTTGGAATATAACACATGAGATACATGAACCTATTTTATGATGCTTTTGCTTCATTTCTGAAGCTTCTGAATAAAACAACTAGTAGGCTACACATTTCCAGTGGTGTAAAGTATTTGAGTTAATGTATTTAGTTACTGTACTTAATTATCTTTTTTGGCTAATTTGTATTTTTACTGAGTATCAAAGATATTAGCAAATTTTACTCTCTACTTGACAAAATGTTTGAAGTATGTGTACTCTTTACGCCAATATATTTGTGATGAGTAATGCAGTTACTCAGAGTGGTGCAGGTATGACATCACTTTGCAGGCCAAAACGTGGAAGCGAGTTAGCATTTTAGCACTTCCGGTTCTTTTGTCCCGAAGTCGATGGGTTTTTTCGATGGACTACAGAGGCAGTCGAGGAGATTAAACATCACGCCGAACAGGTAAACTCAGTCAGCTTTTACAGCCTTATTATGCTCATAATCGTTGTCGGAAGCTTAGTGATGGTGATATTGAGTTTGTGGGATTGTAGTGTAGTCCGTTTCTAGCCTACCTTTAGCTTTTCACTTCTGGTGACTGCATTTATGCTTCAAAAATTCATAAAAGTTGTGTTCATCTGTGATAATTATCTTGATGGACAAAACGTGCAAGTATCATTACATTTTGTTAAATCACAGAGCTTGTTTTTTTGTGATAATCCAAAAGCCTATGGGAAAATCCTATTGGGTTTTTCTCGAGGGAACCAGCGTGATGCTAACTGGCGGTTGGCCTATGAAGTGACATCATACCTGCACCACTCTATTACATGGCACCCAACTTTTTCTGCAGCAGTTTATTTCTGCTATAAAGAAGTGATATCGCCATCTACAGGGCACTGAAGGTACTTTATCTTGTGCTTTTTGCCCTTACTCACCCAAACTTGTCAACAAGGTTACTTTAAGTGAATGCGAGTGCATTAGGTAGTTGCTGAATTCCAGGTGCTTGATTTATGAGATAAGGTCATAAATGCAGCCGGTAATGAGGCCGATGAGGTCTACTGCAAGTAGACTTTGACTAGTTCATTTTATTTATACGTTATATTGAAGAGACCTTTTTGAAGGATATTAGTTTACTTATGGCCTTTTCGAGTAATTGAGCTTAACTGAGACTTGAGTGTTTGTAGATGTTTACGAGGCTGTTGTGTCCACCTTGATTTATTGCAATTTTTTAGGTCTTCAGATTTATTTTGATTTTAGAAAATAAACGTGATTTGTCTCCTTACAAATCAGCTGTTTCTCGTTTTTCACTGGGATGTCTCTGAGGTCTTGACTAGTGCATCTTTGAGCCTATAATCAATACGAGTAAAATACTTAAATGCTGTTAAAATCAGATACTCTAAGACTTTTACTCAAGTGGTATTGGAATTGGTGACTTGTAACTTGTAATGGAGACATTTTCACAGTAAGGCATCTGTACTTTTACTCAAGTAAGGTTTTCAGGTACTCTTTACACCTGCAAATTTCTTCTTTTGTGTTTCACAGGGAAAGTATTGCTGGTTTAGAATGGCATGGGGTTTAATAAATGATTATGATGAATGATTTTGGATAAAGGGACAGTTCACCCAAAAAGAACATAATTCTGTTATTATTTATTCAACCTCATGTCATCCCAAACCTGTATGGCTTTCTATCTTCTGTGGTACACAAAAGACGATATTTTGAAGAATGTTGGTGAAATAAACAACATTGGAACCCACTGTTAAAAAAAAATTATGTAAATGATGACATAATTTTCATTTGTGGGTGAACTATTCCTTTAAGAGCATGCTGATTCTGTGCTTGGTCAAGGTATATTAAGGTATACAAACTATTTCATTTCAAAACGGCTAGGTAAATCCTGTTTTCCTTGATGTGTACTCTATAATTTTCTTTCTTTCATCCACACTGCAAAACCTCTGCAAGAAAGTATCTTTGTACTTTAATAGATATTAGACAGACAGACAAACAAACAGATAAACAGTTCTGTTAAGCCTCATCTTCCTGTCGCCTTTCCCACCGCCACTGTTTTTATTCACTGTCTATTTTTCTTCACTTCATCCCTTCTTCACTTCTTTTCCCACACACATGCTTATGTCATGCTGTCTGTGAATGTGGATCCATGGCTGGAACTTTCATTCCCTTAATTAAAGCAAACACTCCGAAACGTTGACAAAATTAAACTAATATGTACAGTCGTTCACTTCTGGAAATAAAAATATTTATATAAAATATATCAAAAATATTGATGACTCAACCTGCACTACACAGATTTTTGTCCAATCAAATGCTCTCTAGAATGAGAATGACCCTCTCCTAAATTACCTCACTTGCTCTGACAAGCAAGTATTAATTATTTTAATTTTATTAGTTTCAATAAGAAATGCATTGACGCATGAAAGAAAACTGCACTCGTCAAGAAATTTCACGGATCTTAAAAACAGCTCCAATTAACCCTGCTATAATCAGACTGTTGATTGGCTTTCTTACCTTCTGTGGTCTTGGGAGGAGGGACTGTGTTCTCGATCTGTTTCTCTGTATCGCTCTCTCTCCCGCTCTCGCTCTGTCTTGTGCCCTCTTTCTCTGGTTTTCTCTCTCACCCTTTCTTTGTTATGACGGCTGTAGTTTTCCCATGCCTTGCCACTGTCTATTACACCTGGCCAGGGAGCCACGCCCACTGCAGGTGAGTACACACCTGGAAAACCCAAAAAAAAAAACATGAAATTATTTAAGAAGCGGATACAAATCAATATCTATTGATTTCTTTTCAAGTGTTGATTCAACTACATACTACTACTACTACTACTACTACTACTAATACTACTACTAATACTAATACTAATACTAATACTAATAATAATACTAATAATAATAATAACAACAACAACAACAACAACAACAACATTAAAAACAATAATAAATAAAATGGATAACATTAATTGATAATGTTAATATTTGATAGTAATTGTTATTATTATGATAATAAAAAATACTAAAACTAATTAATACTTTAATTAGTATAATATAATATGTAATTAGTATATATATATATATATATATATATATATATATATATATATATATATATATATATATATATATATATATATATATATATATATATATATATGGATATATATATATATATATAAATGGACTGTCCATTAAAGTTTACATAATGTACATAATTATACACACATTTATACATGTATATATTTATGAAATATTTGCATGCATACATACACATACACATATACACACACGCACGCGCATGTATACATTTAAGAAAAAAAATTATATTTAAAATGTTTATATTTATATACAGTGGGTATGGAAAGTATTACACACAGCACCCCATATTGACAGAAAAACACAGAATTGTTGACATTTTTGCAGATTTATTAAAAAAGAAAAACTGAAATATCACATGGTCCTAAGTATTCAGACCCTTTGCAGTGACACTCAGGTGTCACTGCAAATATATATTTAACTCAGGTGCAGTCCATTTCTTCTGATCATCCTTGAGATGGTTCTACACCTTCATTTGAGTCCAGCTGTGTTTGATTATACTGATTGGACTTGATTAGGAAAGCCACACACCTGTCTATATAAGACCTTACAGCTCACAGTGCATGTTAGAGCAAATGAGAATCATGAGGTCAAAGGAACTGCCTGAAGAGCTCAGAGACAGAATTGTGGCAAGGCACAGATCTGGCCACGGTTACAAAACAATTCTGCTACACTTAAGGTTCCTAAGAGCACAGTGGCCTCCATAATTCTTAAAATGGAAGATGTTTGGGACAACCAGAACCCTTCCTAGAGCTGGCCGCCCGGCCAAACTGAGCTATCGGGGGAGAAGAGCCTTGGTGAGAGAGGTAAAGAAGAGCCCAAAGATCACTGTGGCTGAGCTCCAGAGATGTAGTCGGGAGATGAGAGAAAGTTGTAGAAAGTCAACCATCACTGCAGCCCTCCACCAGTCGGGGCTTTATGGCAGAGTGGCCCGACGGAAGCCTCTCCTCAGTGCAAGACACATGAAAGCCTGCATGGAGTTTGCTAAAAAAAACACCTGAAGGACTCCAAGATTGTGAGAAATAAGATTCTCTGGTCTGATGAGACCAAGATAGAACTTTTTTGCCTTAATTCTAAGTGGTATGTGTGGAGAAAACGAGGCACTGCTCATCACCTGTCCAATACAGTCCCAACAGTGAAGCATGGTGGTGGCAGCATCATGCTGTGGGGGTGTTTTTCAGCTGCAGGGACAGGACGACAATCGAGGGAAAGATAAATGCAGCCAAGTACAGGGATATCCTGGATGAAAACCTTCTCCAGAGTGCTCAAGACTTCAGACTGGGCCGAAGGTTCACCTTCCAACAAGACAATGAGCCTAAGCACACAGCTAAAATAACGAAGGAGTGGCTTCACAACAACTCTGTGACTGTTCTTGAATGGTCCAGCCAGAGCCCTGACTTAAACCCAATTGAGCATCTCTGGAGAGACCTGAAAATGGTTGTCCACCAACGTTTACCATCCAACCTGACAGAACTGGAGAGGATCCCCAAATCCAGGTGTGAAAAACTTGTTGCATCTTTCCCAAAAAGACTCATGGCTGTATTAGATCAAAAGGGTGCTTCTACTAAATACTGAGCAAAGGGTCTGAATACTTAGGACCATGTGATATTTCAGTTTTTCTTTCTTAATAAATCTGCAAAAATGTCAACAATTCTGTGTTTTTCTGTCAATATGGGGTGCTGTGTGTACATTAATGAGAAAAAAAAAAGAAAAGAAATGATTTTAGCAAATGGCTGCAATATAACAGAGTAAAAATGTAAGGGGGTCTGAATACTTTCCATTACTCACTGTATATAATATAAATTATATAAATATATATATACATACATACATCATATACATGCACATTATTTATATATACACTAGTGCTGGGCAATCGATTAATCGCATCCAAAATGAAAGTTTTTGTTTACATAATATATATGTGTGTTTACGGTGTATAATTATGTACATTTATACATGTATATATTTATGAAATATGTGCATACATACACACACATACATACACATTCATGTATATTTTAAAAACCTGATAAATTTATATTTATATATTTATTTATATAATATATATATATATATTTATATATATATATATATATATATATATATATATATATATATATATATTATATTTATATTATATATATATATTTATATATATATATATATATATATTTATATATATATTTTATATATATATATATATATATATATATATATATATATATATATATATATATATATATATATATATATATATATATATATATATATATATATATATATATATATATATATATATATACATATATATTTATATATATAATATATTTCTTAAATGTATATATAATATATATAGTGTGTATTTATATTTATATAATAATTATACACAGTACACAGTGTGTATATTTTATTTTTAATCACAAACTTTTATTTTTTTGGACGCGATTATTCGTTTGACAGCACTAAATAATATAATTAATATAATATGATTAAATGTAATATACAAGTGGTGACATTAAACATCAAAGTTATAGCACCAAAAATTTTATCATTCTGGAATGACCATAAGACCATAATGACCTCTGATCTGACATTTTACAATAAATCACAAAATTTAGCTAGTTCAAATCTGTCCTAAAGGTAAAACAGTTTTATGCAGCACATTTTTGCTGCATATTTAACCAACACATTTGAGACAGATGGCAGGATAACAGCTTGCTATATAACAAGCAAAGCTATTGCTTTCTCTCATTCACACACAAACACGCATACAACAATCACTGAAAGCTTACAGTGACAATAGCGGCTTTGGTCTCTTGAGTATGCACAAATCATTACAACACACAGAGGTTAACAAGGCCACAGCAGATTTTCTGACACGCTCATTTTTCTGTGTGTGTATGTCCTTGTTAACCTCTGCCTGCAATAATGATGTGTGCTGGACTGCAGTGGAAATGCTTGCAGTGCATTTCTATGCTCAGTGGCTGGAAACGTATCCCTCCACAGTATAGGACGTGTGTGTGTGTGTGTGTGTGTGTGTGTGTATGCGTGTGAGTGGTGATGATGAGAGGGTGTTGAGTATGTTAGAGCTTTGTATGCAGTTCTACTCTCTGTTGTCGCCACCAACCGCCCCTTCTCCCCCCTCCCCACGCATCCTCACATGTAGAAAAAAGCTCTGTGACGTTTGTGGCTCTTGGTGTGTGGCAGTCTGACTGTGCGGTTGTGTTTGTGTGAGCAGAAACTCTTCTTTTTGCTCTTTTGATTGTCAAGGGTGTTTGATGCTCCAATTAAGATGCAGGTTCCAAATGAAATATTTTCCCACTATTCGCTACAAGACTTTGGAAAATCCACAAGGAAATGTTCCTCAAACACAGACTTAAAACACATACACAAAAACATTAAAAGGTTTCCTTTCCCACACACACGCATAATTCAGAAGCCAATGAAAACTCACAATGTTCCATTAGCAAGTATATTTCATTTCCCATAAGTCCCAAATTTATTGTCAGGGCCTGACCTTTGAATCACATTACAATATAAAAATGATAATTATTAGGTTAGAACTGGCATAGAATCAAAAGGTGATGACGTTCATTAGAACAATGATTCAACAAAATATATTCATTACACATTGAAGGCGTAGTGCATATCTCTTTCAATATTCATACCTGCAGGAAAGGGGTAAGGTGGAGCTGAGCGTCGGTCATAGCCTCCTGCCAAACGTCCACTACTGTGATGAGAAAGTGTAAAATGTTAGTGTAAAAAGTTTGGCTAATTTGTTATTTTAAATATTTAAAATATATACATTACCGGTCAAAGGTTTTTGGATGGTACGATTTTTTTATGTTTTTAAAGAAGTCTCTTCTGCTCACCAAGGCTTCATTTATTTTATTAAAAATATAAAAAAAAAAAAAAAAAAAAAAAAGAGTAATATTGTGAAATATTATTAAAATGTAAATTAACTTTTTTCTATTTGATTATATTGTAAAATTTGATTTATTTCTGTGATGCAACGCATCATTACTCCAGTCTTCAGTGTCACATGATCCTTCAGAAATCATTCTGATATGATTTTGTGCTCAAGAAACACTCTAAAAAATGCTGGGTTAAAAACAACCCAAGTTGGGTTGAAAATGGACTAACCCAGCCAGTGGTTGGGTTAAATGTTTGCTTAAAACAACCCGAATCGCTGGGTTAGTCCATTTTCAATCCAACTTGGGTTGTTTTTAACCCAGCATTTTTTAGAGTGAACATTTATGATAATTATCATTGTTGAAAATTTGAAAATGTGAATTTTTTTCCAGGATTCTTTGATGAATAGAAAGTTCAAAAGAACAGCATTTATCTGAAATAGAAAGCTTTTGTAACATTGCACTACCTGCTCAAAAGGTTTGGGTCGGTAAGAATTTATTTTTGTATCTTTTCTGGGAAATATAAATATTTATTGAGCAGCAAATCATCATATTAGAATGATTTCTGAAGGATCATGTGACACTGAAGACTGGAGGAATGATGCTGAAAATTCAGCTTTGATCACAGGAATAAATTACATTTTAAAATATATTCAAATAGAAAACAGTTATTAAACTGTAAAAATATTTCACAATATTACTATTTTTTGCTGTATTTTGGATCACATAAATGAAGCCTTGGTGAGCAGAAGAGACTTCTTTAAAAACATTAAAAATCTTACCGTCCAAAAACGTTTGACTAAAATCATACGGGTGCGCACACACATTCTTTTGAATCTTTCTCTTTCAGGAAAAAGCAGCGCTGTAACATGTAATATGATTGACTTTGCCAAAGAACCCTTATGAGCAAAAACTATAAAGGAGTGTTATAGATTTAAAAAGATAAAAAAAAAATAATTAAAAAGTAATTTGCTCTTACAGCACCTAGAGCAGGCAAGACCCTATTTTAACAACAAGAGAGAAAGGAATAAATAGAGCATACTAACAAAATAGGCAAAAAGTAAGAGAATAAAAGGGTAGACAGAACTTTTCTCAATGATCAAAAGACTTTCCTCTGTTTCAGAGCTCAATTTCCTCATTGTTTGATGTTACTGGCATTAACTCAAAGTGCAGCATGCGCCCGGTAACGTGCCAGCAGTGTGTGACTGTGTGTGTGTGAGTATGTGAGCAGATACAGCTCAGGCAAACAAGCCATTGCCATAAACCCTGGCTGCCCGCCCTGCTTCCGGAGTAGAAGTTAAGTGTGTGTGTGTGTGAGTGTGTGTGTGTGTGTGTGTGTGTGTGTGTGTGTGTGTGTGTGTGTGTGTGTGTGTGTGTGTGTGTGTGTGTGTGTGTGTGTGTGTGTGTGTGTGTGAGAGAGAGAAAAATCGCATCCAACAGGACTCCTTGTGGTCAGGTGTTGGTTAAGAGTGCACATATTCTATTAATATCTCTGGAAAAGATGCTGCTGTTCTGGTTTCCCTTTCTCTTTGGCTTTCTCCCTTCCTGTACCCCACTTCCTCTCTTCTCTCACTTTTCTCTCAAGCCAGCTACAGTTTTTCATTAGTTGCTCTACACTGTAAACCCTAACACTTAGAATAATTAATTGGTTTGAGTAGAGCCAACTCAAATTAAACAAATTAGTTCAAACTAATGAACTTTTACGAGTATTTAGATCTTTCTTTTAATTTTGAGTTCTCAAAACTGACACATTTTAAGTAATCTGAATGGTTTCATGTTTTGAGTTTTGTGAACTTGTTTCTTTTCAGTAAAACTTAAATTTAACTGAAACTGGGCTGGGATTTCTATTTCCCAGCATGCTTTGCCATGGCACTCAAGGGAGAGTAAAATTAAGCTAAAATTAAGTGTTATATGTTTTTGGTGCAACGTTAAGTTGGAGATTTAGTACTGTTTAATGTTTTGCTCTGCTAGTTTAGAAGAGTTTCTGTTATGTTGGGTTTTTGTAGGGTTTCCATTATTGTGACGAGTGGAACATGAGCTTAGTTTGAGAACAGATATATGTTAAATGTATTATTTTGCTGTACTCAGTCAACAAGTGCTATGCTATGCTAATGCTAACAAAGCATTGTGTTACCAATTAGAAAGGTAGCATTTATTGAATTAGCTAGTCAAGTTTCCACTACTAAAAATATTTAAATATTTAATATAATATAAAAAAAGATTAAATGATAATTAAATTAAATGTATGAATTAGCTTACTCAAACATTTCAAGTTAAGAGCAATTCAAATGTAGGTATACAAAATAAAAATCTGCAAGTTCTACTTACTTCAATTTAAGTTAAGAAATTTAAAGTTTATGTAACAGATTACCTAAAAATTTGAGTTTTGCCAACTTATTTGGGTTTTCAGTGTATGTCTCAACACATCAGAACGGACAAAAGGAGATAAGAGGAGGAATTTATGATAATCGATGTTAGATGATCTGGCAGTTACAGTCCCATCTCACCCCTGAGGTAAGCCTTAATTAGTGCCTGGCTCATTAAGACAGCTAATCACTGCAGAATTTGACCCTACTGGCCTCACACTAATGGCTTCGCAAAGATGCTGCTCCCCATTGCTTTGCTTAGAAAGCATATCAACAATTATTAAAAGAATTATTATTGATATTCCACAACGTGTTGAGGGATCGCTGACAAGTAATGAACATACACTGGGGATGTGGATGCTGGAAGTCTCAAAGCTGAAAAAGGCTGAAAGCAATCTGCCTTCAATATAAATGATCGTCTCTTCCTAAAAATAGACCGTGAATTCTTTTTGATGAATGGAGAGCCAAGGCATGATACATTAAAAGCAGAAGGAAAGGTGCTGTGCTTTTAAAAGAATCTCCTAGAGAACCTTGTGACCTGTTTCAGGGGTGTCCCTCAGGGCTTTGTACAAGGACCCTTTATGTTTACTATATACTACCAGCACGTGTTGTTTATGTGTGAAACACGAGCATGCATTTGACAGAGAGGACAGAAAATACGGGAGAAAAGAAGAAAAGTGAGGGTTTTTTTGGAGTGATGGAAGGAGAGGAAGTGATTCATGAATTATACAGTTGTTGGCTGGCAGGGTTCGGATGAACGGAAACTCCTCCAAGGATGTTTGGACTTGGCAGAGAGACTGAGACGTGAGAAGAACCATTCTTTAAACAACAGGGGGAAAAAAGAATGAAAAAGCAAACTTAAGGATCAGGAAATTAAAAAAAGTTGGGTCAGAAGAGGGTGAAAAGGATAAAATTAACACAGAAAAGTAGAGATGAAGAGAATGAAAATTTAACAAAACAACTTGTACAGTTGAGTATGACATCAAGAAAAAAAACATGAAGTTACTCAATGGCACAAAAAAAAAAAAGAATTTATTTTACGGTTGATGTCAAATTATTGTAATTATGAGATGGAAACAATGGATCCATAAGAAGCTTAGTTGTTGATGACAGCAACATGTAATAAACGCATTCATTTTAATGCATCAGGTAAAACTTGATATAAAAAAATGCCATATCAAAAATTAAATGTGTAAATGTGTGGCTATCTTTATCAGTTTAGCCTGCTGGCATTTTTGACAGTCAATTGAGAAGCCAGAGCTTTCTTAAAACCTGCAGTTACGTGCTCGACAAAGACACATGAACAGAGCATAAATCCATACAAGACTCACGCTGACTCTAAAACCCACACTAATGCCTTTCAAGTGGGGAATCACTTATCATTGGCAAAATGTGCATTTAGATTTGTTTTTATTTTATTTTGTTGTCTAAAATTGGTCCTAAAATCTCCACACACACACACACACAAAAAATCAAACTTTTGACAGCCCTATATATGTGTGTGTACTATCAAAATATATAATATATTCCTATTGTTTAAGAAATGTCATGATTCCACAGAAGCCTTAAAACAACTGCCACTGAACCACACAAATGTTCTGCAGATGATGATGCCTGTCAAACTGTGAGGGGAGTGAATCTAGAAATAAAGCAAGTGAGGGGGGAGATAGACAGGCAGAGACTAGGCTGTTTGTCTTATGGTGAAAGGGAGGAAGAGTATAAGGCATAGATGGATGGGGAGTTCTGGATGCCTGTAAACAGGAGGCCAGAGGTACAAACATGGCCACCCTGTCTGTGTCTCTCTCTGCCTTATTTGGAGTTTGACTGCGCTGCGGATGGCTTTTTAACCATATTTTAGTCCTAAGAAGATAAGCTATAGCGTCAGAGAGCTGAGAGGCATACAAGTACATGTACAAAGAGACAAATACACACACACAAACTCAGAGACACACACTTAACCACCTAAAACACACGTTTGATAGCTTCCAAGTGCAGGGATGAGCTGAAAGAGCTGGATCAAACTGAATAAGTAATTTTGTGTGTATGGAAGAAAGACAGTCACAGTGGATTAACTGAAGCAGATGGGAGTTTAGTGCTTTTGTCTTGATTTCTCTTCTTCTAAGTCTGGGTGAAACTTTGATGAGCTGCCCTACATACTTTCAGGCAGGAACAGAGACAGAAGTAACAACTCTGACAGAGCGAAAAAAGAAGCTTTTGTAGTTGCAGCCTAGTTTTACTGTCCCATAAACTCCATGAAGGCTGCCAATCACAGCTTTAGGAAGAGTCAATCATCTCTGTCATGAGGGACACCGAATGAATGAATCCCATAACTTTTAAACTTGCTTTACTTTCTTCCTTCAATCTCATGGGAATCATTTTATTCCTTATGTGATACTTCCTTATGGTAATGACAATATACATTATAATAGTCTGCTAAAAAAAAAGTGTGCCCACAGGAAGCTAGTAGGCAAGTTAGCATGCAATTTATAAAATATGTAAATCAGGTAATATGAATGAATATAACTTTGATTCCATCCGAGATTCAAAATGTACACTACTGTTCAAAAGTTTGGGGTCATTTGAATACAAAACAGCTATTTAACTCTTTCCCTGCCAGCGTTTTTTTTTTTTTTGTTGCCAGCCACTGTAAGCATTTTTGATCATTTTCACAAAAATGTCCAGAATATTTTGTTGTATGAATATTTGAACTTGCAAAAGAAAGAGCAGACCCTCTGCTTTTAAACAAAAAACACCAGTTTTATTCTAGCTTCGTGCTTTTTTTTTTAATCAACACTTGAATGTGAGTTTTCATATAAAGCAACATTTTGAGCAAAAAGCTGAGAAAATCATGTTTTTGTCAAAGACTTTGATCAAATAGAGATGAGACCATCAACATCCCCAAAGCTTCACAGTCCTATAGCTCGTCCTGGGACGACATTTCATTAAGTAACATTAGGCACTTTTGATTTATATGCGGTTTAATATTAATGGTCGTGCTATTTTACATATGCATATGATTGCATATGATATCACTTGTTTCTGCTTCTTCTTCACATGTGTTTTGATTAGGAGATTCAGTACAGTATTCAGTATTCAGAAGATGTGTCACAGCGCCCCCTACCGTAAAACAATGAAAACCCGGAAAATTCTGTCAACGGCAGGAAGTGTTAAAAAATAAAATGGTGGAAAAAAGTTGAATAAAGCAGCATTTCCATCCCATGAATCATAAATTATGTGCATGGTTCCTACCACATAAAATATTTATTCACATCAAAGGTGAAGCGTATTAGTTTATAGGTATTATCGATTTTTTTACTAATATTTTTTTCATAAATTAAAAATATATTTTGTGTTATAAATTTTAAACGTATGGCTGGACACTCGACTAATGACTTAATCTGAATATCACCCGGGTAAAATGGATTATTGGAGGTGCGTGAATAAGACAGGTGATCTGTAATGATGCAACATTATTAAGTCTCTTTTTCAAGTGCTACCTCTTTCTCTCCCTTTCTTTCTCTGTCTTTCTTTTTTTCCCTCTTTGCCTGTATTGTGACCTGCTATGTTCTTGCTTTCTCTGTCTGCTACATCTCCTCTGTCTCTCTCTCCAGTATCTATGTGACATCAACCTGGACACATACACACACGATCCATATATCATACATAAACTCTGCTATAATGCTTAACAATCAATCATTAACGGGAGGGAAAAAACACTTCAAAATAAACACTTACCTATCTAACGTTGATATCATAGGTGGAGGGGCACCGGGAGGTAATGGGAAACCTGAAACGGCAGGCATAAACAGACATTATGTGAATAATGATATGGTGGAATCAAAACTCTGAGCATAAAAAAGGAGATATATAAAAAAAAATAAGTGTGCATGGAGTACAAGCTACTTTACTAAAAAAAAAAAAAAAAAAAAAAAAAGATTCCACTCATTATAGCAAATACATGTTTGTGTCTGTGTGTGCGTATGTCCAGATGTCTTGACTTCAAATGACTCAACACTGTTTATGACACATCCAGACAGAATTCAACAAATGCAGCGGCCTGTAACTTTTACTGCCCTTGCTAACCGTGACGCCCGCCTTTTAACGCGTACGTGAAACAAATGGCCTTCGCAGCACCCCAAAAAACACATTTCTCCCTCACATGGCTGAGACACACTTATCTGCTTTGATCAGACTTAGCCACAGACTCACAAATCTCACAAATTCATGCACATCTGGGCACCATCCCCCTTTTGTTTTTCTGCGGACCCCTGATGGGAGCCAGCTCCAAAAGGCAGTTTTCAACAACAACAAAAATGACTGGAAAAAGGCTGAAAGAAAAACAGTCATTTGAGGAACACAGAAAAACACGCAGCTCTGGTTAACACAGAAAGAGGCAGAAACGCAGCGTCCCCTCCAACGCATGCATCCACTCACACAGGGCCTCGCAAATCATCTGTGTTGTCCTTGAAACTTCAGAGTCCTGGAAGAAAGCATGTACTTTGTGAACTATGCCCTAAACTGTTTTTTTTTTTTCTTCTCAATATGCCTGTGGATTCTATGCTAATTTATATCAGAGTTCTGTGGCAAACTACAAAACAGCTCAGTAAGATCACAGATCTGCTGCAAGTGCACATTAGCACGTGCTCCAAACACTGTTTCTATGCTATATTAGTTTGTCAGTGTGTATTTTGAGCACAAGGACAAAACAGGCAACACAAAACTTATTTGTCAAACGTATGGTACCACTTTATAATAAACAAATACATTTGTTAACATAAGTTAAAGTGTTAGTTCACCCAAAAATGTCCATTCATTTCAAACCCGCAAGGCCTTCGTTCATCTTCGGAACTCAAATTAAGATATTTTTGATGAAATCTGAGAGGGTTCTGAACCAGCCATAGGCAGCAACATTGCATCTTTCAAGGTCCAGAAAGGTAGTAAAAACATCATTAAAATAGTCCATGTGACTACAGTGGTTCAACCTTAATGTTGTGAAGCGACGAGAATACTTTTTGTGTGCAAAAAAACAAACAAAAATAACAACTTTTCACTTCTCTTCGATGTCATTCTCCTACACTGTTCAGCTCATGTGAACGGCATCGACCAATATTGAGCCGGCGTTCTGATGTAGAACCTGGAAGTGCTGCACTGTGCTTACTAAGTGAACAGTGTATGAGAAAGACATTGAAAATAAGAAATTGTTGAATAAATTCATTCGTTTTTTTTTTTTTTTTTTACACACATTGTGTAAAAAAAAAAAAAAAAAAAGATTTTCTGTCCCTTCATAACATTAAGGTTGAACCACTGGAGTCACATGGACTATTTTAACAATGTCTTTACTACCTTTCTGGACCTTGAAAGTTCAGTGACGTTGCTGCCTATATGTGGTTCAGAAAGCTCTCAGATTTCATTAAAAATATTTTCATTTGAGTTCTGAAGATGAACGAAGGTCTTACGGGTTTGGAACGACATGAAGGCGAAGTTATTAATGACAGAATGTTCAATTTTGGGTGAACTAACCCTTTAATGCCTTAGGTATCAAGAACATTTTGGACAATTTATTAACTTAAAGGTTAATGTTAAATTATGAATGTATTTATTTAAAATTATATTTATAAATATATATGTACTCTACCAATCAAAAATTTGGTGGCAGTTATTTATTTTTTTATTTTATAAATTAGTACTTTTATTCAGCAAGGATGCATAAAACTGATTAAAAGTGACTATTTTTAACGTTACAAAAGATTTTTATTAAAATAATAAATGGTGTTCTTTTGAAATTTCTATTCATCAAAGAATTAGAAAGATTTCTGAAGGATCGTGTGACTGACGACTGGAGTAATGATGCTGAAAGCTTTGCCATCACAGGAAAAAAAAAAATTTAAATATATTCAAATAGAAAATAGTTATTTAAAATACTATATTTCACAATATTCCTGTTTTAAGCTGTTAAAAGAAAATTGTTATATATTATATATATATATATATATATATATATATATATATATATATATATATATATATATATATATATATATATATATATATATTTATATATATATATATATATATATATATATATATATATATATATATATATATATATATATATATATATATATATATAGTATATATATATATATATATTAATATATATATGTTAACTGTATTAGTAGTAACATTAACGTATATAACCTTACTGTAACATGTTAACATGAATTAATGAATTAATGAAATTTATTAAAGAGAGATTGTGACACAAGAGTAGTACTCTTTATGAAGTATGTCTTTTTTGTTTTCCATCTTTATTTTCTTTCACTGAGGTTAGGAAGTTGTTTAATCTTTTAATGAAAAGATATATGGCGTAAAGGGTGCTTAAAAGGTACTTTATGAGTTTACAACCATTAATGTCCTCTAAAAGAATCAAAGTGGATCACTGGACTCTTTTTGCACAAAAATATTTAGACTATCAGTACAAAAATGTAAAATACAAATCCCCTCCTATCAAATCTGTTATTAAAATTATGATTTGAATGAAAAAAAAAAGGCTCTCACTCCTCCACAACCCCATTTAATCAAAACATTCCTCTCCTAACAACTGGCTCTCTCCATCTTTTCCCCCTCTCTCTCTCTTTCAGCACAGCTGGGTCATTCAGCACATTTTCAGTGCCACGATTGTGCTGGCATGGCACTTTTTCTTTCTTCCCGCCCTGAGCTATTTTTAGCTGCACACAGCCAGGGCCATCGCCAGTGCTAGCACCAAGGGGGGGCATTCGGGGGCCCCCCTAAAGAGTTACTGTACCCCCCACTCCCCCGCTAAACACGAGCAAATTCAAAAGTGAAAGTCAAAAGCGAGCACGCATTTGAAAGCAATTACAAATGCGTGAAATGCACGCACCCAATCCATCCACCCCCTGTGCCCTGGCACCGGCTCTCCACACAGCACTTTAGCAACACAAAAAGGAACAGCATGCCCATAACAGAACAGCGATATCTGCAGGGGGAGTGAGTCAGAAAGAGAGGCCTAGAACTTAAAGATGGGGAGGTGGGCTTATCCTACGATAAAATGAAAATGGCCCGTTCTGGATTAAAGGCTAAACTTCAAAGGCTGGCCTGACCAGGAAGTTTGATATTTTGACTGCATTAAAAAGGATGAGTGGGTTCTAAAAAAGGGGATGATGGGTGAGTCTGTCAGTGAGAGGTCTGAGTGGGCTGGAGGAGGAGTGGCAGGATTTGGCAGGAGGCAATTTCTGATGGGGCTTTGAAGCAGAAGAGGAGTAGAGTTAAGAGAGCTCAACTATAGACTTCCTGTTGAAAGTGAGGCGGAGCAGCATCTGAACAGGAAGTTGGCCAAGCTGAGAGCCAGCACGCCTGCGCTGCAGAGGAAAACCTGGAGAGAATTACGCACACCTGGATATAGACGCACCAGCTCAAGCACACATGTTGTCAGACTCCTACAGAGACACATGCACACTCAATATTTTGTCACTGTCGAATGATACATTCACAGCTGCAGCAGTGCATCTGCTTTAGCACTGAACTCTAACCTTGAACCTAAGCATCATGGGGCATTTCACTACGTTGTCCTAGTGTGCAATATTGTAACACAGAAAACAGTGCAGTTTGCTATATTATACATGGCAAACATAACCTTAATGTTTAAAGTGCACCAATAAGACGTGTTTAGTATATTAAGATTCTCTTCTCACCAGGAGAAGGCAGCAAGTTGCTCAACATGGGTGTGAATCAGTCACATCATGGATACATGTTGTCATGGAAACCACAAATTCCCTACGGTTGGCCATATGTACAATAAAAACATCAACATGACCTTTGATCTCCCTTGGACCGTTTGAAAATGTGCTGGTCTTAGGTCAAAAAAGGTCCAGCTTTATCTACCGCATGGATCATTCAAATGCTTTAAATAGTAATATTTACAAAACCATAATAGATCTCATATTTTAAGAAAACTTATTGTGTATACATGTATAAGTTTGGGGTTGGTAAGACTTTTAAATGTTTTTGAAAACAATTATAAGCAAGGCTGCATTTATTTGATGATAAATACAGTAAAACCAGTAATATTGACAAAAATATTACAATTTAAAATTAATTTTTATTTTAATATATTTCATAATGTAATTTATTCCTGTGCTATTTTCAGCATCATTACTCCAGCCTTCAGCGTCACATGATCCTTCAGAAATCATTCTGATATGCTGGTTTGCTGCTCAGGAAACATTTCTTATTATCAATGTTGAAATCAGCTGTGCTGCCAAATATTTTTGTGCAAACTAATATACATTTATTTTCAGGATTCTATGATAAATAAAAAAAGATATCAAAAGAACAAATTGTAATACTATTAATGTCTATACTGTCACTTTTGATCAAATTAGTGCATCCTTGCTGAATAAAAGTATTCATTTCCTTTTAAATAAATCTTACTGACCCTAACTTTTGAACAGTACATCACAATAATAATATTAAAGGCACTATGTATTTTTTGCAGCTATTGCTTATTCAAAACAAAGGCGTAGCTTGATGATGCCTTGGTTTCGTGGAATCATGGGAATTGAGACTCGGGCAGAAATCATATTCATGGATGAGCTAATGTATTAAAGATTTATTAGCGTTACTGTAGTATGAAGCAGGGTGGGGCTGAACGAGGCCGCTGGGGCGATTGCTTCCACTTCTTCTGCTCATGCGTATGTGGGGGAACGCAGCGCTGATTTATCATACTAGATACATTTGAGTGTGTTGAGAGTTATATTATAATGCTACTCTGTGCGTTCGCTCTGCGGCTACTATGAGAGACTTGTTGCACAATGTAGTAAGCTAGATCAATATTAGGCATGGTAAAACATGGTACGCACGGTAAATCAAGAAAACCAGATTTAAACAATAAGACTAACTGTGTTGAGCTGGAGAACAATGATTCATTTTCTGTCGATTAATGTATCCAAACAGTTGCTCACCTGTCTAATAAAACACATAATATATTAAAGCGTCTTTATAAAGTGTCTTCCATAGTTTCTACAAAATAAATCGAGGATAACAAGGTATGAAGTCATTGACAGGTGAGGCACGGACACGATCCGTGTCCTGGTTAAAATTGCTTATTTCTCTGGATTTAAACATTCTTGGAAACATTTGGGATAATGTAAGTACACACGGTTTTTGGATATTGTGCAAAAGCAAATATTTTCTGAAATATAACATAAAAGTCAAAATTGTTTGTATTATTTAGTATTTAGTATATTGACCCAACTGGTATGAGAATAAGCAAATGTAATATGCTGGTTAATATGCTGGACTATGTATTTATTTTCTGACATACTAATATAAGTGAGAGTTTTGCTCAAGGACAAGCTGAAGAAAAACCTGCAATGTCGTAGCATTCACATGCTACTACGTCACTACAGAGCATGAGCCAGTCCCTTTTCTGCTGACACAGTGAGGGAGCATGAGTGTACAGTATGGAGCTCGCTCACCGGGTGGTGGTGGTATAAGGGGGGGTGTGGTACTGATGGAGGGAGGAGGGAAAGGTGGAGGTGGGATATTTGGAAGAAAGAAGGGCAACAGCTTTGGAGAGGATAGCTTTGTGTCTGAGGATTCTTCTGAAACGACCTGAAATACACACGTATAACAGATATATGAGAACAGTACTCTTTTATGTCCATAAAGCACACAAAAACACACCTGGATGTTATTTTCATCAGCGCTGTGACGTCTTCGGCCTTCGACTCGGCTGATGGACCCTGCTTGTCCTCCAATAACATTGATCGAACCGCTCGACTTCCTGTTCACACCCACACACATAAATCAAAGTCAGATCATTATGTTGAGTCCATATGTGTGAGTGAGGAGGATGAAATGTGCGCTGCACACTGCAAGCCATTTAATGAACACAAAAGGCATTTTTTTTGCTATAGAAGACTTGGCACGCAGCGAAACACATGCAACCTCAGTCAACGCTATTTTCCTGCTGATCTGGGGAAAAACAAATCTCTTATCATGTGCACGACAATATTTTTAGCTCATGTACACACAGCAGTTACACACTTGCGTGAATGTGTGCTGCGGTAGTCATCACCATTCATAAATCTTCAAGTCTCCTGAAACGTGGCTACAAGTATTTTAAGTAATGCATAAATTAACAAGGCAATAACCTATTTCAGTCACTAAAAATTCATCAAATAAAACAGAGCGCATTAATACTGCATCGAACATTAGGCATGCAACAAGAAAGTAAGCATTCAAGAGTCCAAGTAACGGTCTGCAAAAGTCTGTCACTGTTCATGTCTTACTGGGGAAGTTTGGGACAGTCAACTACAGAAATAACAAATAAAGCCCAAAATTGACACACTGCTAGTGCGTCACCTACTTTTAGCAGACACGACACGACAGTGGATTTAAGTGCTACCCTCTCATGACTTTATAAAAAAGGGACATTGAAAATTCACACACCAGCCCTGGCTCTGCAGTCTGTCCTCTGTATTTTTAAATCACAGGAATCGTTCACCCAAACATTTAAATTCTCTCATCATTTCCTCGCACAAAAGAAGATATTTTGCTGAATGCCTTGTATGGACAAATACTTTATGTTCCACAGAAGAAAGAAATTCATACAGGTTTGGAATGACATAAGGGTAAATAAATGTTGACACTGACAGAATTATAATTTTTGGGTGTAATATCCCTTTAAAGGTGCACTCAGTAATTTGCCTTCATTAAAAATGATTTATACTCCGTTAAATAAATACTACTATTCATGTTTAAAATCCTGTTCATAACATAAGTTGAAGACTTCAGTCATGGACTTTTACATGGAGGGAGAACCACATTCGACTGCTCCAGACATGTGGGCATGCCCACCATTTTGGAATGGTCAAGTTGTTGCCACTCAGAGGAAGAATCAATGATGCCACAACATCGCGCATCTTCTGGTTGTGAAACTGACTTCCTGAAATTCCCGAAGAAATTAGATAACCTTTCACAAGAGAGAATGTGTTGGTTTGTGTTTTATATGTATTAACCCAATAGTACAGGTTTTTACTATGGTACCTTTTTAATGTTGTGTTAGTTGACGCCTTCATCTTGTTGTTTTGAGTTAGTTGAGAAAAATCATCTGCTAAAGTCTACTGCAGATAATATATCCATATATGCGCCTAACTATATAAGGTTTGCTACTTGCTCTCGAATGTTCACGGACCGGCTTTGACCGTTTCAATATGGCGGATGGCTTATGTATAGCGGCCCACAGAAACAAATGAGGCATCTATGTATATTATATATCTATGGCCACACAGAGGCAGCCATTTTGAAATCACATGATCGGCCGAATTTTACTCATATTATCTAGCTAAAACCCTTGTTATTGGAAACATGATGGTACATTTAAGATTTTTTAAGACCAATTAAAGAAAATTGAAGGAATAAATTGAAGGGAACATAACACATCAGTATGTTCTCTAAATGTAAATGTCTAAGCACACAGTTGTATTAGTGACACTTCAAAGTTTGAAAATACAATTTCCAACAGATCTCCATAACTTTTGAATTCATTTGACAAAAAAAAAAAAAAAAAAAAATTGCTTAAAAGTTTGAGATAAGAAATCTTGGGAAATCTTGTGATTTTGTGAAAGTGATTTCATGATTAAACAAGAACAAATATCTGCCAATGTGTTCATAAAAATCAACTTGATTCAAATACAAGTAATTTCCATACCCAATGACAGATGTTTGTTCTTGTTTTAAGCATAAACTCAGAAAACAGGACTTCATTTCTTCATTTTGCATGTCAAGTAAATGTATCTTGATTTAAGGATGTTTAGCAATTCAATTTAGGGCCCTATGAAATCGGTTTTATTAATTTTTGAATTTTTCTGGACTCGGTTTAATGGTTAAATTAAATTTTACTGAGTTTTTAATGAAACCTGAAAAATTTCTGTCCCTCCATTGACAGTCGAAGCAACGTAATAAAAAAAGTTCATAAAGAGATCCTAAAACTTTATTTCAAATTTTCTGAAGAGACTTGATCGCTTTATATGATGAACGAAAGTCTTATGGGTTTGGAACGGCATTAGGGTGAGTAAATGATGACAGAATTTTCATTTTGGGGTGAACTATCCCTTTAAATGTACTGACCTACTTTTGATTTATTCATCCAAAATTTGACAAATTCTGTGACATTCGGCATTACACAGTAAATTCCATTTTTATGAATGCATTCTGCAATTCCATCCACGTTTTCTGCATCGCTGAAATCATAGGGCCCTAATTTATTGCCATGATATTGAACTTAAGACTTTCTGCTCCAATTTAAGACATTTTAAGGCCTTAAATTGTGGAAGGACAAATTAAGACTTTTTTTAATGACCCGCGGAAAGCCTGATATGCACATGAACTCAAGTGAACTTTTTTTTTTTGTGCGCAAAAACATTGCATTATAATAGCTGAACAAGATCGGATAACAATCTCTGTTTGAGTCAGAAAATGCCACCTCATGCTTTGTGTTTAAATGGGCGTACTGTGACTGACTCCTGCATCCTGTCTGTGCGTGTATATGTAATAATGAAAGCCGGACTGTTGCTCTACCCTTGAATGCTCCGGTTCATACGCGTCCCCCTGAGCAAGGCATAACCTTCAACTGATCGAGGAGAAGTTCAAGGAACGGCTGATTAAAAATCACCCCCGCTAACTCCTGCCCAGGACCAAAGGCAGTCTGGACCACCAGGACTGAACCATGGAGTGTGTGTATTTGTGTTGTGTCTCATAGTAATAGTGAAATATTAGGAGGTTTCAACAGTCAGGATGTTTTCATCTGGGGAGAACAGAAAACAAGAGCTGATAGAAATCAAGAGCGGGAAAAAAAAGAAAAGAATTAAAACCGGTGTAAACAGGGATGATAAAGTGCGTATGGAGCGTTTAGGACAACAGCAGAAAGCCATTATCATGAAATTATGCCGTTACAGGGAACATGGCTGGCATGCACAGAAAATAAGCTGCCATTAAGAGTACTACACTGCCAATTCAACTGCACATGTTTCAAAAACAAAAATACAGAAAACCCAACAGAAATTACATTAACTGTAGTAACACTACTGCCTCTTCATTACAGATTCTTGACTATTGTTTAGTTCAATGCACACTGTATGCAAAAGCTGACAAGCCTCCTCTTATGTGTTGTAAGCTGTTCCATGAGCACCACTTCCATTTAAACGACAGCTTATATTGGGCTGATATATAGCCTATCATGTGCTGAGTTTGGAAGCATCCTCTCAACATCATCTGGGAAAACACTTGTTATCATTTACCCACAGAAAGTGTCTGTAATGTGTGTATGGGTTGTTTGTTTAGATTAATACTGATATATTTGATTTAGGATTCATGTATGCACCTGGATGAGTATTCCGACAGATCACTAGAACTCTGATGCACCTAGAGAGAGAGAGAGAGAGAGAGAGAGAGAGAGAGAGAGAGAGAGAGAGAGAGAGAGAGAGAGAGAGAGAGAGAGAGAGAGAGAGAGAGAGAGAGAGAGAGAGAGAGAGAGAGAGAGAGAGAGAGAGAGAGAGAGAGAGAAAGAGAAAGAAAGAAAGAAAGAAAGAAAGAAAGAAAGAAAGAAGAGAAAGAAAGAAAGAAAAAGAAAGAAAGAGAGAAAGAAGAGAGAGAGAGAGAGAGAGAGAGAGAGAGAGAGAGAGAGAGAGAGAGAGAGAGAGAGAGAGAGAGATTCTGTTTACAGAGGTGATCCAAAAACTCTTTATGAAAGAGACAGCATTTTAAGTCACCATAGGTGCTTCCAAAGTAAAAGGTATTCTAAAAGGTAAACATCTAGTAAGTTGCCTTCTAAGATACCTTGTTTTAGCTAAATTCTAAGGTAGCTTCACATGTGAAGGCAGTCCCAGAATACAACAATATAGAAATATGCAACAAGCTCAATGAAAACCACTGTAATCACAAGGACTATTTTAACACTTTTACTATCTTTCTGGGCCCTGAAAGTGTTGTTTTTCTGTCTAAATTGCTGTCTATGGAGGGGATCAGAGAGCTCTCTGAGTTCATTAAAAATATATTTATTTGTGTTCTGAAGAACAAAGTTTTTACGGGTTTGGAACGATTTATTAATGACAATTTTCACTGTTAGGTGAACTAACCCTTTAACATCGTTTGGTGTTTGATTAACATTAATTAATTACTAATTAATTAGTTTTTCACCGAGCTGTATACGTTCACTTAAGCCATAACAGCTTTGGCCATAATTGACTGTATTTACTCCACATGATGGGCATTTTTACAACTGTTTCTGTATTGGACCATTCAAGCCCAAAGACAATTTAGGAATGACTATTGATGCATTCAAGTTGACTTGGAAAGATTGTATTTACGAGTTGAGCATACATGAACGACACATTTTGTAGAAGTAGCATATTTTTCTTGAATAGGCAAATCAACATCTCAAACAAAAGTAATGTAAACGCACTTGACGCTATATTTGTGTGGTGGATGGAACCCATGTAGAGCACCCCGAATCAGTAACTTATGAGGTTTCATGACAGTTAGGATGCTACCTTAGAAGGTAGCTGTCTATGTAGGCAGTGAGTTTATTTAGCAAGGTATTTCACTAGGCTTTGGAACAGAGCTAGTCTATAACAGCAGTACATTTTACAGCTCATTATCAACATCTTAGTATGAAACATTAAGAGAGAAGTGAGGACATATTTTAGATATGCTAAATGTACCATTATTTTGTTGGATGACGTCAGGCTCAGGATCTCTAGGCTCATGCGAAGTCGTCTTTGTTTGTCACAGTACACCTTCCAGGTGTCCTCATTAAAACCATAGTTAAAGTAGTCAGACAGATCCGCACCTGCGTTTATACACAACATGCGCTGTGAGAGTTTGTACTAGAGAAAACGAATTTGAATCTGAGGTACACTAACACACACACACACACTTCACAAGGCTTAACGCAATCAACTGCACCTGGTTTCCTCCATGGCTTCTCCTCAAAGGACTCCACATCCACCTGCAGGACACTGCCTTCAGCATCCAGATCCAGCCCTCTAGACTTGGAGCCTGACTCACAGTAGATAAGACTTTAGAGGCTGGATTCCCACACACAGATCAAACCAAACCCAGAGAAATGTCCTAAAAGGATCCTTGTCATGAGAGTTCAGCTAGGCTTAAAGCTATATTTTATATATGTTCTCAAAACAAAATTAAGTCATCTAATCAAATGTTTTTCTTACAATAACAATAAAACAGGGATTAAGATGTGTAATTTCTTTTCAAATAAATGGTCTATGAAAGGAAAGTTTTCCTAAGGAAAATTAAAAAAATAGATGAGCTGTAAAAAAATGTATTCATTAATAAAAAAATTTAAAAAAAGATTATAAATTAAAGAAAAATATTAGTTTGATAATTTTTCCCTCTTACAATAACTTGGGGTGGAGGTGGTCCAAATGATGTAATGTGGAAAAAAAGGCAGTAATGGGGTTTCACAAAGAATTGTGGCACACATTACATTTTTGGTCATTTAAAAATAGTTTTAAGAGTCGTTTACAGAGGAGTATACGAGTTTAATATCATATCAACAGATTAATTACCTGTACTTTATTACCTGATACAGAGGACTTTATGTTCAGACTGATGGAACTGGAACCAAATGACCTACAGAGTAAACCACAAAGAAGTATCATTATAGCAATTTATTAGACCCAGAAAGCCTTAAGGCGTCATAAGTATCTCTGTATTACATGAGAAGGCGTGACAATGACATACATAACTAAAGATGCCAAAACCTCTGACTGAATTACTCACGAGCCCTGAGATCCGCCTGTTTTAATGTCACCGATGGTCACACAGACATCATCATCACTGTCTGATTCACTCTCCTTTGAGGGAGAAAAACAAAACAGATGTGTTTGTAAAGTTAAATGAATGCCCTAAATTATCATGACTAAATTAAATAAATAAAAATTTTAAAGGGGTCATAAACTGAGAAAACAAATTTTCCTTGAGCTTTTGGCATACAAGAGGTCATCATGCTATAAGAATATCCTGTAAGTTTCAGAACTGAAAACTTGTTAGTCCAAAAACAGCTTTTATTGTAACCAAGCCCAGAGAACGACTCATTGTGGAATGTGCCTATAATAGATGGTGATAGACCACCTCTGTAGAAGAAATTCAACACCAACTCCATCATTGCAACTTTAGCCCCGCCCACTGGTGTGTGTTAATTACTTTCCAAAGGATCCTAATGCTAGGAATGTGGTTATTTATTTTCAACAATGTGTGTTTATTTTCAACAATCTCAGTTGAGCATTATTTATTTGTATTCGGTACATTTCACTGTGGATTCTTTGGTAAGTCAATCACAATTTTAGCGCAGGCTTTGCAAACAGACTTTTACAATATGGACTTGACAGTAATGCCACAACATGTAAGTGACCGTGATAATTCTAATGCCTGATCTGTGATCAGTGATTTCTGATATGTAATGATTCATGTACAGTCAGATGTTCTTTGTCTGTGTCAGTAAATCAAACCAGTGACTAAATGCTCAACTTCACATTGTTTCTCTTCGTAGGATGAAGATAATCTGTTATTTAATCGGTGATTAAATTATGAAAGCGATCAAAGAACGCTCCCTTTACAAACGCTGGAGCTGTCAATCAACAGCGCAAGTTTATCAGTGACTGAGTTCTGGACTCTCACCAAAACTCCTGTAAAAATCAACAAATCTCTTATTTACATTTTGTTTGCACTGTTAGTTATGCTGACCCCTTTGAAACATGTTTTGCTAAAAAACAAGTACCTGGTAGCTGAGTCTATTCACACCTTCCACATCGCCAATCAGAGCACTGTGGAACCAAATAGATTAGATAATCAAAAAGTAATCAGAGAATTAGTTACATCTTCAAACTAGGGAAAAATATGGATTAAATTTAAATAACTGATAGTTTGAGAAAACAATTCAAGTGGTTTGAAGCAAAAAAAAAAAAAAAAAAAAACAACAACAATAATAATAATAATAAGGTTAATAATATGGTGTTCCTAATAATCCTTTAGGTGTGTGTGTATATATATATATATATATATATATATATATATATATATATATATATATATACACACACACACACACACACACACACTCACCTAAAGGATTATTAGGAACACCATACTAATACTGTGTTTTTCAAGAAACCAATTTGAAATGATTCGAGCTTTGTGACATGGTGCATTATCCTGCTGGAAGTAGCCATCAGAGAATGGGTACATGGTGGTCATAAAGGGATGGACATGGTCAGAAACAATGCTCAGGGTAGGCCATGGCATTTAAACGATGCCCAATTGGCACTAAGGGGCCTAAAGTGTGCCAAGAAAACATCCCCCACACCATTACACCACCACCACCAGCCTGCACAGTGGTAACAAGGCATGATGGATCCATGTTCTCATTCTGTTTACGCCAAATTCTGACTCTACCATCTGAATGTCTCAACAGAAATCGAAACTCATCAGACCAGGGAACATTTTTCCAGTCTTCAACTGTCCAATTTTGGTGAGCTCGTGCAAATTGTAGCCTCTTTTTCCTATTTGTAGTGGAGATGAGTGGTACCCGGTGGGGTCTTCTGCTGTTGTAGCCCATCCGCCTCAAGGTTGTGCGTGTTGTGGCTTCACAAATGCTTTGCTGCATACCTCGGTTGTAACGAGTGGTTATTTCAGTCAAAGTTGCTCTTCTATCAGCTTGAATCAGTCAGCCCATTCTCCTCTGACCTCTAGCATCAACAAGGCATTTTCGCCCACAGGACTGCCGCATACTGGATGTTTTTCCCTTTTCACATCATTCTTTGTAAACCCTAGAAATGGTTGTGCGTGAAAATCCCAGTAACTGAGCAGATTGTGAAATACTCAGACCGGCCCGTCTGGCACCAACAACCATGCCACGCTCAAAATTGCTTAAATCACCTTTCTTTCCCATTCTGACATTCAGTTTGGAGTTCAGGAGATTGTCTTGACCAGGACCACACCCCTAAATGCATTGAAGCAACTGCCATGTGATTGATTGATTAGATAATTGCATTAATGAGAAATTGAACAGGTGTTCCTAATAATCCTTTAGGTGAGTGTATATTAGTGCTGTGCAAATTATTGCGTAACGCAGCTATACAGAACGCGCTGTATGTCAGTGTCCGGTCTGTGTGGTTGTGGCTCAATCAGATCCCTAGTTCAGTAGTCAGGGCACGGATCAAGGAGTCGGCCACATTCATGTACGTTACACGATATACTGATTCACCACCTAGGAAGATAGGGAGCTGACACACACACACACACACGATGCACAGACAGATTTGTGCCAGTCTCGTGCACACATCGAGATCTCTTTCGCTCTTGAACAAACAATAACAACAATGTTCATGCCGAGTACGTTTTGTTGAGTATTCTCATAATAGGAGTCTTAAATGAGTTAAATAACGTCTTAAATGAACTTGTGACAGTGCGTCAGATCCATGTCATGTTCGGCAGCACTAATGATGTCTGTCAGTAATGTTCATCACAGAACAAAGGGAACAGAGAAAAGTGTAGCTTTAATGATGATTAATCTATATTTAATTTATTATTTATGCAGTTAAGAAAGGTGTTTGATAACTATTACATTTCTGTATATGTCTAACAGGAAGGCCACAAGTAAATATAACATTTATTATAATGGGTTTATGTAAAGATTGTTTTAAGCTCACTTAAATGAAAAGTTGTTTTTTAAAGCCTAATAAATGTTGAAATTGGTAGCTTTCATTTACACTGTAATGTAATGTCATTGTTTCATAGAGACATTAGTATCAGTGATACTGGCCTTCATTCATAAAAAGATGCCATTGCAACACATATTTAAAATGTCCTGTCTTTAAATTGTTTCTACATTAATTTGAAGAGTAACTGAAATTAATACAACATCAAAATATTAAAAACTTGCGATTAATCGCGATTACAGAATTTTTTAATTAATTCGTTTTTTTATCGATTCCCAGCACTAATATAAATATATTATATATATATATATATATATAAAAAATTTGTGTGTGCATGTGTGTGTGTGTGTGTGTGTATTAAACATGTATTCTTAATTGAAGTGTCAGCTGAGGTCAGGTGTGCTCTGTAGGAGAAACTTCATTTTCCTTCAGATGCACAGACTTCCTTTCAGCATCATCTGCCTGTCTGATTTAATCACATGCACTAATTGAAGCTACAGAACAATAAAAAGGCTTTTACACCAAGCAAAGATGGGCAATGAGGATCAATTTACAAGCACATCCTTAGTTGCAGGCCTACATTAGTCTAAGTGAGGCCTATATCACTGCGGCCTCATCAGACTTATTTAAGGCCAATGCAACGTGAGGGAAAATTCTCGCTTGGGTTTGAGTTTTGCCCCGACTCTAATGAAGGTGGAGCAATCCAACCGATGAAAAACGCTGCGTCGACTCCAAGAAACAGCTAACGCGTCTCTACGCTATGCTGGGAAGCAGAGGAATAAAACAATGGTTAATATTCCTTCTCATTCCTACTCCAGTGAGCACATAAGAGGAGCTTATATACTGTATTAGTCCTGTGCACATCCAACGCTGAATTTAACAAGCGTCCAAAGAGTTCCATCAGATACGCGTGGCTTGATCCAATCTCTGAGAATTTTTGCAAAGAGGCCTATCGGCACAGACGTGTCCCATACCGCTAATGTGCACGCATGGTCATTACTAAGCGGTGAAACGGGCATTAAATGTACACGCTTCATTTGTACAGTGCTACTTGCCCTAACAGGAAATAAATGTTTCAGCCTCTCTCATTCTGAGTCGGCACACCATTAGATCTTGTAAACTCTCAGTTCAAATGCAAATGCAGCCGGGGCTAAAGTGACCTGAAAGTTACTGACATTGCCAGCAGCACAAAATCCCAAAACGGCAGAGAATTTAAATGTTAATGTGTGTGTGCTTGTGTCGGGGACATGTATTCGTAAATGCTGATGAAGCACATTTGTATATGCAAATTAAAACAAATTTGAGTAAGAGCTACTTAAAAAAAAAAGGCAAACAGACATTTTGGAGAAGATTAATAAATCAACTACCTGATTAACGCTATGCCAACAAAATACAGCAATAATTAATCCAAAGGTCTTTGCACCAGTTTTAACTTCAATTTCTGTCTTTTTCCACCAGGATTCAAACTATTACACTCAGGGAGTAGCAATTATTATTACACTTAGAGATTTTAGAGCTTTTTATGCAGAGTTGTGAACTGTGTACAAAAGTCTGAATAAACATCCATTCATAAAGATAAAAGGTCAATGATGGAAACATTTGAAACTATCAACCAAGTTCCACTTCATCAAATCGCAAGGCTCTCATGGGAGACTCCTCAACAGCTGAAGATATCTGCTTTGGTACACTCACCTGAACACTTCCTTTTCTGTTGTCTCTTCTTCTTCAAAATTGTCATCTATTTATGATAAAGAAATAGAGATTAGCACAAGATGTTGGATTTATAAGTTTATAGCCTACTCTATCATATCTGATACACAAATTTCTGTGGCCTGTGATCAATACTTTTCTTCTGCCAACTGATTGATAGTTTATACTTTTTTAGCAAGTAAAAGGCCTTTTAGTAAAATTCTAAAAATGTCCCCATAAGGGTTGCACAAATCTGGGAATTTTCAAGGCTGGAAACTTTAAGGCACACTATGTAAGATTTTTGGATTAAAATATCCAAAAACCACTAGAACAATGTTATATATTTTATTGACTTGTGTACTTACATTATCCCAAATATTTCCAATGTTTAAATCCAAAGAAATATGCAATTTTAACCAGGACACGGATCGTGTCCGTGCGTTACCCATCAATGACATCATACCCGCGGTACCCTTGGTTTCCGTTTTATTTTGTAGAAACCATGGAAACATCAAAGACGCTTTAATATATGATGTGTTTTATTAGACAGGTGAGCAACTATTTGGATACATTCATCAACAGAAAATGAATCATTGTTATACAGCTCAACACAGTTAATCTTATTAAGTCGTTTTCTTGATTTACCGAGAATACCATGTTTTACCATGCCTAATATGATCTTGCTCACTGGAGTGTGAACAAGTGTCTCATAGCAGCCGCCGAGTGAACGCACAGAGTAGCATTATAACATAACTCTCAACACACTCAAATGTGTGTAATATGATAAAACAGCGCTGTGTTCCCCCACATACACATGAGCAGAAATGGAAGCGTCGTCTGCGGCAGAATAAAAGCTCCACTGCTCTCAAGCTTTTATATTGTCAGTAACATTTAAATCAAAAATGGCCGTTCAGATCTCTCCATCATCAATGTATTGCAAGATATAAAGTCCAATTCTGAGGGGGAAAAAGACTGACTTTTTTTTTTTTTTTTTTTATCTCTCACAATTCTGACTTTATATCATGCAATTCTGAGGGAAAAAAGTCAGAATTGTGAGATTAAAAAAAAAACCAAAAACAACATTACCTTTTTTATTCCATGGTGGAAACAAGATGCCATAATATAGAATGCCACAACTGATATTTATATGCATTTTAGTAAGTAGTCTGTAATAAAGATCTTTTTACAAGTCATCAGAAATTCATCTTTTGTCCATATACACTCACCTAAAGGATTATTAGGAACACCTGTTAAATTTCTCAATGCAATTATCTAATCAACTAATCACATGGCAGTTGCTTCAATGCATTTAGGGGTGTGGTCCTGGTCAAGACAATCTCCTGAACTCCAAACTGAATGTCAGAATGGGAAAGAAAGGTGATTTAAGCAATTTTGAGCGTGGCATGGTTGTTGGTGCCAGACAGGCCAGTCTGAGTATTTCACAATCTGCTCAGTTACTGGGATTTTCACATACAGCCATTTCTAGGGTTTACAAAGAATGGTGTGAAAAGGGAAAAACATCCAGTATGCGGCAGTCCTGTGGGCGAAAATGCCTTGTTGATGCTAGAGGTCAGAGGAGAATGGGCCGACTGAGTCAAGCTGATAGAAGAGCAACTTTGACTGAAATAACCACTTGTTACAACCGAGGTATGCAGCAAAGCATTTGTGAAGCCACAACACGCACAACCTTGAGGCGGATGGGTTACAACAGCAGAAGACCCCACCGGGTACCACTCATCTCCACTACAAATAGGAAAAAGAGGCTACAATTTGCACAAGCTCACCAAAATTGGACAGTTGAAGACTGGAAAAATGTTGCCTGGTCTGATGAGTCTCGATTTCTGTTGAGACATTCAGATGGTAGAGTCAGAATTTGGCGTAAACAGAATGAGAACATGGATCCATCATGCCTTGTTACCACTGTGCAGGCTGGTGGTGGTGTAATGGTGTGGGGGATGTTTTCTTGGCACACTTTAGGCCCCTTAGTGCAAATTGGGCATTGTTTAAATGCCACGGCCTACCTGAGCATTGTTTCTGACCATGTCCATCCCTTTATGACCACCATGTACCCATTCTCTGATGGCTACTTCCAGCAGGATAATGCACCATGTCACAAAGCTCGAATCATTTCAAACTGGTTTCTTGAACATGACAATGAGTTCACTGTACTAAAATGGCCCCCACAGTCACCAGATCTCAACCCAATAGAGCATCTTTGGGATGTGGTGGAACGGGAGCTTCGTGCCCTGGATGTGCATCCCACAAATCTCCATCAAATGCAAGATGCTATCCTATCAATATGGGCCAACATTTCTAAAGAATGCTTTCAGCACCTTGTTGAATCAATGCCACGTAGAATTAAGGCAGTTCTGAAGGCGAAAGGGGGTCAAACACAGTATTAGTATGGTGTTCCCAATAATCCTTTAGGTGAGTGTACATATCAGTAACTGTAACATACAAAACAAACCTTTTATTAAATATTTTGTCTAAATGTTCAAAAAACTGTTCCATTAAAGAATAAATTGCTCTAGTTATTATTTCATATGTCAGCCTTTGCCGAGTTCAGGACTAAAAATAAATAAATAAATTCTCTAAAATGCAGCCAGTTTAGGAATGGATCAAGACATTCAAAATGACGAATTTTCTTCTCTCTGATTCCTCTCTATTGAACATAACACAGCATGTGCCATATTTGACATGGAAAATAAGTGAAACAAATAAATAAACAATCAATAAATATAGTTTAAAATGAGCTGTCCAGCTGCTTTTAAATGTAGCAGCACTGACATGATGTTACGTTAGGTGTGTGAATGCATTTACGCCATGTGGTCTCTGTAAGGGTAGATTTGAATGCTATGGGACGCGTGCAGCTGGATAAATAACGGTCTCTGTTGTAATAAACGCAGGGTCAGATCCCCGCTTAGAAGCGTATGCTTTTGGTTTGATAGATGTTGGTCGGGTGCTTATTCATCTCATCACGAGGACGCTTGATTTGCCCACTTCAGACGGTTTTAAAGTTTGATCGTCGGTTTATTTCTCACCTCCATAAAGCCAGTCCGTCTCGTCATCAGCGCTCTCATCAGCTGCTTTCTCTACCTCTCTCGTGGACATGATCACCGTTTGATATCAGAGGCTTCGTTTAATCTAATGATTCATCGAGTAAGTAACTTTGCGTAGTGATAGTTTCAGCGGTTATTGTCACAGCTGTCACAGTAGTAACACGCCGCGTGCTGGTGTAGCAGGTGCGCGTTGCCAAAGAGACACAGCTCACTGCACGCGCACGTGTGCGCGAGGCACGCAGGAAGTTCAACATCAACACAACAATATTAATTTAAAAACAGTATGTTATTGTTTTTTCATGGACAGACGCGAGCTCTTCACTATTCATAACTTTTTTTATAACAGACAAATCCTTTGCCTTTACAATTTATTTATTTTATTTATTTTTTTACACACATTATAATATTGTAAACAACGAATGAACACCACGAAAAACAACAATCATAGCAAATCAAATACTGAGATAAACATAAGAATATTATTAGAAGAGAATACTACTACTACTATGGAAATATACTATAGTATATTATAGCAAAATTACTCTAGTAAACACTAGCTTATAGCGATTTGAACCATACTATAGTAAAGATAGTACAGTAAATTGTAGTATATTATAGTATTACTTTGTTCATTTATACTACAGCATACTATAATAGCCTGTTAACTATAGTCAATTGTTAAACTATAATATTAAAGTAATTTAACTATAATATAGCATAGTAATTTTACACACATTACGGTATTTAAAACAATGAGTGAACATGTAATCCAAGGAAACCATGAAAAACAACAATCATAGCAAATCAAATACTGAGATAAACATAAGGATATTATTAGAAGAGAATACTACTACTACGAAAAAATATACTGTAGTATATTATATATTAGTAAAATTAGTCTAGTAAACACTATAGTGTTTTAAACCAGACTATAGTAAAGATACTACTGTAAATTGTAGTATATTATAGTATTTACTACACTTTGTTCGTTTATACTACAGCATACTGTAGTATTAACTATAGTCAAGTGTTAAACTATAGTATACTGAGGTATAGCACAATTTACTGTAGTATATTTACTATAGTATGGTTCAAAACTAATATTTACTAGAGTAATTTATAATATAGCATAGTATTTTTTACACACATTAGAGTATTAAAAAAAAAAAAACATGTAATCAAAGGCGACCATGAAAAACAACAATCATAGCAAATCAAATAATGAGATAAACTTATTGGAAGAGCATACTACTACTACTACTACTACTACTACTACTAATAATAATAATAATAATAATAATAATAATAATAATAATATGAAAGAATGAATGACTAAAATAACTAATAAAGAATTTTCCACATATATGTTTACTTTTATGATATGCCATCATATTCCACTTCCCAGCTGATAGCCACACCATGACGCATAACTATCGCGACGCCTCTGCGCCACGTCACCTTCGAGAGACTCACATGGGTTTGTTTTGAATGGTGTCTGTTTGACAGTTCTGCTGTTGTTTTCGTTCGTCTCAATTTAAAACGCCAGCATTTGCGGAAATATGTTGCCCACGGACGGTGTCATGTGTTTCCCCGGGCAGACGTGGGAAAAGGTGCTGTCAAAGGTAAAAAAGGCTGTTGTTTTCATGGATGATCGCTGTTCGGAGAGTCTGCACTGGAACGGAGGAGCCGCGCTTCTGTTTGAGGCCGGAGCTCGAAACATCAAACAGTTCTCAAGCTTTGAAGCAGGTGGACGGAATGAACCCAAAGCTGTGTTTGTGGTCAGCACCGTGCTGAAAGGTAGAACCGCTGACATTATAAAAGACGTCATATCCCTCAGTCACTTCCAGTACTGTGTGGTTTGCACAACTGTTCCTCACTCCCTTCACCTGCTTGCGAATAATGTGAACGCTGATCTGGAGGGGAACCCTGTGTTTGAGCAGTTTGAGGAGAAACTGTGTGAGTGGATGGGTGATATGAACTATACATCTGAGGTCATGCATGCTCCTGTGGTCTTCGCCCCTCTGACGCAGCACCTCCAGCTTTTGCCTGCCTTCTCTGATATCTTCCCTTTATTGCAAGTTGATCTTGAGTCCATCAACGAGAAGAGGCCGGAGAAAAGACGGTTTGGGAGTCTGATGGATGTGGATATGCACTCTCTCCCACCTGAGCTGCAGATTCAGATTAAAGCTCTGGCTTCGGCCCTCAACACCCTGTTTGAGTTCATCAGCACCCGTGAGGAGAGCTTTTCAGTGGGTCCGATGAGCCGTCTGATCGCAGGGGAGCTGGCCAATCACCCACGGGCCAAAAACAGGAGGAAGACGGCCCCCAATAAAGCATCAGTAGTGTTTGTTGATAGAACCCTTGATCTTACAGGTGTAGTCCAATGTGTCTAAATATATATTCTTTATTATTTTACTTGCATAACATGTCTTCTTAGTGAAAAAAAAAAAGGTGTTTATCTTATTACAGGATTAGTTCACTTTAAAATGAAAATTACCCCATGATTTACTCACCCTCAAGCCATCCTATGTATGTGTATGTGTATATGACTTTCCTCTTTCTGATGAACACAGTCTGAGTTATATTAATAAATATTCTGACGCTTCCAAGCTTTATAATGGCAGTGATGGGGCCCACGAGTTTGAAGCTCAAAAAAGTGCATCCATCCATCCATCATAAAAGTACCCCACAAGACTCCGGCGGGTTAATAAAAGGCCTTATGAAGCGAAGGCATGCATTTGTGTAAGAAAAATATACATATTTCAAAAAGTAAAATAAAGTTAAATATCTAGCTCCCGGCAGACCACCTTCCATATTCGACTTATGAAAAAAGCGTAACTGGCGCGGCGTATAACGTTGGACGTAGTGTAAGTGTTTTGAACTGTGAGAAGTGTAACACTTTAATAATACGGTAGGCGGTCTGAGCGGAAGTTAGATATTTTACTTTATAAAGTTTTAAATATGGATATTTTTCTTACAAAAACCCATTGATTTGCTTCAGAAGCATAAACGCATCATTTTTTTAATAGTTTATAGTTTTTTATAGTATTATAGTTTGGTGTCGATTCCATGCATCTCCTACGAATAGTTTATAATAACTCAGAGCCTGTTTATTCAAAAATTCAAACCAAAATATCTGACTTCCTGTTGGTCAGAGCTAATGACTGTAAATTAGAAAGATGTCTGGCTCGATGAGAACAATATATACAGAGTTTGGTGACTGTAGATAAAACTAACCCCCCCACTTTTGTCAAAAGGTGGCGCTACTGAGCCCCTCCACCACGCCCGTTTCTAAGACTTTGGCCATATCTACTGGAAGGCATCACTGATGTGTGTGTTGAGTTTCATGCCATTTCAAGCATGCTAAGAGTCTCAAAAACACCCCAAAAGATTATTAAACTTTGACACGTTGCCATGGCAACAGTATTTAAAATATCAGGAATCCATTCTATATCTGACATGTTTTGACATATACTGATGAATAAAAGGCCTTATGAAGCGAAGCCATGCATTTGTGTAAGAAAAATATCCATATTTCAAAAAGTAAAATAAAGTTAAATATCTAGCTCCCGGCAGACCACCTTCCATATTCGACTTATGAAAAAAGCGTAACTGGCGCGGCGTATAACGTTGGACGTAGTGTAAGTGTTTTGAACTGTGAGAAGTGTAACACTTTAATAATACGGTAGGCGGTCTGAGCGGAAGTTAGATATTTTACTTTATAAAGTTTTAAATATGGATATTTTTCTTACAAAAACCCATTGATTTGCTTCAGAAGCATAAACGCATCATTTTTTTAATAGTTTATAGTTTTTTATAGTATTATAGTTTGGTGTCGATTCCATGCATCTCCTACGAATAGTTTATAATAACTCAGAGCCTGTTTATTCAAAAATTCAAACCAAAATATCTGACTTCCTGTTGGTCAGAGCTAATGACTGTAAATTAGAAAGATGTCTGGCTCGATGAGAACAATATATACAGAGTTTGGTGACTGTAGATAAAACTAACCCCCCCACTTTTGTCAAAAGGTGGCGCTACTGAGCCCCTCCACCACGCCCGTTTCTAAGACTTTGGCCATATCTACTGGAAGGCATCACTGATGTGTGTGTTGAGTTTCATGCCATTTCAAGCATGCTAAGAGTCTCAAAAACACCCCAAAAGATTATTAAACTTTGACACGTTGCCATGGCAACAGTATTTAAAATATCAGGAATCCATTCTATATCTGACATGTTTTGACATATACTGATGAATAAAAGGCCTTATGAAGCGAAGCCATGCATTTGTGTAAGAAAAATATCCATATTTCAAAAAGTAAAATAAAGTTAAATATCTAGCTCCCGGCAGACCACCTTCCATATTCGACTTATGAAAAAAGCGTAACTGGCGCGGCGTATAACGTTGGACGTAGTGTAAGCGTTTTGAACTGCGAGAGGCGTAACACTTTAATAATACGGTAGGCGGTCTGAGCGGAAGCTAGATATTTTACTTTGTAAAGTTTTAAATATGGATATTTTTCTTACAAAAACCCATTGATTTGCTTCAGAAGGCCTTTATTAACCCGCCGGAGCCTTGTGGAGTACTTTTATGATGGATGGATGCATTTTTTTGAGCTTCAAACTCGTGGACCCCATCACTGGCATTATAAAGCTTGGAGGCGTCAGGATATTTATTAACATAATACCGATTGTGTTCATCAGAAAGAGGAAAGTCATATACACCTAAGCTGGCTTGAGGTTGAGTAAATCATGGGGTAATTTTCATTTTAAAGTTAAGTAATCCTTTAAACTTGATCTATTTGCTTCTTTAGATTACAATTAAAATGCATATCAGGACATTTTCTCCAAATGTTTTTTTCCATGCACTGAGCCAGAAATCTCCATCTATATTCTAAAGGAGTTTACAGAGGTGTTCATTCATATATAATCTGCTTATGTATAACATTCTATTGGTAAAACATGGTATTCTGGAATGATGGAGTGATAAAAAGATATGTCAAATGGCCTCTGTAAAAACCTTAAACTCCAATATGTCAGCAAAATAAAAACAGCAAAGAATTTTGAACCTGTTTTTTTCCAGGTAGATTTCTATTCTGGAAATGTCTAATTTGGATATTTAAACAACATAACAAAACTTGCACAAGACAAAACAACTATCTTAATGCACTGAGATTGATCCGTTACCCTGTTCACTAGTGGTATCTTGCCTTATGTCACATCAGGTTGCATATATTATAACACAGTGTGACTTGTTCTAATTCTGTGTCCTTTCCAAACCCATTTACTTTTTCCTGTTTGTCTTATTTTCCAATCTGTAGGGGCTGTTGGCCATCATGGTGACAATCTGGTTGAGAAAATCTTGTCAGTGTTGCCACAGTTGCCAGGTCATGTGACTGATGTTCAGGTGGACATGTTGGAGCTCACACACCTGAAGCAGACAACTGATACAAAGGGCATCTTGGCACCAGGGTGCTTGGCTCAGAACCAGTAAGTCTTTCTTTTTAATAGAAAACACCCTAGAGCACTCTTGTAAAAACCACGCAAAGAACATTCAATGAGTGCATATTCACATTGTGTTGGAAATAACATTGATATACATCTTGATTACTTTTTCAAAGTCTCACAGATCAAGCATTTTTATTTTTAACATGTTTTAAATAAATTGATTACATAGATGGGCTGGTTGTAATATTATCTAATTTAAGGTAACACATATTATGCAGGTTCAGACCTTTATTTTGATCATGGGGCTGAGTGAAACTGAATAACCTTGTACTAAAGGGACAGTAAAAATGCTGTTATTATTTACTCACCCTCATGTCACTCAAAATCTGAATTACTTTCTTTCTTCTGTGGAACACAAAATATGTTTTCTAAAGGGTTTTTGATCCATAGAATGAAAATCCAATATAGGGTCTTATGCTGTTTTGACCCTACTGACTTTCAAAACAGTCATACAGGTTTTTAAATGACATGAGGGTGAGTAAATGACGTCAGAATTATCTTGTTGGGGTGGATTATCCTTTAAGAGCAAAGTATGTAACGAAAGGTTACTCTAAGGTACTGATTTTAGGATACCAACATTTCAGTAATCTTTACTAATACCATCAATTCTCGATACAAATTTAACTGGAATGAAAAAACAAAAACAAAAAAACATTTTTTTACCGGTAACTGTTTTATTTAACTATTTAAAATGTAAAATATTACTACAAATTATAATAAATAATTAATAAATATTTATATATATATATATATATATATATATATATATATATATATATATATATATATATATATATATATATATATATATAATATAATATAATATAGTATTGTTAATCCATTAAAAGAAAAAACCTAAGTAATAACACATTTTTCTGTAATTAATCGCACCTAACATTCATGTTTTTAACATTTTTATGTTGTAATAATTTCACATTCAATCTCCAAAATTACTGTAGAAACAACATAAAGACAGTATATTTTAAATGTTTGATCTAACAGGTAGGAAATATACATAAATTGAATAAAGTTATCAAACACTTCACAGTCTTCACTGCATAAATTATAAATTGAATATAGATTAATCATTATTAAAGCTACAAAAATTCAGTCAAGAGCAGTGAGTGATTTTCTCTTTGTCTTTTGTTCTTTGATTAACATTAATGACAGACATTACAGCAGTGGGTTTATTAGGCTACTGTCACTTTAAGACCTGAAGCGCTTGGCGTGGATCTGACACACATGCATGTCCTCACAGCGCTTTATGGTCATTTCATATTTTATTTAACTAATTTAAGACTGTGCTTGTGTGGATACTCAACAAAGCGGACATTTTGCATACTTTTGTGTGTTTTTGTCCATTCAAGCGCGAAAGACAGCTCAACATGGCCGGTACAGTACAGGTTTAAGTTCTTATTTTTGCGTCTTGTCAAGCTTGAATGTCTTAATAGCACCTGAATCAATGATAGCGTGATCATATACTGTAGCACAGCCAAAGGATGACAGAAAAAAATCTGATGCTGTGTTAATTGCATAAAGAAAATAAAAATAATTATGCGTTAAGTAAACAATGAGTATTAAAATGCAAGCAATAAGTAATAGAACAAAGAGTACTTCAGAATTTTTTTTTTCTTCTATATTATTTTTTTGATATTTTTCCAAGGACATTTAAATCTCTGATTTCTTGACCTGTGTGTCAGATAGTTTTGTCATCACTGCTCTAAAGGGAATGTACCATGTGTAGTTTGGTTTAGACCCAAAACCTCAGTGCTGGTAGAGGATTAGAGAAATGTATTGCATAATCGCGGCTGTTCTCAAAGTCTGTCTGCTCACAGAAGGAAAAATCTGAGGAAACCATGAGACTTAGTTTCCCACATGTTGGCACAGGAACAATGCCCAGCCAAGTATTTTTAATGGAGAACCACCATTTCTTTAGTCATCATAAATGTGTGTATTTGAATAACTAAATGGGTTTGCTGCAGTTTTTGCCGATGTCATTTCCTACGGGGCGGGATGTGGTAATGAATGACCCCAAATTTCTGCTGTTCTGTGTGATATTGTCGTGCCGCTCAATTGTTTTAACACACATTTGGTGAACTTGCTCACTTTCTGAATGTAAAATAATGTTTTTCCTAAATGAACCCAGTCATGCTTTTTTGGTGGGAATTTTTTGCTAAATGTATGGCCTTTAGTTGAACTCAGACATGAGTGAAAACATCATCTGTCATAATTTTTGGTGTAATTGACACTATATAACCTTTCTGGCAGATGATTTTGTGGTAATTATCATATATTGATATAATATTCTCTTGACACAAGACTTTTTTGAAGCAAGTCAAAACTCAACCTACTTCATCTGGAAGTCAACTAGCATCAGTATGGAAACCCAAACGCTGTTTTACGACTCATTAGGTCTGAACCACATGTTAGACGTGAGGGTTTGTTAAAAGAGGAACTTGTTTCGTATGTCTGTTTTCTTTCCAGATCCCATCAGACAGGGATTCAGAGAGCACATGCCTGTGGAAAGAATTCAACTCAAGAGTGATTGAGTTAATTGGACAGGAACTCATCTATGAGCTATGCCAATGAATAAACCAGTTTCCCCTTATACATTTCATGCAGCCTAAGCTGCCAGATTGATCTTATCTCCATTGTGGGCTCCCTTTGTGACTATTTGTCATCTTAACCCTGTTCAATCAGTGTTGTTGGAGAGCATTGAAGCTGCTATTTTACCTACACACACAGAAAATTGTCGTATTCCAAGACCACATCCCTCCACCGCCATTAGCTGGTTACAGTAGCACCGCAGTGCTGAGTACAAACACACTCTTGAGACCTCCATGTAAATATACAAGCGCTCACTGTTAGCCAGATGGTGTGGAGACTGAATGGGACAACTCTCTGTTTTAAGAGCTTTCTGTCACTGGACTTGTGTGCGTGTGTGCGTGTGTGCGTGCGTGTGTGCGTGTGTGTGTGTGTGTGTGTGTGTAAAAGTGTGTATTTAACAGGGTTTAGAATTGGTTCACATTGTGTTCACATTGCTTTAAATGGGCCATAGGGCCATTTTATTTTTCCCAGAGGACCACTTATAATGATATGAGTGTTTGTTATTTATTTTTTTACACCAAGAACAGTCAGAATTTAGTTTAAAGGCACAGTATGCAAGTTTCGCCGCTAAAGGTGCTTAATGATGCCATAAATTAGCGTGGAATCATGGGAGTTGTAGTCTTGATTCTTCACCTCCACAGCTGATGGAAAGGAATCCGATGGACTCGGGCAGAAATCATGTTCATGAATGGTTTTATTAGCGTTACGGTGGTATGAAGTAGGACACAATGAGAGCCCTTGAGAGCGAATGCTAATGAGAGAGACCTGCGCCAAACACAGTCTCTGAGCTTTTATTCTGCTTATGCTGCAGTCGCCGCTTCCGCTCTTTTCGTTGTGTGTGTGTGGGGAAACGCAGAGCTGTTTTACATGCTTAAAACAATCATACTAAACACATCTGAGTGTTCAACGTTACTGTGCGTTCGCTCGTCGGCTGCTATGAAAGGGTTTTTTTTTAATTTTTTTATCTAAAAATTTGTGCCTTTAATGCAAACATTTTCATGATATTTTCTAGATCTTTTACAAAACATAATTTGGTCAACACAGAATGACTGAAGAGATTCCTTTCTTTTAAGGAGATACAGTATTTATTATAAGTCTATGCAAATGTTGGCCTTATGTGAAAATGCCTTTTGCTTGGCCGATCATGTGCTTGACTACAGCACCATGAGCACAGGGAATTGTCTGACAGGCTTGGCACATTTCTCCTAAGGACTATAAAGAACATGCTCTGATCCCAAATAAGCCTAATCGTGCTCCAAATGCAGAGATTTTGCAGAGGTGCTGTGTACCTGACGGTCTAGATTGTATATAAGCCACCCTATATCTGGAGAGCATAATCCATGAGGTATTTAAAATGGTGAATGTGGAATGACGACAGTCGGGTATTTGCAGATTCCACTTAATCTTGCTTTGGTTCATCAGAATTATATTTATGGTCATGGACCAAACTTTACATATCCTAACCTATTATATTATATTATATTATATTATATTATATTATATTATATTATATTATATTATATTATATTATATTATATTATATTATATTATATTATATTATATTATATTATATTATATTACTACAAATATCTTATTAATGATATTATATTAATTATATTTAGTGCTGTCAAAATTAGCACATTAACAGGTTTAATGTATTAAAAACATAGAGGGTAAGCACGCGACGTCACCGTCGGCCGGAGTGACTGTGGTTACGCCCACTGAGTGGCAAAAAGACTGAGAGGCAGCATTGGTTTTGATTGTGAATGCCACGAAAAACACACAAAACCAGGACTGGTGCCAGAGGGGGTCGTGGGGTCTTGGCCTCTCCTTGGACATCTCTGTGCCCCCCTCAGAGGAAGATGGATTTGATAATAGCGTGTAATTTTCCTCACTCTCTTAGAGGGAAAAGCTGCCCAAAACTGCTGGTCTAGGATCTGTTTTCTTCATAATAATAGCATATTATTAGTGCAAAATAATTGGCAAAAGATCCAGTGCGTATCTGTATTTGGGCTTGTCAAATGATTCAGTTTCAAAGGTTTTCGCTTGGGTGAGTAATGTAGCCAATCACAGACATATTTGTTGATTCTTGAACACAATGGCCAATCACAGGTGTTGAAGTTATAATTCACCCACCGCTTGAGATTTTGTCCAGTGAGTTCTGCATGTGTGCTAATCCTCTCTAAGTGTAGACATTTTGTAAATAAGAGATTCATTGTGTCATCAGCTTCACTGATTAATATAACGTAACTTTGTGAGATTGCGTTCACTGAATAAGTGTTGCCTTTCAGTGAATATAAAGGGAGCTCTGTGCGTGCTGTCTAGGCAACATAAAAATAATTAATAGGCCTATAATATATTCAGAATTTGAATAAAACTTTTGTTTTCCATTCTTGACAAGCACGCTTCAATACATAGGCCCATCTGCATAATATACATAAGAGATACACCCTCGAAATGTGATGACTGACAATGATGAATATTTATGTATTTATGTATCGAAAATCAGGCATACCATTTATTTAATGCAATTAACACAGCATCCGTTTTTCTATCATCCTTTGGTAGCGTTACATTATATGATCACGCTTTTATTCATGCAAATGCTTTTAAACCATTTAATAGCGACAAGAAAAAAAAGAGAATGTGCTGTCTGTAAATGTTCTGTATGTGACACGACACACAGAAAGTTGAGAAAATGAGATGCACGTGACAGCGTGCCAGATTCGTGTCATGTTCGGCAGATCTTAAAGTGACAGCAGCCTAATAAACCAGTTGCTGTGATGTCTGTCATTAATGTTAATCAAAGATCAAAGGTATCAGAGAAAATTTTAGCTTTAATAAGGATAAATCTATATTTAATTTATGATTTATGCAGTTATAAAAAGGGGTTTGATAACTTTTTGTCTAACAGGGAAAGCCACACAACATTTATTTTAATGGGTTAATGTGAAGATTTAATTTAAGTGAACTTAAAACAAAATAATTTTTTAAAGCCTAATAAATGTTGAAATTGATAGCTTTCGATTATACTGTAATGTTGAATGTCTATCATTAATGTCTAAAAAAATCTATTTCATAGAGACATCAGTAGAAGTATTAGTATCAGTGAAAAGATGCTATTACATCAAATATTTAAAATATACTGTCTTTAAGTTGTTTCTGCATTAATTTGGAGAGTAACTGTGAAAGTATTACAATATAAAAAACGCAATATTTTTTATTGCAATTAATTACAGAAAAAAAACATTTTTTGGGGGGGGTTTAATTGCATTTTTTTAAATGTAATATTATATTATTATATTATATTATATTAGTGCTTTTTTTTTTTTTTTTTTTTTTTTTTTGATTAATCGCATCCAAAATAAAAGTTTGTTTACATAATATATGTGTGTACTGTGTATAATTATTATGCATATATAAATACACACACATGCATGTATACATTTAAGAAATATTTGCATTCTAGTAATATGCATTCTATACATTATCCAATATATAGTTACACGTGTACTGACAATGTACTTGCAAGATTATCATACGTGTCTTTAGAGCGTTTGTTTGTGCAGTATGGGCTCTGTTGAAATATTAGATTTCGTATTGTAATGTTGTTTTAGTGATCTGCTATTACTTGTGTAGTCGTATGTGCTAATTACCTCAGTACGTGCTCATTCTGTCATTCTGTCATGACGTGATCTGCACTTTAACTGAGTAATGGATGTTTGCTCATGAGTGAATGTTTTTGTGTTGCTGCGTGTAGTTTTAGAATTCCCTAGGAAGTCATGTTCAGTGTTTTTTTTTTTTCTTAACCTCCTTGTGTTTCTAATTTAAGTTTGAGGGTAAAACACATTAATTTTGCCCACTCTCTCTGTATCTACACTGGTTACCCTTTTATTCAGGCTCAGCTTTATTCTCGGCTGGAGCTCCAGGACTCAGTGGAGGAGAACCGGTCCAGTTCCACACAGTCAAATCCATTCAGTGTGAGCGTGGGGATTTCTAGCTTTAGCTCAGCAGGGAAGCGAGTCACAAGCCTAGGGTTTGTTTAGCAGAGTCTAGACAGGCTCCAGGCAAATACCGAATCTTTTGATGCATTCTGACAGGGCCCAGCTGATCCTCAGGAGAGCAACTCAACTCCCTAGACTCTTAATGTCCTTAAACGTCTCTCGAGACGTTGTATAATGCCAACTAAGTCATTCATTTCTGACCGAGTTTTGCTAGCCCAATATTCTGGGTCAAAGGATATGCACACGTCAAACAGATCATCCAAACACAAATAGTTTAAATGCTTCACTTTCATTCCTCTACAGCTTCCACCTAGATTTTATTTTGAAGAAAATATGAATGATGCTTGTCTTGACTGTGCAAAACGTGCCACCACAATGAATGTTTTCATTTTTCAGCCTGACTAAATTATTTATTTTAAAAAAAATTACTGAAACAGATTTGTGTTATCGGACTAACAATTCTACATGATTGCAGCTCGGCTTTGAACGTATTTACATGTTAGTTTGACTGTATAATTTGAGTATCTTAGTAAACACAGTCGGTTATGGCTTGAGTGAACACAAGTAGTCGAGAAGCACAACACATGTACCGTATCGTATTGGATCTGTGCATTAGGTCTTAAAGTGACAGCAGCCTAATATTTCTGCTGCTGTCTGTTTTTAATGTTAATCGAACTAAAAAGGACTAAAAAGAAAACATTACTCACTGCTCTTAACTAAAAAGCTTTTGAAAACAGGAATGAGTCTTCATCTAGGGTTATTTTACATTTGATTACTTCCAATGTCTCTACCTGAAAACTACTGTTGTCTTTAATAATGTTTTAAACTTATATTATGTGGCATCGTGAGAAGTAGGGTATCACCAAAGTGGGGTTTGCTTCACAAATCAAGTCCAGGCAGAGATCAAGTCACTGGTTGGCACAAAACTCCAAAACTTACAACAGAAAAAAACTCTTCCAGTTTCTCTCTGTACTTTCTAACAAAAAACAGTCAGTCTCTCTGTTCCCAGCTCATTAACAGCTTTTCTCATTCACTTGAAACAGCTGTGCCTCCACCACTGAGGAACCTGGTAACTGTAGTCCGGGACCAGGCGGCCATCTTGGTTTGTAGTCCCCATGCTGCAACTACTAGAACTTCCCTCTATGACACCCTCTTATGATGTCTCAGTTAGTTAGGCTAGTGATTTTAGTTATGGTATCGAAATTGGAGAATTGTGAATTTTCACTGGTATCTAAAATTTTGGTTTCAAAACTGGCTGTTTTTGCAAAAACAGTTTAATGTCCGGCAAAAACTATTTATGGCCGGGAAATTTTCTTAAGTCACCAGCCATTGGCAGGTGTGGCAAGATGTTAATTTTAGGCCCTGTCTATATGTATAACTCACAAGTCCAGTGAAGCGTGAGTTACAAGAAGATAAAAGAAGGTAGGTTTTATACACTATATTGCCAAAAGTTTTGGGACACTTGCCTTTACATGCACATGAACTTTAATGACATTGCATTTTTAATACGTAGGGTTTAATATGGAGTTGGGCCACCATTTGCATCATCAACTCTTCTGAGAAGGCTTTCCACAAGGTTTAGGAGTGTGTTTATGGGAATTTCTTGACCATTCTTCTAGAAGCGCATTTGTGAGGTCAGGCACTGATGTTGGACGAGAAGGCCTGGCTCGCAGTCTCTCCTCTAATTCATCCCAAAGGTGTTCTATCGGGTTGAGGCCAGTCAAGTTCCTCCACACCAAACTCACTCATCCATATCTTTATGGATCTTGCTTTGTGCACTGGTGCGCAGTAATGTTGGAACAGGAAAGGACCATCCACAAACTGTTCCCATAAAGTTGAGAGCATGACATTTTCCAAAATGTCTTGGTATGCTGAAGCATTAAGAGTTCCTTTCACTGGAACTAAGGGGCCAAGCCCAACCCCTGAAAAACAACCCCACACCATAATCCCCCCTCCACCAAACTTTACACATGGCACAATGCAGTCAGGCAAGTACCATTCTCCTGGCAACCGCCAAACCCAGACTCGTCCATCGGATTGCCAGATAGAGAAGTGTAATTCGTCACTCCAGAGAACACGTGAACACTGCTCTAGAGTCCAGTGGCAGCGTGCTTTACACCACTGCATCCGACGCTTTGCATTGCACTTGATGATGTAAGGCTTGGATGGAAACCCATTCCATGAAGCTCTCTATGCACTGTTCTTGAGCTAATCTGAAGGCCACACGAAGTTGGAGGTCTGTAGCTATTGAGCATGCGCTGACCCCACTCTGTGATTTTTAAGTGGCCTACCACTTTGTGGCTGAGTTGCTGTTGTTCCCAATTGCTTCCACTTTGTTATAACATCATTAACAGCTGACTGTGGAATATTTAGTAGTGAGGAAATTTCATGAATGGGCTTATTGCACAGGTGGCAACCTATCACGGTACCACGCTTGAGTTCACTGAGCTCCTGAGAGCGACCCATTCTTTCACAAATATTTGTAGAAGCGTCTGCATGCCTATCAGCTTGATTTTATACACCTTTGGTCATAGAAGTGATTGGAACCTCAATTCAATGATTTGGAAGGGTGTCCCTATACTTTTGGCAATATAATGTTTATGTTCATCTCGAACACAATGGAGCATTAACCTTTTAGCGGCACTCATCAGACATTTTGTTTTCGAACTGCCATGATACATACAACAACCATAAGTAAAACCCAGTAATAAACTGCAGCCAGATTCATGTTCACCAGTTATGGATAACTGAATGTGCTTTTAATGCCACTCAGTGGACATTTCTCTTTGAAAGTGTCGCAAAACACTGTAATATTAAGCAAATATTTTGCCACAGGCATGTTTTTCCATGAGCCAGGGTTGCCGCCTTTTTATTTAGAATACATAAGATATTTTTAAGAATGTTTAATGAAAATCAGTTAACTCCATATATAGCATTAGACCCAACTGACTTTCATTAAATGGTAAAAAGACACAGAGTTTTTAAATATCTTTTTTATTTTCCACATAAGAAAGAAAATCTTACATATTTGCAACAACATGAGTGAGAAAATGAGCCCTTTTTGTGGTCAGGCCTAGGGGATTGTCCAGTCCGTAACTGTAGTGAGTGAGCAATACTAATAGGGCTGCTTGATTTAGCAAACACCGCTAATAATATTGGTTCTGACCGGGGTTTGTTGCCCAGCCCTGCAGTGCTGATATTGGCGTTGTTCTTGTCAGCTCAGGTGAATGTAATTGGCTGCATTGTGTTATTCTAGCCCAGCTATATCTATAGGCTCTGAAAAATATTTATGAAAGCTTTTATTTTAGGATCCTAATTGTGGGCTGTCTGGCTAATTTTGCCCTCTTTATTGTATGGTGTTTCCCTTTGTAATTGTAGGCTCTGTTTCAGGGTCGCTGGATTTAGTGTTGTTATGGGTGGTCATTTCAGGCAGCTGTCTCGAGAGCGACCGGCGCGGGCTGCTGATAGGAGACTTCCTCTTCCTCGCCTGTGAGAAGAACCCCGGCTTTTAATAACAGTCTAGTTGTACACTGCGCCTATTCAGGACTGACTGGAGACATGTTCAGATCTCTCTGTGTTTTTACTGTGGTTGTGGGAGAAATGTGAGCGTTTTTGTAATGGAAGCCATGTCTGGTGTTTTGGTAGGTTGGGTTTGAAATACCTCATGAGGACGTGAATTTATGTTCTTCGAAATGGTAGTATGTCTCTGGTGGGATAGATTGTGCTGTGTGTGAAATGTGGTAAAAGCAGATTTTAAGACTTGACGTTTGGTTAGCTAAAGAAGGACTATTTCACGTTCTGCGCTACTGCAACATCAACCAACCCGTTTAACTTCTTTATTCCCTGCTCCAGTAATACAAATAGACAATTGCAATTGGCCAAGAATCTGTTTTTGGACTGGTATAATGTGTGTATGTGTGTGTGTGGTCAGGTGTGTTCCAGTCAGGCTAGTGTAATAGGTTGTTCTTGGCACTGCGGTAGAGCAGTGGTGCTTTGATTTTGTGTGTGTGGGACATTTCAGCTATGTCCTTGCTTATGTAAGGGTGTGTGACACACCCTCCACACTTCAACCCTATGCTTTACAACCATCTACCCAACTTTGTGCCCTATCCAGCCAGCATTAAACCCACATGTTTTACTAGAGCGCCTCAGAATATCGGAATGAAAGTGGTTGTGTATGTGTAGGGGGAGAGAAATGGACCACACTGCACTGTGAGAAAACAGCACTAAATGTCGAGCAGAGACAACATGCATATCACTCGCTGTTTACTGACGGCTAAAAAGACAGGACTCTATTGCATGCTTAGCATTGATAATTTGAGTCTCTGTTGATAGATCATATTGATGATCAGATCATATGTTGTCTCGTCTCGTCTCATGTCATCTCCTCCTCATCTTGTCTCCTTTTCATTTCATCTTGTTTTGGACTTGTCATCTTATCACATCTAATCTCCTTATCATCTCTCTCTCTAATGTTTTTGTCTCACCTCATCTCTCGGTCTCGGTCTCGGTCTCTGTCTCTGTCTCTGTCTCTGTCTCTGTCTCTGTCTCTGTCTCTGTCTCTGTCTCTGTCTCTGTCTCTGTCTCTGTCTCTGTCTCTGTCTAGGTCTCGGTCTCGGTCTCTGTCTCGGCCTCGGTCTCACCCTCTCCTCTCTCCTCCTCTCTCTCTCCTCTCCTCTCCTCTCCTCTCTCTCTCCTCTCCTCTCCTCTCCTCTCCTCTCCTCTCCTCTCCTCTCCTCTCCTCTCCTCTCCTCTCCTCTCCTCTCCTCTCCTCTCCTCTCCTCATCTTGTATCTCCTCTATTTTCCTCTCCTCTGCTCCTGTTGACTTTGTCTCTCTTTTCATCTGTCTTATATCTATTTGACATATTTTTCCTCGTCTCATTCATCTTCCTCTCCTCATCTCATTCCTCTTATCTCTTCTCTGGTTGTACTGATTATCAAATCAATCTATTTGCAATGGATCTGGAGGAATAAGTAGATTTAAATGAGATGAAGACATGCAGTATTGATACATGCAGAAACTCTAAACCCACAGCGGGCTGTGAGTGCGCCAGTAACTGCTCCTGAACCTGTGACTCTGCTCCCATTCATTGTGTTAAAGGTTAGTGCCTGCTCTCTGGGATTTATCTTCCGCTCAGGGAGTCTCGCATGAAACAAAATGAGTCACAGATGAGAGAGATTTGTAATGTGTGTTTTTGTGAGTTTGTGTATGCCAGTCTTTTTAGATTTATGTCACAAGATGTTGCCTTTGTATGTGTTGCATTTTTATCTTAAAGATTTCAGCAGAATAATGCTTATCTTTATGGACAGAGATTATAGCCACTAAAAATATCTGTAAATTTAATTGAACCATTCAATACACCAATCAAACAGAGAATATAGTTGCTACTCACAGTATATATGTTTATATTTTTATGTAACTTTATTTTTTTTTTATTACACTACTACAGGAAAATAAATAAATATAACAATTACCAAATCAGCATAATGGATGAATGTGACACCGAAGACTGGAGTAATGATGCTGAAAATTCAGCTTTGTCATCACAGAAATACATTATATTTTAAAGGCACGGTATGTAAGTTTCGTCACTAGAGGTCGCTTATTCAAAACAAAGGCGTAGCTTGATGACGCTGTGAATGAGCGTGGAATCATGGGAGTTGTAGTCTTGACTCTTCTCCTCCACAGCCGATGGAAAGGAATCCGATGGACTCGGGCAGAAATCATGTTCATGAATGAGTGGATGTATTAAAGTTTTATTAGCGTTACGGTGGTATGAAGCAGGACGAGCGAGAGCCCTTGAGAGCGAATGCTAATGAGAGAGACCTGCGCCAAACACCGTCTCTGAGCTTTTATTCTGCTTACGCTGCAGTCGCTGCTTCCGCTCTTTTCGTTGTGTGTGTGGGGGAACGCAGAGCTGTTTTACATACTTAAAACAATCATACTAAACACATCTGAGTGTGTTGAGAGTTATCTTATAACATTACTCTGTACACCGTGTCGCTCGGTGGCTGGTATAAGAGACTTGTTTTACTTTACAGTAATCTAGATCGATATTAGAATATTATATCTGGAAATCGAGGGTAGTGTGGATATGACGTCATTGACAGGCGATGCAGCACTGGTCTGTAACACTGGTTAAAATAGCTGATTTCTCTGGATTTAAACATCTTTGGAAACGTTTGGGATATTGTAAGTACACAGGTCAACAAAATATGTAGTGGTTTTTGGAAATTTTTATCTAAAAATATGATATATTGTGCCTTCAAAATATGTTAAAGTAGAAAAAAGGTATTTTAAATTGTAATAATGTTTATTTATAACAGTAATAATATTGGTTTTTATATTTTCAAGAGTAACATCCACCCAAGATTTCCCAGCAGAACATTGCACAAAGCATCACACTGCCTCCTCCGGCTTGCCTTCTTCCCTTAGTGCATCCTGGTGCCATGTGTTCCCCAGGTAAGCGACGCACATGCACCCGGCCATCCACGTGATGTAAAAGAGAATGTGATTCATCAGACCAGGCCACCTTCTTCCATTTCTCCGTGGTCCAGTTCTGATGTTTATATGTCCACTGTTGGCACTTTCAGCGGTGGACAGGGGTCAGCATGGGCACCTTGACTGGTCAGCGGCTATGCAGCCCCATACTCAACAAATTGCGATGCACTGTGTATTCTGACACCTTTCTATCAGAACCAGCATTAACTTCTTGAGCAATTTGAGCTACAGTAGCTCGTATGTTTGATCGGACCACACTCCCCACGTGCATCAATGAGCCTTGGCCGCCCATGGCCCTGTCGCCGGTTCACCACTGTTCCTTCTTTGGACCACTTTTTCCTGCTTCTAACACATCAACTTTGAGGACAAAATGTTCACTTGCTGCCTAATATATCCCACCCACTAACAGGTGCCGTGATGAAGAGATAATCAGTGTTATTCACTTCACCTGTCAGTGGTCATAATCTTATGCCTGATCAGTATATATATATAAACGTTATATCACACTAAAATAATTGGTGATGTCCTTCTGGAGACCTAAACAGTAACTGCAACAAAGAAGCAGTTTCAAACCAGAACAAAAGATGAAATGTTTAGCTGCGGTTATCAATGAAAGTCAGCAATTACGTAATCTCATCCTCTATGGATTTCAAAGCCTGAAACAACCCAATTTATTTAAGTCTCTTTGTTTGCCACCTCCCCTACTTCACCAAATGATGCTTACATAACAGTCATTCTCCAATCTCTTTGAGACGGATGACATTTGTCTTTGAAGTGAATTGGCAGGCTCGCTTTGGAGATACTTTTCAGATTTAAGAAACTTTTACTCCAGTTTCCTTTGATTTTTCCATTATCAAATTCTGACAGGAAAAACTTGAACTGTGTGTGCGCTCACATTGTTTCTCTAATGACAAATCAAGGTTTTTGCTTGCTTTGTTTCTTATTTTAGTTGTGTTTATTTCTCTCAAGAGTTCTGTTACAGATTGTAACGAGCACGGAAAATACACACACCTCTCCCGTGGAGCGTCTGCCAGGTCTCCTTGTATGCGCAAGCATATGTGTGCATAGTGTCATTAGTCCTGCAAGTGGGCGTAATTGAAGAATAACTGACCTGGATTGAATGCTGCTAACGTGTGGGGGTTGTTTGTTTCCTGTTGTTGATAAACACAGACTTAATCACCGTCTACTAAATCAATGCCCGTCACAACAATTATGGCAGCGTAACACCACATCTTCATGGTAAAATAGTGGGTGTAACATTGATTCCATATTGTTTTGGGATTTTTGGTTTATTTAAAGTGCGAGTTACATTGCAACACACCCGACAGGTTATTATGAAACTGCATCCAATTATTGCTAATCACATTTGGAAACATTTTGGATGCAATTTAGTGTCTGTGCGTGTATGAAGACCGATTTTAAGGCATTCAGGAACTCTTAGTCAGTTGAAGTCCATTCTTAAGTGCTCAGTCATGTGTTTCCAGGAACCCTGAACTTCCCCTACCACACACACACACATACACATTGGACGGTACAAGGAGGTTGTGGCGGGAATGGGTAATAAATATTTTGTCTTTGTAGACCAACACTGCCCTCCATAGGTTAGAGTACTAATGGAGCACAACTCGCTTACACAAACTCACTGAACCCCCTTGTCAGGACATCTAGCCTGGGGAACACTGCAGGAGAGGAGTGGAGTAAAGAGGGGGGAGGTTTTTGGGGTAAATTGGAACCATGTTGCCCCTCCGAAACATTCCAAACGGACCCCTCGTCTTCCTGGAATACACGCCGAGTGAACATACACATGCACATAGAGAGGGTCCAGTCTTAACTCTGGCATGTAAACTACGCTGACTATGTGTGCATCTGTTTATGACATGCAAAATCAGTTCGGCCCCGTTGCACAAAACACACTACCTACCAACAAACACATAACATTCTTGACCAGATTTCAAAGATTTGTGGTCTCTGAAGGTTTGCTGAATGTTTACTGGCCCATTACGCTATCTTTAAGATGTCTTGAAGTCAAAATCTAGTCATTTTCCACATTTAAGAACAAAAGTAATGTCATCCAAACTATGAATTTACACAAACTGTAGAATGGAATTATGTAGTGACCAAAAAAAAGTTAAACAAATCAAAACTACACACAAAAGTAAACCTTTTTTTTTTTTTTTTTAAGATTTACACAATTTAAATAATAGTAAAATTCCATCAAATTGAACTGAATAATCCTTACGCACTTTAATTGAATAATTGGTTAAGGATTGTTCAATAAATTATGTAAGGATTATTCAATTAAATTTGATGGAATCTTAAATTATGTAAATCTTTAAAAGGCTTAATTTTGTGTGTATCTTAACATTTTCTTTTTAATTTTATTATGTTTTAATTTAATTTTTATAAAACTCATCTGCAGAGCCAAGAACAAACTAAAAACTAATTTTAAAAAGTGTTTAAAATGAAAAATTTGTAGCAGTTAAGCATGGGACTTTAGAAGGTTTTGAAGGTCATGAGAAACATAAATTCACTCGAGTGTGTCCTTCTTTTGACTGGTAGAGTACACCTTCATTAAATTCTTGCCTGTTGTTTTAGATTACTTCTCATGGTGCTTAACCTAGTGCAAGCTGAAAACACAATGGACTAAGCATTCCTTGCTTTTACAGTTTGTTAAAAAAGGTTTTTTTTTTTCTTCTGCTTTCGTAAAAATCTGCAAGGAAGTGTGACCAGCCCATCATGTGATCTTATTTGTCTCGTACTTTTTTGTCACATTTCTCATATCTGCAGATTACTGAGCTAGTTTTTGCGTTCTTGCGTTATCTATCATGTTTTTGTGCTGTCCCTCCACTCGTAAGTCCCGACACAAGTCTGCGCTTTAGAACAACAAGCCCCATGTTTATTATTGTCCTCCTGATTTTTGTTCCCTCTCTTTTTTGTCTCGTTTTTGGCGTAATGGAGTCAGACCTCTCTCTAGCACTGCCAAAACTCTGTCTGGAACACATTACAGCTGAGATCCAACACATGGCAAATGTTAGAAAGAGAGAGAGAAAGGAAAAAAAGCAAAAAGAGCAAAAGAAAAACAGAGCAGGTTTAACATTTGGTTTCAGTGTCAGTAAAACACCCCCACCCTCTGTCGCTCGCCCTTGTGAGTCTTCTCTCTTCCTCGTTCTGATTTCTTGTCCTTTGTTTCATGACCTACACCCTCACTTTCTCAGTCTCTTCCCCTTCTCCTCTCGTTCTTTCCTCTAAATTCTGCTCATTTACATGACGTTTTTCCTTAGGCTGCGAAAAATATTTCATTTTATTCTGTAGCTTCTCTCATCAAGAGTTTGTGTGAAGTCTTTTTCTACTACTTTATTAATATGACAAGCCAGAACACACACACACACACACATACGCACAATCCAAGAGATGATTAAAGACAGGAAGAGGAGGAGCCAGTGATGAAGAACAGAATGATGATGTCTCATTAGCATGTCATAAGAGGAGATAATTTGGTGTATGAGAAACTCTTGCTGAAAAATTATTGTAAAGTTACTAAAGATAGAGCTGTTTATTACTGATGGATGGATAGGAGATTGAAAATGATGAATAGTCAATAAAGGGAAATGGACTAATGATGTGTTCTTGTGTCAATCTGCACTGCTTTTTAATTGTTGTGTTTTTCTATGTAAACACATACTTAATAGATGTCTTTGGCTGTTGTTATGTGCCTTGCTTCATGTGTGCCATGTTTTTAAGATGCCATATAAAGTTAAAAGAACTTTTACTAATGGGTCTCGAGACCCCCTACATTCTGTTCCATTACTTTGTCTAGCTTGTGTGTGTGTGTGTGTGTGTGTGTGTGTGTGTGTGTGTGTGTGTGTGTGTGTGTGTGTGTGTGTGTGTGTGTGTGTGTGTGTGTGTGTGTGTGTGTGTGTGTGTGTGTGTGTGTGTGTGTGTGAATGGCCTTAAAAATGTACAACAGAAATCGTTTGCACAGGGATGTTGTGTAGACTATAGCAGTTAAAGATCTGCCTGCTAACCAAAAGTTTTCTGAACCACATAACCCGTAAGACTTTCATTCTTCTTCAGAACATGAATTAAGATCTTTTTGATGAAATCTGAGAGATTCTGTCCCTCTATTGACAGCTATGCAACTGAAAATGTGATGCCTCAAAAAGTTCATCAAGCGATCGTAAAACTAATCTATATGAATTAAGTGGTTTAGAATTTTCTGAAGACACTCAATCACTTTATATGATGAACAGATTGAATTTAGGCTTTCATTCACATATAAACATTGATCAGCGAACATACACAGAAACATCACACGAGAATGAACCTCATTGGTTCTTGCAGAAGCTCAAACGTGCTGTGTAACACGAGAATGAACCTCATTGGTTCTTGAGGAAGCTCAAACGTGCTGTGTAACACACGAGAATGAACCTCATTGGTTCTTGCAGAAGCTCAAACGTGCTGTGTAACACGAGAATGAACCTCATTGGTTCTTGCGGAAGCTCAAACGTGCTGTGTAACACGAGAATGAACCTCATTGGTTCTTGCGGAAGCTCAAACGTGCTGCGTAACACGAGAATGAACCTCATTGGTTCTTTTGCGGAAGCTCAAACGTGCTGCGTAACATGAGAATGAACCTCATTGGTTCTTGCTGAAGCTCAAACGTGCTGTGTAACATGAGAATGAACCTCATTGGTTCTTGTGGAAGCTCAAACGTGCTGTGTAACACACGAGAATGAACCTCATTGGTTCTTGCAGAAGCTCAAACGTGCTGTGTAACACGAGAATGAACCTCATTGGTTCTTGTGGAAGCTCAAACGTGTTTGGAACAAGATGAGGGAGAGGAATTAATTAATTATCATTTTTGGGTGAACTATCCCTTTAACCCAGGTTAACCCACAGTCATTTGTTGGTAAATAAAGATTTGATTTGTGGATTTTTGAACGTGTTATCAGTGGAGGAAGTTTAGCTCTTTTCATTGACCAGTAAACCTTTGGCATCACACATCCACGACCACATTCATACACACACAGGTATTCCTACACTGGCTTATGTGTTTTTTGAAGTCTTCTTTTGATGCAGTTTTGTTTTGCTGAAGTTTTGTTATGTCAAGTTTTTGATATTCTTAGCTCTTTGATCATCCAGTAGTAGTACATGGAAGGATAGAGAGACTCTTTTGGGGGCCTTTTTCAACCCCAATCAAATCAAATCAAATAATCACAATTTAAATACTTTAGTTTCTTGAAAAATACTAAATAAGTAAAATTAATTTACAGATTTTTTTGTTGTTGTTGTTGTTGTTGCATTAATTGTAATGAACATTATATATAATACAAATCAGTAAAAACAATTACATCTGATTTAAATGTTTTGTTTGTGTTACGTTCTAGCTCTTTTAGCGCTTGCCTTTGTGTGTTATGTGAATTAGAAATAAAAGACGTTGACCCCTTATTACCTGGCCTGTTTTCCACAGATCTGCCACTGCACGGTTGCTATGGGAGACAATGCTGGTTGCTAAGCAAAAGGAGGCAGTGATGGAAGTGAGGAGACAACTGGTGGAGGCGGCCAGCAAAGAGAACCTGCCAATCAAAATGAGTCTGGGTAAGGCCACGGCCCATATTTAAAGCTGATAGACACACACAGACTACATGAGGCACTCAAGAACATTATCTCAAATATACCTGTTCTCTGTGGACATTTAAAGATGCTCAGAACACTACAGGATTATTAGTGGAAATCCAGAAAGCTTCAGAAATCCAGTTTGTTTAATTAGCAAAGGTATTTTCCCACAAACCAAAGTGATGAGATGAAACTAAAGTGATGAGATCTGCCCCCTCCTGTGGTTTTACAGAACTTTCTTTTACATTTACTGGAGCTGTTTTTCACTTTGTGTGTGAGATGCTGCAGAATACTGTGTAACAAGACAAAGGTGTGTTTTACATCAATAGCTAGTGAACAATAGAGAGAGAGAGACTGAGTGTTAAAGACAGAAAGAGGAAAAAGAATGAGACTTAGCAAGCGAGATTCAGTGGTTTTTAGTCAAAGACCCACAGCACCTCCTTCAGACTGCAAGTAGCACTACATATGGGAAGAACGCCCATGTGGCCACTGAGGAAATATGAACCTCCTGTTGGGATCACATGCTCACACACATGTTCTAGAGGTGCTCTGCTGCTCATAAGTTAAGCAATAGAGTCTGTAATGAGGGGTAAAAATACTCACAGGCATGTAAGACGCTCTTAAATACACATGAACACAATAGCTATAATCAGCTTGAATAGTGTGTTAGAGTTCAAAAGGAGTCGAGTTGCAGACTTGTGGAAATACTAAAGGTTTGGGTTTGCCTGTTGCTGCGTTTGTTTTAGTTTAGCTTGACCACTGGAGTAACTGGACTATTTTTACTTTAAACAGATTTAATGTAACAGTTTACCAACAGTTTTAGTTTTACTGATTTTCTACAGTTTTGGTTTTGTCCAACAGTTTTTGTGTAACAGTTTTTACTTACTTTTAATTAGCATAGTTCAGCAATATATAGTGTAAATGTTGGTTTAATGTATTAGTTTTTGTTCTATAGTTCTATAGTTGTCACAGGTTTTCACAGCGTTCCACTAGTTTTAGTTAGTATAGTTGAGCAGTTTTAGTGTACAGTAACAATTTTTTTTAAACCAGTTTTTGCTTAATTCATTAGTTCAGCCTTTTTAATGTAACAGTTTTAACTAGTTTTAGTGTTTCCACCAGGCTTCATTAGTTTAACAGTATTATTGTAACAGCTTTGCACAAGTTTTATTTAGTTTAGTACGACTGTTGTTTTTCACCAGGTTTGATTAGTTTAAAGGGGTACTTCACTGCTGGGAAGATGAATGTGTTTAAATAGGATCATTTATGCAATTATTTTAGAAGTTGGTGACTTCTAGACTGAGAAAAGCCAGACAATGTATTTTTGGCTCATGTGGATGAAAAAGACAACAACTCCCAGAATGCACTTGCTTCGCTGCCCTACGAGGCCACTCCCAAGTCACGGCTACCGGTTATCACTTGCCCACCGCGGCACCGCTCCCACTGTCATTTTCATTTTTATAGTAATAAAATAATTTAGTTCATTTAGAGAACAGACACTACAATTAAAAATTTTACGTGTCTGTTCAATAAAGTGTGAGTGAGCCGAACGAGAGTCACAGCACAAACGCAGCAGGAGTCAGATTACATTCATCACGAGAGCGAAGAACTGAGGTAAGCGTGGACGCGGCATACATTCACTGCGCGTGTCCAGTCTGGCATGTTTTCACATCATGCCTATGGAAGCTTAACTTTCATAGGAATTCATAAAAAAGTTGAAACACTCAGTTTGCTCCGCACCGCTCCGTTATGAATGCCCGAGCGGCCGTGCGCATTTACATTCTGTGAGAGATCCCACCCCTGTGGGTGGGTTGAAAACATGAGGAACTAGCTCCTACTACTGGCTGTAGTCTCTAGCCTCTGGCCAAAAAAGTAAAAAAATATTGTCATTTTGCGTCATCGTACGCTTTTTTCCAGTCTTAAAATACATAAATCTCTCGTCTCAAATCTCTCATCTCTCTCGTTTCTACTGATACAAAGCTTAATGCTAATCGCTGAAGTAACCCTTTAAGTTTTATTTAGTTTAGTTCAGCAATATTAGTACAGCTTTCAGTTTTAGGGTGTGTTTAGACGTGACAGGTTTGGTTACATTAAAACAAACTCTGGTGCGATTGCTCTGTTAGTGTGGTTCATTTGAATAAGTGTGAACACTACCATCCGAACCTTGGTGTGCACCAAACAAGCACACTGAGACCCCTGAAAAGGTCGGTCTCAGTCCGCTTCCAAACAAACTGGTGCAAACACGAACCAAAGACATAAACAAACCAAATACAGGACATGTATCACAAGATGCAACCCTAAAAAGGACAGAATGCTCAAGCATACTTGTTTTTTTTCCCCTCATCATAGTCACAATGTTGCCCATTACAGTTTGGTACAGACGTCAGATTTTACCCTTGTCTCCTTGCAGCGAACTTGTGTGCAGTGGAGGAATTCCTGGCACTGTTTTGACCCCTGTACATGTTTTAGAAGCTCCATCATACGTACGGACATACAACGACAAGTGCGTTTAGTCCAGATTACAGCATTGCTTTGGATGTTCATTAAGTTTTTTTTTTTGTTTTTTTTTTTGGTATCTTTTGGTTCTGTGTTGAAAATGACAATATGGTTGGCTTCACGTTCACACTATGTATCATTTTCTTTTTTGGTACAGAACAAATAAAGAGCCAAGTGAACAAGTGTGAAAACACCCATAGTTTAACAGTTCATTAGTCAACCAGCACACAATTAATTAGTTGATTCTGAATTGCTGAAGCGCACGACCTAAATGACAGGGACAGTTCATTGGACCATAGCCTAACTCTCACACTTGTTGCAGGTCATCTCATTTATGGTCTTACGAATGCACATTTAACTGTCAAATCATATAAATCGAGTGCCCTTCTGGTTAGTGACAACATCCACATCTGTCGCTGTGTTTTTTGTTTAGGAGAGAAAGAGAATATTATGATACCAATATGGATTTGTATTACTAAACATTCTGATTCAAAAACACACAGGGCTGTTCTTCCAAAGCACACACACTATTACAGTACAGAAACTTTAGCCAACCTTTCTCACTGGATCACAGTTATTTCCTGATCTCCAAGCCAGCAGAGCTTTTACAGTGCCAGAACAATCATACTGCATATCAAACAGAACAAGTTGCACACACACACACACACACACACACACACACACACACACACACACACACACACACACACACACACACACACACATACAGTATTTTTCTTTGTAGTGCAGGCACAGCTGTTATAGATTTTGTTTTGCTTCATGTTGTAGCATCAGATGCATTATTCTGATGGGTTGTCGTAAAAAATGTGCTCTGGTGGTCTTCATTTGTGCATGTATGTGAACTCTGGTGGTCTTTTTTTAGCCATGTGAGTGTGCTTGTCTGTGTGTACATACTCTGGGTCATTGCTGCCCTGTGTGTGTTTATGTACGTTCAGCCCTTGTTTCATGGTCATGTGATGGTTAGTCCTCCGTGTCTGATTTATTTCTCTTCCAGCTTTTGGTCTGCTTGGAACAACTCACCTCTCTCTCTCTTTCCTGGTAAAGTTGTGCCCGGCACATTATGCTGTGTGATTCTTGGGTATTTTGCTAGAGCTTTATAATGCTGACTCAGTCTATAATAGCCCTTTTCAGTCTTTGGATATTTCTGGAACAAAATCCATTTTCTCAACATTATTTTATGAGCTGGCAAAATGTGATTGGTCTTCCTAGACAGTGCCACCATTTTCCCTAACCCAGCTACCCTCAGAATGTGGCCGTAGACATCAGAGCACTGCATTTTCCCTGATTCATTGCATACAAATGAGCTGGCGAAGGGTTCATTATTGAGAAAAAGGCTTTATGGGGTTAGTGGTTCTGCCTTTTTGGATTAGCTTGACTGTCTTTTTGTTTTGCCAGTGGTCAAACAGATTTCATTTGCATCTGCTCTCTGCCCTGCAGAGATTTTTAGGCAATTAGTTTGCAGTAGTTGGAGAAGGTTTCTAGACCCATAAACTAAACCATCTCCAGACTTGCACATCCAGATTTTACTGCAGTTCTGGAGGTCAGTTGTCCCACTTACCCCCACCTAGAGTTTGACTTTTATCTGCAAGAACGCTGTCATGTCCTATTTCTACACCTTGACATCTTATAAACAGTTGTGATTTCAATCTCTATTTTTAAATTAATTATGCTCATAGAAGTAAGTGTTTCTTGAGAGGCATGGCTACAAAATACAAATTAATTGTATGCTTGTGAAATTTGGGCCATAATGGGGTTGGAGCCATCTTGTGATCCTGTCCTCTTAAGAAAATGACCCTCAGGAGAACCACAGGGCTCTGTGCTCGCTCCGCCAATGATTCAGTCTCAATCTTCTATCATGTAACCACCCTCTGGATGTCTGCCTGATTTTTGCTTTTGGTGCATTGCTTGTTCTAGTAATTTTCTGGCCAGCTTTCATTCTGTCTGCACTCTTTCTGTCTCTTGTTTGTGTGTATGTGCTCTTGGCTGGGCTGAAGCAAACATTGGCTGCATTGGAGCAAAGGATATACTCCCACTTCTTGGGCTGGTTTATAGCATCAACATGGCAAAGTGACTGTATGCGTGAATGTGAACCCAACCCCCTTGTCTCAGTGTTAACCCCCCCCCACTCCTGCTTTTCTGTTTTCCAAACTTTATCTTTAGAAATTTGAGCATGTTTTACAATATGAGGTAACTGTACAGAAATACAGTTGTTTATCATTTGTTTTCGTATTGGAAAGATGCACCAAAAATTCAGCCGCCGAAAATGGCATTGTCGATTTTTGGATGAAAAAGAAAAATAGCTGAAAATATGAAAATATTTCACTCTCTGCTAGGGGTTAAACGGACCGCAGTTGATCTGTGGGGCCACATGGTTCAGCACACGTTTCGCAGATTAATTGCTAAATTTCACCATCAATTCGGTACTTGCACACAGAGAGGCGTGTTTCAGATAGCGTGCAAAAAGCAAATTGATTCCTCTTTTACATCTCCATGCGCATAAATAGACACATACACACAACATGATGTCAAAATACCAGTCTCTAGGCAAGTATTCTCGCTAACATAGTCGGTTATGTCTTAAATGAATGTAAGAAGAAATTTGATGTGTGTCATTGTATTGGATCTGTGCATTTCATCTTAAAGTGACAGCAACCTATAAATACCTGCTGCTAAGTCATTAATGTTAATCAAACAACAAAACACAGCTTTAACAAAGATTCATCTATATTTCATTTATACCTGAACACTATAGTGTTATTTTACATTTAGGCCTAATTATTACATGTCTGTACCTGAATTCACTACAGTTAGACCTTACTTTATTTGTAACTTTGATATGCTGTATTTATATATAATATTAAACAAATATTTTTTTGCTTGGTTTTCTTAAATTCAGTATTATTAAAATTATTCAGTTTCATTAAAAAGTCTAATATTAGTAGCCTGACAAGCCAGACCCACATCAAGATGTTGGGTCTGGGAGCACACCATTGGCAGGGCTCAATCCGAGGGGCGGGATAAACGGTTGTCTTTCAAAGTCCCTCTGCACGCAATAGGATAGCGCTACAACCAACCAGAGCAATGAAGAAGGTGAAGCCGAGCTAGTTGATAGATTAAACTTTCACCATATCCGGTCGGCAAAGCACCAAACACATCTTCCTTTCTTAAGAATGACTTCAGTGCCGTTCTTTGTTCTTTTCTCAAAGAAAAGCTTAACAACAAGTCTCCCAGAGTCGCGGCCAAAGCCGATTCGAAAGGCCGCTGTTCTCCAGCTTCTTTGTTTTCAAGTAGCACACAGAACCGTGGCAACTCTGCTGTCATTATGTTAAGCCCACCCACCAACTTTGGCCTGAACAGAGTTTGGTTTTTCCAGCTCGCAAGCCAACGGAGAGTTGCTAGACTACACTCACGGCAAATTAGATTTGCTGCCGCTAGGGTGCGTCTAGATTTCTAGGCTATAATATTAGTAAAATTTTTTGGCCAAAAGCATAGAGAATTTTCGGTTTCGACCCAGAATTTTAATTTCCGTTCATCCCTAGAAATTAGATATGGCTTAGATTTATTTTATTTTTTTTTCATATTTATTATTAGCTGAAAGGATAACCAATTTGTTAAAAAGACCGAGATGGAATGAGCTGTTGAACTACATGAAATATCTTTCTCATTCCCTCTCTCTATCGCAGACCTCCAGGGTCAGTGAGGATGTGTTTCTGTGTTGGAGTGTTTTTGGCTGAACTGTGCCAGTGTAATAAATAAGCTCACAAGAGGTTGGCCACATACAAACATTTTGACTGTGAGATGCTTCAGCCTAAATGACATATACACTTATATTTTTGTCTTGTATCTCATACATGATGTTACATTACCAAGCAGTGTGAACTTCAGATCCATCATTCTTCCAGTCTCAACACAGATGGAGGAACTAAAGCATGCATTTTGTGTTTTGGTGGTGTGTTTGAACATCGGTGTGTGTGCTGATAGTGATCATTTTACGATACAAATTCTCTCCTCTGCCTCCCACGGTGTGCCTGTTTAGGTATTAATCTGTTTAGGTTAAACTCAATAAACCCCTGCTTTGATTAGCATTGGAAGGTCCAAATAATTCTAGAGAATCAATTCATTTGAATGGTCTGTTTCAATAAACTGTTTAAGACAACAGTTCATTTAGAAACGTTCCTACAGTTTCTCATGAGGCATTTTATGTTTGAGTATGTATGAAAAAGAATGATTCATTTACAATTTAGGAATCACATTATGCTTTCACTTAGTAAAGATGGTTTTACTTTGTAATTCATAATTAATTTTATTTCAATTGTTAAACGTACACACATTGAGTTATGTTGAGTCAGTTCCTAGTGATAATATTATGGTGTGGTTTAGTATCATAAGAGTTGGTGAGTTTGACACACTGAAGAGACTGTTCTACAGGATTACTTTTTTTTTTTTTCCTTTACCATGGTGTGTGCATGTGTGTGTGCTTGCGCGTGTGTGTTCCCAGTAAATCTGTCTGTTGGCAATGAATTTGCATTGAAGTACATTTTCTCTGGAGTTCAAACAATATTTGAAGTTTTGTTTGACACCAAAGATACAATTGAAGGTAAACACTGAATTCAGAGTGACTGAATGTTGTTTTATGAAACTGTTGAATCCAGACAACTTGAATAAGATGCTGATGTTTTTCTCTCTTTTCTCAGGGCGGGTTACAGCCGAACAGCTTTGTTCATATGTTCAGTTGTTTCGGGACAGTTGGGGGGCTCTGGAAAGTCACAGTGGGGTCCTGCAGCTGGGACTGGCTGCTGCTCAAGCTCTCCGTCATCCTGCTCTCCCGTGTTGGGACTCCTGCCTTGCTTTTGAGAGACTCCTCCTGCAGGTTAGCCAATCACACAGCTCACTGATCTGTCAATAACAGGCTGTAGAGTTCTGTTTTATGACATCCTCAATGCAATGCGCTACATATCTCCATCTGTATTGTGAGAGTTGAAGATTAAGGGATTTCTGTAGGCCTCTTTCACTGTCTCTTTGTCTAGTACATACTGTTCAAGTATTCATGGCTTTAAAGGACAATCGATATTTGCTGAAACAGCACCTTGAATCTCAGAAGATCACCTGAAATCATGTTAAACCAGTTATGCGCCCTGAAGTATCCATCTCCATTTATATTGAAGTTGGATAATCTGTGAATTAAGTTCATAGATATTTTTTCTGTTGGCACTGTTCAGGGACAGTAGTTACGTAAAGCTCTTGGATGTTTAATAGATTTCACAGGAGTGTATTCTAGCACTTCAGTCATCACTCTATAAATATATACAGTACTTTATTATAAGCCATGGGAATCTGGCATCCCTCCATCCCTTGAACCATCCTTATTTCATCCATCTGTTCATCCATACATCCATCCTTTTATTCACCCATCCATCCATTATTCAATTCATCCGTCTGCAGTATTCATTTATACATTCATTTATTCATACATCCACCCATCCAACTCCATCCATTCCATCTATCCGACAATCTGTCCATTCATCAGTCCATCCATCCATCCATCCATCCATCCATCCATCCATCCACCATCCATCCATCCACTTACCCATTTACCTATCCACCTATCCATCCACTCATCCAGCCATCCATCTATCCAACTAAATGTATCCAACCATCCATCATCCATCCATTTACCTATCCATCCATTCATCCATCCACTTATCCATTTACCTATCTATCCATTCATCCATCCACTCATCCATTTGCCTATCTATCAATTCATCATCCACTCATCCATCCACCTATCAATCCATTCATCCATCCACTCATCCATTTACCTATCTATCCATTCATCATCCACTCATCCATCCACCTATCCATCCATTCATCCATCCACTCATCCATTTACCTATCCATTCATTTTTCCATTTACCTATCTATCCACTCATCCATCATCCATCTGTCCAACTAAATTTGTATCCATCCATCCATCCATCCATCCATCCATGCATCCACTCATCCATCTGCAGATCTGTCCGTCCATCCACCCATCCATCTACTGATTAATTCGTTCATCCATTCATTTATCCATCTTCTGATCATCCATTCATCAATCCATCCACTCATTCATTCATCCACCCATCCATCCATCCATTCATCCATCAATCCATCTATCGATTCATGCATTTATCCATTCACTTATCCATCTACCGTTCCATCCATTCATCCTTTCACTTATATTTATCTTCCGATCATCCATTCATCAATCCATCCACTCATTCATTCATCCACCCATCCACCCATCCATCCATCCATTCATCCATCAATCCATCTATCGATTCATGCATTTATCCATTCACTTATCCATCTACTATTCCATCCATTCATCCTTTCACTTATATTTATCTTCTGATCATCCATTGTTCCATCTACCAATCCATCCATCCACTCATTCATTCATCATCCACCAATCCATCCATCAATCCACTCATCTGTCTACCAATTCATCCATCCATCCATCCATCCACTAATTTATTCATTCATCCACTCATTTATCCATCCGTCCGTCCATCCGACCATCCATCCATCTTTGTCCTGATGAACAAATGCTTGTTTCAAACAAACGGTAGTGACACTAATCTTACATTATTTAAATGATCAGAATATCAGGTTCTATGTATATCAATTTTTGTATTTTGTCTTAATACAAAAGTGTACTGGTCACATTAAGTTTGATGGTTGTGTTCTGCTGTTTGTAATGTGCTCTCTATAGTTTACGCTGGTGTCTGCAGGTGCAGTGAGTGAATGAGTAAACAGTCTAAACAGCCTAACTGGCAACAGCACTCAGTAAACACTCTGTGTTTGGCTTTGGGGAAAAACAGAGAGATTCTTTAAGCATCAGTAGAGTTGCGAGGCAGCTTGGATTGGAGTACTCCAGTGGGTGTTTAGCTCTCTGAGGATGCAAAAGTGAAAAGGAAATGCTTTCACTGAGGCCTGTCTGGGGCGGATACACGCGTGTGCATCACATCACAGGTCAAGGGTCAAATATGTTGGGGACAGAGGGAGTGAGGGAGACGTGGGTAGAGAGAAAGGACAGAGACCTTAAAAATGATGTGGGAAATGTGGAAAACAGTGAGCCAATAGAGAGGAAAAAGCTAAATGAAGGTCTTCAGAGAGATTTGAGGGGGGAAAAATTTATTAGAGGTTTGAACTTATCAAAATATCTTAACCACACTAGAACATGTAAAAAAGAGCGTTCCAGACTAATATCCTCTCGCTCCTCCGTTATTAGTTTTCACAGACTGTTTTTGATGGAGTTTCTGGTTCCTGTGGCCATAAAGAGATCAGCAGGAACGCTCAGCCCATAGGAGCTCATTAAAACAAATCAGGAAAAACACAAGGCAGAAGCAGGCCAGATTGGCCGCATCAGCCAAACCACCAAACAGCTAAACAGCAATCAGCACTCAAGCTTATAAACCTTCAACTTTCCAGTGGGCATCATTACTCTGGGGGAAAAATAGGAAACGGTGTTTACTAACATGTAAAACATTATGCTAATCACTTGTTTGCAACCAAGCTATATAAAAAAAGATTAGCACTACCTAATGCATGCTGCATCTCTGCTTTTATTAAAGAGGTACACTATATTGTCATTAAAGTTCATGTGCATGTAAAGACAGACGTCCCAAAACTTTTGGCAATATAGTGTAGTTCACCCAACAATAAATTGTCATCACTGATGTCGTTTAGAACTTGTAACTTCTGTATGGAAGTGTTTAGAGAGGAGATGAAATATGACATGCAGTGGACAATATTACTATAAGCATGTAATGTACATATTACTGCTCAAAAGGCTCAGATTTTTTTTTGGAAAGAAATTCATAAATTAATACTTTTTATTTAGCATGGATGCAATTGATGTGACAGTAAAGACCCTTGTTATGGAATGGATGAGTAATGAAAGCGCACAATGAAGAACAACAAACTGGAACAATCTTTAATAATGAACTTCGAGTAGAACACAGGAAATCAAAACCAAACTCTATCTCAAACGAGGACGAACAGAGAATGGGTGAGAACACAGGGTTTGTATGAACAGAGCAAACAAATGGAACTAATTAATGAGACGACAGGTGAAAATGACACATCAGATGTTTTCCCCCTACAGTTAACCAAACATTCACTTAAGACATAACAGATCATGTTTGCGTAAATAATCGCCAAGACAGATATTTTGAAATACTGTAATTCTGTGTATATGTGTATATTGGGATCGCACGCCATCAGTGGCCGTCAAATTCGACCAAAATTTACATTTTCACTTGTTTTGCCAGTAGCTTTTAATTAGCCTGTGCGCATTCCGACAAATTTTTGCCAGCATGGGTCACATATATTAAAAGAGTTATTATATAATAGAACCGTTATTTTAAATGGTAATATTTTACAATATTGCTGTTTTTACTGTATGTTTTGTGAGCATACAAGACTTCTTTCAAAAAAATGTGAAAAAAATCTTACTGACAACAATCTTTTGAATGGGATTGTGTATATATAAGGTGTATAAGTATGTCTTTATGAAGCCTTGAATGGAAGTTTGTCTCCTGAAGTTTTGGAGAGGCATGATTGTCTTAAGGTTACCGTGTGTGTGTGTGTGTGTGTGTGTGTGTGTGTGTGTGTGTGTGTGTGTGTGTGTGTGTGTGTGTGTGTCCTAGTAAACCCTACGTTATGGGGACACGTTATACAAAATGTCCTCACAAAGATGGCAGTATCCAAAATCCTTGTCCTTGTGGGGACATATTTTGGTCCCATGACAAACAACTTATAAATCATATAGAATGATGTTGTTGTTTTTTTATGTAAAAATGCAGAACGTTTTCAGTTATGTGTTAACGTTAGAGGATAGAATATGCCGTTTGTACAGTATAAAAGTTCCCATAAAACATGAAACACAACGTGTGTGTGTCTGTCTGTCTGTCTGTGCCCCCAAAAGTTAATATTCAGTAATTATGAGGCTCTCGCTGGGAAATCAAATATCTGTATTCAGCCTTGAGCACATAGTGCTAGTTTCTGTTTGCACTCTAAACACCATCCGTAACAAGATCCCTGATTTTCCCCAAAGTAATAAATATGTTCTTTTTCTTCCTCTCTCTCCCCTTGTTTATTACATTTAATTTTATTTTCCATTTGATGTTTTTTTTTTTTTTTTTTTTTTCTGATATTTGCAAGCTGGATTTCTGAAACCAGAGGCTGAAATTGTGTTATTGAAAATACTGGCATGAGCCTGGCTCATTCTTCAGGTCTACGGTTACCTCTCTCACCCTCCTGGGGTGCAGGATGGGAAAGCTGGATAGTGTTAATAAAGGCACCCATCCAACCAGGTCTCGCCCTTCTTCACTGAGTCTATAGATCTGTTCTGAAAACTAGTGAGCTGTCTACTGCCTACAAAGACAGCATGATCCCAGCCATCACAGAAGCTCATAAGTGATGGATTTGGGACACTCTACATAGGTAGCAGCTTAAAAAGTGCTCCTCACAGTTGATTTATTTTTTTAATTAAGTTTTATTTCATCCTGTGGCTAAACTAATGAAATTATATATAGCAAACATCTATTGGTTATAATAATATATTTTTAGTGTAGTTTGAACTATTTTTAACGATATTTGTAGGGACTCCTCACAGTTGCTTTCAATAGAGTTTGATATTATACTCTAATAAGAATAAAGATACATAGACAAACATTATTGGGTTTAGTATCTACTTTTCGATACTTGTCAGTATTGAATGAAATATACGTTTATTGGTCATTACTTCTCTCCTGTTGATCATCATATTGAATTTATTTCAGGACTGAGATTTTATTTCAATGGATAAAAAGGTTGCTGCCTTCATCCAAAGTTTATTAGGTTATATGTACTACGTATTTATTAGTGTTCATTTATTCATCCATCTTGTGTTCAATGGAGAATTTACTAATATCTAATATCTTTTCGACATAAAACAGAAGTTGTGATAGTCTTTTCTTCCCTATTGTGATGTATATTAGAGTCTCGAACAAGAAAAAAAACATGTAGGACTTGATTTTGTCCATCGGGAATTGATTAGACGGTTGTGGTTTGCTATTGGTGGATCTCATGTGAGTGACAGGTTGTCCCATGCAACTAAACACTTCATCAGCAAAGAGATGTCGCTCCAATAGAGGGTGAAATTATTTTGAATTAAAAGATTGCAAGGGCACTTGAATAATAATAATAATAATGTGCACAAATAAATATTTTTTTATAAAACTGTTAGTTCCAGTTCTGATTGATCAATAGCTGTTTTTTATTCACAGCTATGACCGCTTCACCCAACGGTCCTGTGTATCACTGCACAACACCCTTAGCAACCACTCTTAGCAACATAAACATATGTTTGTTCTCATTGATGTTCTTTCATTCATTGAAGCTTACTGTATTATGTAGAAGAGTATTGTGAGAGAGAGATCAAGTGAGCGAGTGTATTACCTGCATTTAGATACAGCATTTTCCTTCAGGTCAGTCCTATGTTCATAATTAAAAATCTGTTTGAATGTCCGCTGTGATATCTTGTCATTTTAATAACTGTCAAGGGGTTTTCCTGTGCCTGACAGCTAGTCAAAGCATTTGTCAGTTGCATCCATAGACTGTAAAAAAAGATGGATGACACCCCTTCACTATCTTCCATTGTAGAAAACTGCTTTCCACTGACATCTTGTGCTGATTTGGGACCTGCATCTGCGCAGTAGAGAGTAGGAAGTGGAACCGTGATATCAAAACCCTGCCCACACTCCTGTAGTATATTAGTATACACTGTTAGTACAGTTTACTACAGAACAACTCATTATGTCGGTGTGAAATAAACATGGAAATGTAGAAAATAAAGCCAAAGCTTTCCTGTAGCTCAAGCAATAAGAGCGTGGCGCTAGCAATGCCAAGGTCATGGGTTCGATTCCCAGGGAAAGCAAGAACTGACAAATGTAACAAGGTCATGGGTTCGATTCCCAGGGAAAGCAAGAACTGACAAATGTAAAAATGTGTACCTTGAATGCAATGTAAGTCGCTTTGGATAAAAGCATCTGCCAAATGCATAAATGTAAATGTAAAGCTCAAATCTCCTCCTGAAAATCCAGAAAAAGTCAGCTTGAGCCTGCTTTGCTCAGAAAAGCTGTCAATTTCAGCTGTCAATCATGAAACTAAAACCAAACTTGTGACACGTTACTAGCAATTGTAAACAGCAATCAATTTTCCTGACCACTTGTGATCGGATTACCTAAAATGATTGTAAAAGGCCCACATGTGTGACTTTAAAGTCCCCCTGTAGTCAATCATTTTATCCCTTAACTCATATTTGATCACCAAAATTACAAGGTGTCTCTCTTTACAGCGTCGGACACATAACGGTAATTAATATGATTAGCCTTTTGCTCGACTACGTTATCAAACAGCTAATGATGTGTTGCTAGAGTTACACAAACCATGTTCCTGTTCACCATCTCAGTCTGCCTTCTGAAAATCAGCATCCTCAGTGACTGCTTTGCTCAGAGAAGCTGTCAATTTCAGCTGTCAATCATGAAACTAAAACCAAAGTTATTTTAAAAAATTAACACTTGAACTTAACTGCCTAAAATGAGACGTGTGTGCCACACTTGGTTGTGTCTTGTTTCTGTGTTCACAAAAAGTTCAATATAAAAGTCTTTGAGTGACTCACTCATAAAGACAGTCTTTGCCGCTATCTAATGGCGTAATAATGTCACTTCTGTTGCTGTTCACGGTGAGGGAGATGTTCAGCGGGCTTTTAGTGATTTTACTTCATGAAACTTGCATTGATGCATATTTTTTGGCTTTAATATTTGTATTGTGTGGTAACCGTTTTCTAAAAGCAATAAGGTACTCAAGGCTAGTGCTGTAGCGTGAATAAATCACGGCTGAAGGGGTTGCAGGCACTCTGCTTCACGATGTGCTTAACAACACCCCTCAGCCGTGACTTATTCATGATACAGCACAGCCTTTCGTGCCTTATTTCTTACATAATAAACACTGCAATATTAAAAAAATAAAAAATTTAAAAAAAGAAGAAACATTTTCATTTCGATTTCAATATTTTGATTTCATAAGTGACTTTAAAAACAGGAGTTGGCAGGTGACTGTGTCCTTGCTGAAGCTGTGGCCTTGGCTGCAGGTAATGCTATGATTTGTTGACTATGGCTGTGACTTTTGACAGGTTTGGTTTCTTTGGCTTCTGCTGTCCCACTAAGATGGTTTTAAAGAAGAGCTTAAAGTTAATAAGCTGACACAAAGCTGAGGAAAGATGGGCATAAGTCTGGTGCGGCTGGTGTGCAGCCCTGGCAGGGGGAATGTGTGTATGTGAGAGTGTGTTTGCTAGAGAGGGTGTTGTGGTCAAGAAGAGCTGTCAACAAGTACTCTCTTTCACCCATTCCCGTTACCTCACAGCCCAGCATACAGAGTGTGTAATTATATTCATACTAAATGTCAGTTTTTTTTTGTTTGTTTGTTTTTTCAAAACACTGCCATTATGGTGTCAAACATGTTTTAGGTAAAAAAGCACTAGAGTTATTTAACATTTGGTGTATTATTTAACTATATATATATTATTTATTTTTTTAACTAGAGTGGCTTGACCATAAATAAATCTACACCATGATGCAAGGGCATTGTAGGTGGTTGCTTGCTCATTGCTGAGGTATTCTGGTTCAAGTGACAATGAGCGTTCTGCTGGAAATGTCACATTTGCTATGAGATATAACACTCGGGGCACGGTTATATATCTGTGATTTATTGTGGGTGGGTTGCAGGTGGATGAGATAAATCATTAATGATGGAAAATGAACGTGTTTAAAGCTTAATTTTTTTCATCAGGCATTAATTTGCAGACTCTCATTAAGCTACGCATTGTTTAAGCAACAATGCAAAACAAGTCAGAGAGATTTCAAAAAGGAGAATTGAATTGAAGAAAGAAAAGTACCATATGGGAGCGTGTATTAGTGAAGTAACTAACCATGATGAATCTAGTGCTGGGTAGCCTAAATGCACTAGTCTATTTTCAGCTTTTGTGTGTGTGTGTGTGTGTGTGTGTGTGTGTGTGTTTGAGAAGTTGCAGTGACGGTAACAGTGACATTCCAATTTAAGTTTCAAGGGAGTAAATCCTGTGTTTTGGCTATTAAGGAAATGTCATTTTGCCAAAGAAGAACTTTTACTTTAGGCGCACTGACAAGTGATTTATGCATTAACAAAATCAGAGACCCCTGGAAATCCGATCGCAAGTGACGCATGTTACTAGCAATTGTAAACAGCAATCAATTTGCCTGACCACTTGTGATCGGATTACCTAAAATGGTTGTAAAAGTGACTTTAAAGTCCCCCTGTAGTCAATAATTGTATCCCTTAACTCATATTTGATCACCAAAATTACATATTTAAATGTTTTTCCTTAAAAATGCCTTAAAATAGCTTGAATGTAACTCTACACCCTTGCTTCATTTAATATACGCTGTTCCATGAATATGCAAATTAGGCCCCCCCAGTCACTCGTCGGCCAACTTAATGAGTAAAGGCTGCACTAAGGTATCTATCTTTACAACGTAGGACACATAACGGTAATTAATATGATTAGCCTTTTGCTTGAATACGTTATCAAACAGCTAATAATTTGTTGCTAATGTTACACAAACCATATTCCTGTTCGCCATCTCAGGCGATGTATTTTTTTAAATTATTTATTTATTTTTTCTTCTAAAAATCAGCATCCTTAGAAACAAGTTGAACAAATTAGAACGTCAGTGGAGAAAGGCATATAGTTCATCATAATATACATCATATATAATTCACCCACTATATTGCTAAATGTTCCCGATTTTTCATATCAACAGAAAAATGTACCAGGAAAACCTGGCTTCTCTTGAAGTTAATGATATGCGCTATAAGCCCGCCCACACGTTGATGTGATTGTAGGTAGTTTGTGACGTCAGAAAACGTGGTTTGAAAGCGATTTCAAACCACGTTTTCTGAGACTTGTCTTTGGTTCACTGCAGAAAATACTCAGGTGTTGCACATGGTTTGTCTGAAAGCATATTAAAAACGGCACATACAAACAACATAAAAAACTTGATTTTCACCACAGGGGAATAATGATGCTCTTTTTATCTATATCGATTTAGTGTAAGATGTTTGTTAGATGGTCTGTGTTGCTGAGGTCCCTCAAAGGGCATTGGTACGGGTGGCTGACTGAAGATTTGATTAATTGTGTGGTAAATGTGCTCTTAATACCTCAGTAGTGAACCTGTGACCTTTGACTTCCTCCACCCCACACACTATCAGGGATTCATTCTGCTTGAGCTCAGTTTGAGTCCTGTTTACTTATCAGAACTCTACAAAGGCTTCTGCTCTGATCTCTGTCTTGTACTGTCTGACATCTAAACCTTCTCCTTCTAGTCAAAATCTATATGTAGCCTAGGATTGGGTGGTATGACAGTTAGAGGTAAATGCAACGTTAAGTGGCATATTGTTCAGAAGCTGTTTTATTGAGGCTTTTGCGCAGTTGAAACACTGATTGAGCGATTACATGAGACATGATACATTTCAGTAAGTTGTACTGTATGCTCTTTCAACATACCTTTTGATGTTTTTGATTGTGTTACGTGCTAGGTAAAGTGGAAGAAAAGACTCGCCACTTGAACTGAGGCGCTACAGCGATTGCTCACGTCACATTTAACAGTGTCAAAATGCCATTTATTGTTTGAATTTCATGATAATATGGACAGAATTTGAATGCTGAGACTTTGTTTCTTACCAGAAGTAACAAAGCACAAAGCTCTTTACGATTATTGGATGGAAGGCGTTCAACAAATAATGTTTGATGTAGGAAAAAACTGTGTTCCTGGCAACCCTGGCTTGAACTACGGGTGATTCATAGGGTCAAATAGAGCCTGCTTTAACATATTTTTTAACTGTTAATGTGTTATTGTCGCATTAACTTTGACAGCTCTAAATTCAACACAAGAGAACTGTGTGTATGAGTTGCAGTGTTACACATTTTTCTGCCCCCTTTTAAATGACAGGATAAAATCGGCACTGATCATTGGCTATTTTTAAACAAGCGGCCAATGGCTGATAGTAAAGATAATTGAACTGATACCAATTATTGGTCGATACATCAGTGCATCCCTAATGAAAGTATACCATGCGATGGTCAACTGGTAGATATTCTGGGGTTAGCTGTGCATAGGCTATTTTATAATAGCTTATGTGGTTCATCTACTCTACCCCTATCTAAGTCAGCAGATTATTGAAAATGGGCAGTAATACATGGTCATGTAATGTATAAAACATTTTGTGGTTGGATTTCTAGCAATCCCATCCTATTTCTAGCATTTGTTCATATACTGTTACCATAGCCATATGCAGTATATGTTAAAATTACTCCAAAAGTGACAACCAAGAGAATGAATTAAACCACCATTCAATTAAACTTTTTTCTGGACACTGTTATTTCTCATCGTATATCTTATATCTCATGTATCCACAGACACAAGTAATTCTTCGTACAGACGCGTCAGGAGCCGAATACATCTTTTCTGTGTCTCTTTTTGTTTTTGAAGAGAGATGGATAACGCACATTTATGCACGCTGTTAAACTGCATCAGTGGCTCCAGGCCGTCATTAACACGCACACAGACAAAGTTATGGCACTTCACCTTTGACCTCTGAACCCCTAACCCACCCTCAGGTCAACCTGCTCCCCTCTGCCTGGAGCCTACTGCCTTGTCCTGGATAATATCTGACTGTATGCACACTAAAACACACTTTCTGGACAGTTTCTGGGCTTTCTGACCTCACTAACACAACAAGCTTGTTTTGCCTCCTCCATACACATGCACGATCGCAGTGGGAGTAAACCGCATGGTGTTGTTACAGTATGAATGTGCTTATGGCTCATGTGTGCGTGGGGGCGAGCGAATTCGTTTTTGACCTGGTGTCCAAACACCCTTGTTTTTCCTGCTTCTCTGTCTGACAGTCCTCACAGACATTAAAAAACATCGCAGAAGACCCTCTCGTCCACCCCCCACATGTTCCCTTGGAGCTGGTCCCAGCTTGCAAGAGTTACAGTCTCTCTCGCTTTCTTTGTAAATCTGTCACTCTAATGTTTTAATTTGAATCATTTCATCTCTGCTGCTTTGATCGTTCATCTGTGGACTTCCTTCTTTATTTCCTCTCATCTTTCTTATCTTATTTGTCTACACTCTCTAGCTGTGTCTGAGTTCTGGTATGAATACAGTCTGGACATACTATATCTGCCCTATTGGTGTTGTCATGTGGCCCACAGCTAGGGCTTCCCCCTAATAGTCGACTAACCGTTAGTCGACTAGAAGAGGCTTAGTCGACAAAGATTTTATTAGTCAGTTACTCGCAGGAAAAAAAAAAAAAAAAACTCCAATGGAAGTGCCGAAGTCACGCAGTCCGTGAGGGACAGATCGTTAACGCGGGGTCCTTGTGGTAATTACATTTTGTCGGGCAGGAAATTCAAATGTTTGCCTATCAACCATTGACCTCAAATATGGCTTATCATTTGAAATATGCAAATAGCAACTTTACTTGGTAGCCGTTAACCTAGATAATGTGCCATATCCAAGTGTTTGTGAGAAGCTAAAGTATAGCGCTTTACTGCATGACATGGAGGCGTCTGCGCGTTAAATGGCATTTCTTTAAAATACTCCCTCATTTTAGGTTATACAGATAATAGTAATACATCATTCCAAACTGTAAAGTCTGTTTAAAATGACAGTAAAATGTAAATGTCTTCTTTTATCTGTGTATGCTTACCATAACAACAAAAATGTTGTGCTTTTTGTAAAATAAAGAAAACAAACAGGATGCACTTTCTGCCGTCTCGGGCTCCCTGAACTGCAGCGCATCACATAAATGAACCGAAACTCAGCATATGGGCTACAGACATGAGAAATATATCTATAGAAAGCTTGAAATGTCAACCGATTATCAACCAATTCAAGTTGAAAACAAATATTCTCAGATTATGTAATCCGTATAAAACGTGCATATTGGAGCGTCCACTACGAGTCAGCATTGTCGACTTAATCTCTGCATCTGAAAACACATTATCAATAAATTATTAGAATGTTTAGGCAGTCTCTTTTTTTTTTCACAACACTTTCATAATCATTACTTTTGCCTGTGCGCTGTGACAAGCTTTATGCATGCGCTTGAGAGCTGATTAGGCTATGTGTTATATATTTGCAATTAAAGGCTCATTATTATGATTTCTATGGCTTCTTAATATACATGTGCGATTAATCGACTAATCGCTTAAATTAATGACTACTAGTCGACTAGAAAAATCTTTAGTCGAGGGCAGCCCTACCCACAACATCAGTTCTTTGCCAAAAACAAATATGACAACGGCCTCCTGGGATAGTAAAGTGTCAGTTGCGGAAGCAGTATGTCAAAGATTGTATATTAACAATACAGTGCACTCCTATTGCTGTGAATGGGGAAAAACTGCAACTCGTAAAATGGCGGCTCTAGTAAGTTCAAAGTTCGCTCCTCGTCAAATGTTGAAAAATAGCAGCTCAGATAGTATACGATTTCGGATGCAGACTTAGGGCCCTATCATACACCCGGCGTAATGCAACGCCAGGTGCGACGCAAGTGTTTTTTGCTAGTTTCAGCCTGACGCAGTTATCACTTTCACTTCCAGTACCACGTTGTTTAAAAAGCAAATGCACTCGTGCCCATCTGTTCGCCCATCTGGTCTGAAAACGAGGTGTGTTCAGGCACATTGTTAGTGCGCTGCTATTTTGAGGCAACTGAAAACGACTGCGCCATCCTCTATGGAGAAGTGTTCAGTCTTTCGCTCGGCTTTTAAAGGGAATGGGAGATGAGACTCTGATTGGTTTTATTCTTTATTGCATTTTACGCTCAAAACACACCCATTACTCATTAAAAGACTAGGTACAACCCTTTTGGATCATGTGCCTAGTGTGCCGACTGGTTTTTCCGTCGTTAAACTAGCAAAAGTGGATTCGGACATGCCCTAAGTGCACCTGCGCTGTGCGCGACAGACCATGCGCTCAGATCATTGAAATAAGGCCCTTAGGGTGCTTCTCAAACAGACTCGACACAACTGTGTCCTAGTAAGGCTGCACCATGTGCGGCAGCGGCAGTTCTTAAAGTGACAGCAGCCTAATAAACCAGTCAGTGATGTTGGTCATTAATGTTAATCAAAGAACAAAGGGAACAGAGAAAATTATAGTTTTAATAACGATTACGCTATATTTAATTAATTATTTAGGTTTAATGTAATTTATTAAATATTATACATTTCCTTCCTGTTAGATAGGAAGGCCACAGGTAAATATGACATTTATTATAATGGGTTTATATGAAGATTGTGAAGATGTTCACTACAATTAAAAGTTATTTGTTTAAAAGCCTAACATTTTTTGAAATTAATAGCTTTTCATTATACTGTAATGTTGAATGTCTGTCATTAATGTTTAAAAATCAATTTCATTGAGACATCAGTAGAATTAGTATTAGTATTAGTATGATACTAGTACTTGTATTAGTATCAGTGAAACTGGCCATTACAACAAATATTTAAAATATACTGTCTTTATGTTGTTTCCACATTTAATTTGGTGAGTAACTGTATAAACAGTGTAAAAATGTTAAAAACGCAATTGTGATTTATTACAGAAAAAATGTTTGATTTAATCAGTGAATTTTTTTTTTTATCAGTTGACAGCACTAGTTTTCGGGGATGAAGGCATACATTTTATCTTTTGTTTTAGTTTATTTTAATCATTTTTAAGACTTTTGTTCATCTTCAGAACACAAATGAAGATATTTTTAATTAATGAATTGATTCATATTTTTATGAAATTTCTGTCCCTCCATTGACTTGATTATGAATTATGAATTGAGCGGTTTAGTCCAAATTTTTTGAAGGGACTCGATCACTTTATATGATGAACAGATTGAATTTAGGATACACACATCCATAATGGACATTCTTTAATTCAATTTCATTTATTTATTTGTGCACTGTAGAAGGAGGTTGCTTATGCAGGCAGTGAGGCAGCTATTGATCGATCTTCATTTTGATCTGTTCTCATCCAGAATGACAGCGCCTCATAATATACGAGCAGTATATCACATTCAAGAGTTTAATAGATTGAGCACATCATATAAGACTCTGATAGGAGAAAACACAAGAGAGAAGAGTTCTGGCCAGAGTCCAGCCAGTGCTTAAGTGTGTGTGAGATGACTTATTTAGCCTGTCCGCCTTCCTGTGTTTAGGGCGAACGGATTACTGCCGGAAACGAGAGACAACCCTTTACTCCTTACAGGAAGTTTCAATATCTCTCGTACTCCCTCTCACCCTCCAGTGTAAACGCCCACTCTCACATATACACACACAACATACATCAACTGACCACACACTGCCTTCATCTATAAAACCCCACAAACACAGAGACGCATGCTCATGTGCAGCTTACGTCCTTCTCACACACCTGACCTCCTCACACAGCTGTGTTTGTGAAGTAACATCCTTCGTGGATTTGTTTCTCAGTGCCTTTGCATATGACCTGTGCTTATATGGCAGTCTTTTTGTGCGTGTTTGTATATCGGCTCTCTGTGTGTGTATAAGCCTAATGTGCCTGCTAATGCAACGCAGCTGAATGAAGAAAGTGTTTGAAATGTCTGTGTGTGTCAGATAAATCAGAGATCAAAGGAAAAGCTAATGATAGACATTCAGTCTGGGTCTCCTAATTTCTTGATTTCTTCATCAAATTCTTGAAACCATTTTCCATATTGTATTGTTGACAATGTCTGGATCATGAATCTCTTCTCAGTGGTGGTCAGTCAATATGGGTTTTGTCGGTGGTCAACACAAATGATTTGGGTCTAAAATTCTAGGACCACTTTTTTCCCTTTTCTTTCATTTAAACCAGTTAAGTGTGTGTGTGTGTGTGTGTGTATGTATGTATGTATGTACACTCACCTAAAGGATTATTAGGAACACCATACTAAAACTGTGTTTGACCCCCTTTCGCCTTCAGAACTGCCTTAATTCTACGTGGCATTGATTCAACAAGGCGCTGAAAGCATTCTTTAGAAATGTTGGCCCATATTGATAGGATAGCATCTTGCAATTGATGGAGATTTGTGGGATGCACATCCAGGGCACTAAGCTCCCGTTCCACCACATTCAAGATTCAAGAGTTTTATTTGTCACATACACAATTATATACAGAATATACAACCGGCAGTGAAATGTAAAGAGTAAAATAATAAATAAAAGCACAGTCTTCGCGGAGCGACCTGAACGGCGACCGAACACGGCGGCGCCATTTTGTAAGCCGTTTGTAAGCCAAAGATGCTCTATTGGGTTGAGATCCGGTGACTGTGGGGGCCATTTTAGTACAGTGAACTCATTGTCATGTTCAAGAAACCAATTTGAAATGATTCGAGCTTTGTGACATGGTGCATTATCCTGCTGGAAGTAGCCATCAGAGAATGGGTACATGGTGGTCATAAAGGGATGGACATGGTCAGAAACAATGCTCAGGTAGGCCGTGGCATTTAAACGACGCCCAATTGGCACTATGGGGCCTAAAGTGTGCCAAGAAAACATCCCCCACACCATTACACCACCACCACCAGCCTGCACAGTGGTAACAAGGCATGATGGATCCATGTTCTCATTCTGTTTACGCCAAATTCTGACTCTACCATCTGAATGTCTCAACAGAAATCGAGACTCATCAGACCAGGCAACATTTTTCCAGTCTTCAACTGTCCAATTTTGGTGAGCTTGTGCAAATTGTAGCCTCTTTTTCCTATTTGTAGTGGAGATGAGTGGTACCCGGTGGGGTCTTCTGCTGTTGTAGCCCATCCGCCTCAAGGTTGTGCGTGTTGTGGCTTCACAAATGCTTTGCTGCATACCTCGGTTGTAACGAGTGGTTATTTCAGTCAAAGTTGCTCTTCTATCAGCTTGAATCAGTCGGCCAATTCTCCTCTGACCTCTAGCATCAACAAGGCATTTTTGCCCACAGGACTGCCGTGATACTGGATGTTTTTCCTTTTCACACCATTCTTTGTAAACCCTAGAAATGGTTGTGTGTGAAAATCCCAGTAACTGAGCAGATTGTGAAATACTCAGACTGGCCTGTCTGGCACCAACAACCATGCCACGCTCAAAATTGCTTAAATCACCTTTCTTTCCCATTCTGACATTCAGTTTGGAGTTCAGGAGATTGTCTTGACCAGGACCACACCCCTAAATGCATTGAAGCAACTGCCATGTGATTGGTTGATTAGATCATTGCATTAATGAGAAATTGAACAGGTGTTCCTAATAATCCTTTAGGTGAGTGAGTGTATGTATGTATGTATGTATGTGTCATTTATATGTCATTAGTCTAAGAACTGATATTCATAATTTAATAAAACAATACAGTAAAAAAAAGTAATATAATAATGAAATAATATTACAATTTAAAACAATTGTTTATTGTTTTATTTTAATATATTTTAAAATGTAGTTTATTTCTGTGATGCAAAGCTGAATTTTATTAATTCAGTCTTCAGTGTCACATGATCCTACAGAAATCATTCTAATAAGCTGATTTGCTGCTCAAGAAACATTTCTTCTTATCATTATGGAAAACTATGGTGGCCCAGTAGTGCACAACACAACAAAATTTAAAAAGCAAACAAAAGTTCACAACACAGTGAAAACAAGCTTGATTTCATTGTGTTGTGGCTTGATTATGTTGTGTTGTGGCGGTTTGATTGTGTTGTGTTGTGGCGGCTTGATTATGTTGTGTTGTGACTTGATTGTGTTGTATTGTGGCTTGATTTCGTTGTACTGTGGCTTGATTGTGTTGTGTCGTGGCTTGATTGTGTTGTGTTGTGGCTTGATTTTGTTGTGTTGTGGCTTGATTGTGTTGTGTTGTGGCTTGATTTCGTTGTGTTGTGACTTGATTGTGTTGTATTGTGGCTTGATTTCGTTGTATTGTGGCTTGATTGTGTTGTGTCGTGGCTTGATTGTGTTGTGTCGTGGCTTGATTGTGTTGTGTTGTGGCTTGATTTTGTTGTGTTGTGGCTTGATTGTGTTGTGCCGTGGCTTGATTTCGTTGTGTTGTGGCTTGATTGTGTTGTGTCGTGGCTTGATTTCGTTGTGTTGTGGCTTGATTGTGTTGTGTCGTGGCTTGATTTCGTTGTGTTGTGGCTTGATTGTGTTTTGTCGTGGCTTGATTTCGTTGTGTTGTGGCTTGATTGTTGTGTTGTGTTGTGTTGTGGCTTGTTTTCTCTGTATTGTGAACTTATATTTGCTTTTTAAATTTTGTTGTCTTGTGTCTTGGCCAATGTATGAAACAGTGCTTATTATTTTTTTGAAACAGTGATACTTTTGTAGAGTTCTTTTGTAATATTATAAATGTCTTTACTGTCACTTTTTTCCATTTAATGTGTCCTTTCTGAATATATGAAAGTATATGAAATTTAATAAAAAATAAAATAAAAAAACATCTGAACCAAAACTATTGAACAGATATGTATGTGATCAGACATGGTCTGGTCAACATCAGTCTGTCAGTTTCCCAGCACTCATTGGCTGTCAGACTGCTATGAGAGTCCAGCATCTCTGCAGAGAAATTGCTGACATCTCTCTGGGGTTCACAGCTCATTGATTTGAAATGAAATTCCTCCCACAGGAAACCAGACCAAGCCCTGATCAGAACAGCTTCTGCTCAAACACGTTTAAGACCGCTTTGGATGTCCATTGGCCAGGTGTATACAGTTTTGATACATTATCATGCACATATACTTCGGTTAACATCTTCTGTAAAGCCTGTATCTACAATGCATAATGTATGATCTCAGTATGTAAGTCTTACTGAATGCAGCCTTTGTGAGGTTTGGCATAAGGATCAGACATATGTTTGTGTCTGTATACCGTATGTGCATATGCATTCTTGGCTGAGGTGTGAAAATGTGCTGAATCAGATCAGTGTTTTGGTTTTGCAGACAGAGTCACTGACAGCCGTATGAGTGTGTGTGTCAGTCTGTACCGCCACAGCGGCTGTGTGTCAAGTATGTCAAGGTGGTCTGTGTCTTTTCACCTTTGTGTGTGCGTCTGCGGACAAGCTGGCGTCGGGCTGAAGTGAGTGAGCTCCAGTCGGACACTGCTGACTTTTGGAAATCCCCCACAATGCCATGCTTTCATCAAGCCGAGAGCCGTTTGCCAGCGCCAACAGAGAGCTCTCATATAGAGCTGGTTTTAAGTTCCACAACTTGAATATTCAATTTCTCTGGCGATGAATAAAGCAGCACGTACCGTCCCTATGATTTTGGTGAACAATTTTGTTTTTTCATTAAACACAAATAGTTTGGTCAAGCCACACACTCTCTCTCTCACACACGCGCACACACGTTTTGAATTATTCCCAGATTCAAATAGTGACAACCACCTTCAATAATATATCACCTTCAAACACAGTCCTCCTTTGTCCTGCCTCCACGTTCCTCTCAAGCCCTAGGCTGTGTGTGTGTGTGTGTGTGTGTGTGTGTGTGTGTGTGTGTGTGTGTGTGTGTGTGTGTGTGTGTGTGTGTGTGTGTGTGTGTAAGAGAAGAGATATCGGAGTGTTGTGTCATGTAAAGGGTTGTCCAGGGTCAGTTGCGGTCAATGAGACACAGGTTCAATTTTCTCATCGCATAGCTTAGCCAGAATCCTGAGCATCCTGGGAATTTTCTCCTCAGCGGTTGTAGTTCTGCTCTCTGATTGGCCCTGAGGCAGTTGAGTAATGTAATTAATTCTGATTAGTTTCAGGCTACTGCGGCTTAAGTCGAAATGAAACAGCTCCAGGGGTCCAGATGTTTAAGATTGTTTGTTGTTTTGTGTGTTTGACTCTTGCAGGGAGTAGTTCACCCAAAATTAATATTTTCACCATTTACTCACACTCATGTCGTTCCAAACCTGAATGACTGTCTTTTTATTCTGACTGTTTATACACATAAGATATTATGAAGAGTTTTTGAAACGCTTGTTTTATAATTAGGGCTATCATTCTCCAAAATGGACAAAAAGCAACCATGAGTCCATACAACTTGTAGTCCTTAAACTTGTGTGCTATATAAGTGTTATGAAATCATGCAATCAGACTGAAGAGTAGTTGCATTAACTGGAAATTTTCTTTTATTTACTGAATTTTAAAAAAACATTGACAGATATGCTTTCCACTAGAGATGCACGATATATTGGCCACCATATCAGTATCGACCTGATAAAAACATTTGGCCGATATATTAAACCCGATAAATGATGGATTATTTCCTTCAGCTGAGACACTTCAGATGTGCAGATGTTTTCCATGACGGTTTTGCATTGCTTGAAATATGATTGAAATCACTTCAAAAAAGCACAAGTCTATCATATATGCATACAATTATAATGAGAACATGATGTGATAGTGTGCTTGGGTCATTGCTTTTAATGCTGTGACCTTTTGTTTTTGTAATCAGACTCTCAAAAATGATATAAAAATTTGGATTTAGATTTATCTGCCAATATATCAGTTATCGGCTTTCAAACATAAAGAATTATCAGTATCGGCCAAAATTGTCGTATCGGTGCATCCCAACTTTATGCTATTTTAACAGGAAAAAAAATCCTACCACTTGATTTCAGGTTTTTAATCAGTCTAAATCTCCAATGAATCATCGTTGTTAAAGCATGAAGTTATAATTTTAAAGAGGTTGTTCACCAATAAATGTATATTCTATCATCATTTACTCACCCTCATGTTGTTCCAAAACTGTATGAATTTCTTTCTTCTGTGGAACGCAAAAGAGAATATTTCGAAAAATGCTGGTAACCAAACAGTTCTGGTCATTATTCACTTTAATTGTATGGTCAAAGATCTGTCAAAAACATGTTTTCCCCTCAATTTTGGGGATATTTTTCACAAAATATATGTTATGGTCCACAGAAGACTGGTTTGGAACAACTGGAGCGTGAGTAAATGATGACAGGATATTCTTTTTTTGGTGAACTATCCCTTTAAAACAATCTAAACCCTAGTGAAATGATATTTGCCTTTTGAATTGTAATTTTTAATTAAATTAGAGTTAAAATTGTACTATTAGATAGATATAACAAGATGATGTGCCACATCTATATAATAGATGAAAACAAGAAATGAAAACAAACATGATGGATTAATAAGTCTATGATGGACTTTACAACTTCATCTCAATAGCAAATGTGCATATTTAACCCTGCCATGTTGAGTTCAGTCCTGACGCACACTTGCATTTGGTGTCATTGACATTGAGCATCATCAATATACTTCATAATAATTCCGGTTTTGTTTTTCCCAGAAGAAATAAAGTCATATGGGCATGGAAAGACATCATGAGCGTGAGTAAATTATGACTGAATTTTCATTTGAGTGAATTTTCATTACAGGTTTGTCGGCAGTTTTGCTGCACACATTGTGTTTTGTGCGCTTTGATTAACGTTCATGGTGTCTGGGTTTCAGCTTGACGTGGCTCTCACGGTTTGCGGAGAAACATGAGTGCCGGAGAATGTAAGCCCACTTTCATGTTGTTTTCCTTTCGCTTCCGCCTTTGTTTACGCATACATTTGGACTGTGTTCATTTGAAGCTGAGAGAAAATCAAACTCATATGATCTGCCCTAAAGATTTTTGGCACTATCCCTCAGCTTCACTCCTCCCAGTCATATCCATCTCCACCCACACACACACACACACACACACACACACACACACACACACACACACACACACACAAACTGTGATTGACAGCGAGACACAGAGGAGGTGGAGAGGCCTCAGGCTCTGTGCTGATGTGTCTGGAAGTGTTTAAATGTTTCTTCTCTGCTGCTGGTCTGCACTGAGCCCCTGTACAGCATCCCTCAAAACATCTCTGTGCTGTCCACGTCATGTTTGCCTAATGTACTCCTTCTGAAAGCTGGGATCTTTTTTCTTTTTTTTTTCTCTCTGCCATATCTCTCTCTCTCCCACTCTGTGACTCATTTACTGTTTCATGGGCCTGACAAAAACTGTATGTTTGTGCAGCTTAACTGCAATTTAAAATCAAATCAAATTAACAGTGTAGAGTAGACTAAGGCCCTCTTTACACTAGTGCATCTTCGCTTTAAAACGCATAACTTTTACTACATTAACGTCCACACTACTCCGGAGTTTTCAACCCTCGAAAACGGAGACTTTTGGAGTTTTAGTTTGAAAACTCTAAGTATGTGTTTTAGTGTAGATGGACCAAAATGGAGACTTTTGAAAATGAAGGCGTGGCTGCCCACATTCACTCCCTGATTGTGTCTTCTGGACCATTGCGTATCCTTCCCTGATTCATCAAACCCCTATCATATATTTGACCATTGTGCTACCGGAACATGACAATAACAGCTGTCTCTCCTCAAAGGCTCTGTAACAGACCAGTCTTGACGACCGTGTATACGATAACATGGAGACGGCACTACAAGCTTAGCTGACTTCGTGGTCCTTTTTAGCAGCCATTGTGCAGTTAAACTCTGCATACCCAGTGTGCATGAACGGTCATGTGACACGCGTTTTCGGTCGTGTAGTGTGGACGGAGATCTTTTCTGAAATGAGTGGAAACCCCAGTGTGGACAAGGATTGTTTTCACTTGTGTAGACATAGCTTAAGTAGCAAGCTACTAATTTAACACAAGGAACCTAACTGTCATTTGATTAGAACAGAGTTGTTGTTTTTACTGTGTGTGTGTGTGTGTGTGTGTGTGTGTGTGTGTGTGTGTGTGTGTGTGTGTGTGTGTGTGTGTGTGTGTGTGTGTGTGTGTGTGTGTGTGTGCGTGTGTGTGCGTGTGTGTGTGTGTGTATATATATATATATATATATATATATATATATATATATATATATATATATATATATATAAAAAATATATTTTTTCAAAATGTACGCTTCTCAATGAATAGTAAAATTCCATCAAATTGAATCAAATAATCCTGACATATATATATATACACAAATGATAAATTAAGAATTTTAAAGTAGTAAAACCCTAGAGCTTAATAAAACATTTTGTATAAATCTTAATGGATCAAGGAATGGACCTTGATGCAATGAAAATGCTTCAGGTTTAAGATTTATACACGTTTTATTAAGCTCTAGTTTTTTTACTCATTTAAAATCCTTAATTCATAATATGAATAATATTTAGGATTATTCAATTCAATTTGATGGAATTTACTATTAATTGAAATGAGTATATCTTGAAAAAGGCTTCAGTTCATCAAGGCTGTATGTATTTGATGAAAAATACAGTAATATTATAAAATATTATTACAATTTTAAAATAGCTGTTTTCTATTTTAATACAGTTTAAAATATAAATATGTATTTTTGTGTATTTTCAGCATCATTACTCCAGTCTTCAGTGTCACATGATCCCTCAGGAATCGTTCTGATACTGATTTGGTGCTCAAGAATCATTTCTTATTAGATGAAAACTTGTTCTGTTTAATATTTTTTCTAAACTTTGGTACAAATTTTTAGGGTTATTTGATGAATGTGGAGTTCAAAAGAACATCATATATTTTAAATAAATAAAAATTGTAGGCCTAACATTATAAATGTCTTTACTTTCACTTTGATCAGTGTCAAAAAAGTATCTCCGAACAAAACAAATTAGTGAATAAATTGGTGTGTTTGAACGAATCAGTTGAATAAATGATTCAGTGACCCATTTATACAGACAGTCAGTTTCATCCCTGAATGAATCAGTGTTTTGAACAAATCAATTTGATGAGTTATTCAATTTGACTCATAAACACAGTCACCTGTTGTCATTTGGCTTATCCATGTAACTAAGAGTCAGTGTAAAATGGGATTTATTCTCATATCTTTCCTGTGATTGGCCCGCTCAGCCAATCAAATCGAGGACCTTTAAATCACAATATTAGATAGGTTGCAGTGTCAATTTATAATGCCTCTTCCATTTTAGAGACGACATTTAGACATCGGCATTATAAGGTATGTTTAAGACTAGCAGTATTAGAATATGCTTGAACTTAAAATAATGTTCACTATGCTACTGGACATTTTAGTTTCAATATGTGTAGTACAATAAATGTGGCTTGTGTCTTTGAATATTATCCCTCCATCTCTCTCATGCAGTATATCTATCTCACCCCCTCCCTCCTTCCACTTATCCATTATCTAATTGACCTCCGTAATTAGAGACACTCTTGCTCTTCCTGTGTGGTTTGAGCGTGTGGTGTGTGTCTCTCAGAGTTAGACTCAGCTCAGGGAGACTGCGTGCCATTTTGAGATGTATTCAGTCGTAAACATGGATTTGAGGCAGGCCTATGCGTCAGTGCTAGGCACGGGTCTAAAGCGCCACATGCTCGACGTGTCTGACATCAATTTGCTTTCCATTTGTGTGGCGTGGCTCCACAGCTAAACACAAATTCGAGTCTTTGTGTGGTTTTGATATTTGACTTAGCCAAACGCTTTTCCGCCCGTGAGACTTGTGACGGCCGGATAGGGAAAGATGGGACTGAGGGAAAGATAAATTCAGAGAGAAGACTGTAACTTCAGATGTGTATTGTCCCACACATGAGGCTGAGGGGAACTCACGTTCTCCTTGTTTCCCCCTGCTCGGGCTCTCTCTCTCTCTCTCTCTCTCTCACTCATTTAGGGGAGAACAGATGAGTAGTGCCATGTGTGTTTGCATGTGTTGTTGTTTTCCATGGAAAAGAGGGGAAAATAAAAGGAATGAAAGTAACCCAAATGAGGCCAGTGTGCAACCGCTAATTATGAAGCTGTTTTGGGGGCAATGAGTCCAGCACACACACAACACATGCAGCCCACGTCTTTTCTTTTCTTTTCTTTTCTTTTCTTTTCTTTTCTTTTCTTTTCTTTTCTTTTCTTTTCATTAGTTTGTTAATTTCCTTTGACAGCTCTAACATTCTTTGCCTTTTAGCTCCTCCTTCATATTTTTGGGTAGGTTGTTTTTTTAATCTCTTTGTATTGTTATTTTCATCTGTTCATTAATCAATGACTTTTTGTTCGTATAGTAATCCATTTTCTCATTTACATTCATTTTTGTCTGTTTGTCAGTTATTTCTCTTGTTCGTAAGTTCTTTTTAGTTTGCTTGTTTTTCTTTCTTTCATATATTCATACGCAGCAAACCGTTCAGTGCTCAAACAGATAAAATCTCATTCCTGTGTCCTCAGTGCAAGCTGTTCTCATCCTCATAAATTCTTATGAGCAACTGTCTTGACTCTTCCTCTCTTGTACTGGAGTGTGTTTTAAGGACTTACTCACTCTTTTATCCATTCTGTGAGTTTGTTCTTGTAATTTACTCTGCTGTGATAATGACTGTGTGTGTGTGTGTGTGTGTGTGTGTGTGTGTGTGTGTGTGTGTGTGTGTGTGTGTGTGTGTGTGTGTGTGTGTGTGCTTGTTTATGTAATTTATGAGGACACAAATTTGTATAATGACATGGGTATTACACTGGTATTACAACGTAAACGTGGTTTATGAGGACATTTCATATGTCCTCATATTTTAACTAGCTTTCAAAACATACTAAACAATATTTTATTAAAAATGTAAAAATGCAGAATGTTTCCTGTGATTGGCAGTGTAGGGGGATAGAATGTACAGTTTGTACGGTATAAAAACCATTACGCCTATGGAATGTCCTCATAATGTAGTTGCACCAACGTGTGTGTGTGTGTGTGTGTGTGTGTGTGTGTGTGTGTGTGTGTGTGTGTGTGTGCCAACCACTGATCTATATAAATGCCTGCATGTTAACAGGTAACCAAGCAGTTTTTCTGTACAATATACATATTATTATATTGTTATATTTATTCTTAAACACTCTATTTTAAATGTTAGTATTTAACAAAATTTGTTTATAAATTATTATAAAATGTAGGGCCAAATTGTGTAGCCCTACAAACAAGCACAACGAACCAGGTGTTTTTATTATATATATATAAACCATATAAATATATAAACCATTTTAACCCCAAAAAATCGCAATTTAGATTTTTTTTCCTCAAATCGTGCATCCCTAATTCATTCATTTACATAGATCAGTGGTGCCAACATATAACTTTTATTCTGGAATGGACAAACACACACAAAGTCTGTTATGCAGTATACCATCCAGGTTAACATATTTATTTATTGATTTATTTATTTTCGTTTTCTACAGTCTCTGTCCTTCTTTCATAACTCTGTAGTTTTCCGCTGTTAACTTTGTCTGTTCTCTCTGTTACGTCTGTTATATCAGTTAATCAGGGTGTGGGACAGACAAGATACTATAATGTGTGTTGTGGGACGTTTTTACATGTTTACTTTTTAGAGCAGATTTGGTGATCTTTCCTAGAATTATTACAGAGGTTTCATGATCATAATGAAGTGTTTCGAAATAACTGAAATTCCTAGTTCTCCAGACGGACAGGCGGGAGATGCGGTTTCTGGAATATGTTGGCCAGAGCTCCAGTGAGGTCTGCATGAATTAATGTTAGTTGTTTGGGTGAGGAAGAAGAATTTGAATTAAGTTATAACATCCGGTACAATGTAAACCCTAAACCCTAACAAAATAATTGGTTTGAGTAGAGTCAACTCAAATTAAACAAATTATTTCAAACAAATTAACTTTTACGTGTATTTAGAACTTTCTTTTGAGTTCACAAAACTGTCAGATTTGAAGTAATCTGAATTGTTTCATTGTTTTGAGTTTTATGAACTTGTTTCTTTAAGTTTAGACTAACTTTAATTTAATCGAAACTGGGCTGGGATTTCTATTTACCAGCATGGAACAGTAAAAGGAACAGAAAATGGCAAAATTAAGTGTTATATTATGTTGTGTGTGTGTGTGTGTGTGTGTGTGTGCAAGATTAACGTTAAATGGGAGATTTAGTAGTGTTTAATGTTTTGTTATTCTAGTTTAGAAGAGTTTTTGGTAAACTTTATTTTATGGTGTCATTGTTGCAGTGTAATTATATATTTAAGCACTGATTAATATTAATTAAGTACATGTACTTACTATTGGGTTAGGGTAGGATTAGGGTTTGGTTGAGGGTTAGTTGCATGTAATTATACATAATTTACATTTACATTTATGCATTTGGCAGACGCTTTTATCCAAAGCGACTTACATTGCATTCAAGGTACACATTTTTACATTTTGTCAGTTCTTGCTTTCCCTGGGAATCGAACCCATGACCTTGGCGTTGCTAGCTCCACACTCTTATTTTTTGAGCTACAGGAAAGTACTTTACTGAAAATTTTACAGTAATTTTTAACAGAAAATGTACTGATATTACTACGGTAAGTACATGTAGCGTGTAACAAAGACACTGTCAAATAAAGTGTTACTGAGTTTCTGTTATGTTAGGATTTTTTTTGTAGGGTTACCATCATGACAAATGGAGCATGAGCTTAGTTTGAGAACAGATACATGTTAAATATATTAAAAGTGCTATGCTATGCTAATGCCACCAAAGCATTGTGTAACCAATTAGCAAGGTGGCATTTATTGAATTAGCTAGTTCAAGTTTCCACTACTAAAAATATGAGATTACATGATATTTTTACGTTAAATGTTTGAATTAGCTTACTCAAAGTCAGAGCTATTAAAATGTAATGTTTACAAAATAAAAATCTGCAAGTTCTGCTTACTTAAACTTTAAATTTCTTAATTTAGAAAGTTTTGCCAACTTATTCGTGTTTACAGTGTAAGTTTAAAAAAGCCATAATACAGAGAAATTATACAACAAAAGTGAAGTCAGAGTGAAAGAAATAAAGAGCAAGATGGACAAATAAGGGTTAGAAAGTGGTTTGATGAGAAATGAAAACAACATTGTCCTTAATAAATGCTGCATTTTTCTTTTTCCATTTAACCGGTGTTGTTTTTTGCTGATCTGTTGTTTTTTTATCTCATGGGAATGTTGGTTTGTGTGCACCTTTGTTGATTTTGTTTCAAGTGCTGCATTGTCCTACTGTCCTGACCGGTGCTCTCTCAGCCCATCAGTATGCCACTCACTCAATCGCCATGACAACAGCCTCTGGCCCCTTCCCTTGCTTACCTGGCATCATGTTTAAAGTGGGTGGAGTCTATGCCTGTTAGGACACCACTGGTATAACAGAATGATGAATGGACAAGTTAACCGTAGCATTACTGTATTATTTACATCTTAGCAGAACAGCTTGGTTCCTCTTCCATGGCATGCTGGATTCCCACGGCGTGCTCAGCGCAGCAGCTCCACGTGTCAATCAAACAGCTCTGCTGACTGTGCACACTGAGCAGATGGAGAGAGAGCAGAACACACTCTGTACAGCCCTTCTGCCCTTCATCAGCTCTGAAAACACATCTCGCGCTCTCTAATCAGACACTGAAACACAGGGTTTCATCCCGTCACAGACAATCATAAGCAAACATTCAAGGTTAGACTAATTAAAAGCTAATCAGTTACTGAAAAAAAAAAAAATCTCATGTTGTTCAACCACTTATGATCTTTACCTTCTAAAAGAAGAGTTTAATAACTTGTTGACATGTTGCTTTTAAGATTTTAAGCATAACCGGTGTGAGATCACACACACACACACACACACACACACACACACACCTGTCTATGTTATGGCACAGCTGAGATTGCGGAAGCTTTTGGATTCCGTTCCAAACATTTTTTTGGCTCTTAATTCATCTTTTCATTACCCCATTTGCATGCATAACATACCTATGGGGCTACAGTGCACAAAAACAATTATTTTTCTCTAGCAAAAATATTTAATATTTAAATATTTAAAAGATACCTGAGCAAAATGACATATCGTTTTATAAGATTATATCTTGAATTCACGTCCAAATTATATTTTGACATTTGTTTTAATCTTTTTTTATAAGTGATTTTTTTTTTATATACACACTGTGTTCTACGCAGTGTTTATCTATCGCACACAAATGGTCTGTTCAGACCACAGACCGTAAAAAATGATGGACGACGCACATTCACTCTACTATTGTAGAAAAGCCACCAATGTCCAAATATGGCGCTGACATCTTGGAGCCTGAGTCTGCACAGTAGTGAGCGTGAAGTGGAGCCTCGGTATCAAGGGCACTTGAACTTGCATCAGTGTGATAAAAACTACCTAAAATGACAGAAACCACCTTTGGAAAAATTATTTGAAGTGTAATTTGATTGTTTAGTTTGTATTACGTTCCATTCGATTACATGGAGAGGGCGGGGTTTCTGAGCTATACTGGGACCAGCCACTTGGGGACGATCAAAGCATTTTGGCTTAATTTTTCAGGACTTGTCCGGCACACTTGGTTCAGATCAATGCTGAAAAGAAAAAAAAAACAGAAGATGGGCTTAATGAAAATGCTGTAGGTGGCGCTCATGGTAAAGCAGAAATACCCCGGATATCCTTAAAGTTGCAGGATTGCCTTCAAGTGGCTTTGCCACCAAGTCGTAGTTTTATGTAACAGCAGTGGCTCTGGGCATGTGACCAAAAGCTTGAATCTTATTGGTTAGCCAGTGTTCTTCGCAGTGAGATCTGAACACCTCTGTAAAAACAAAAATGCAAAGCTGTCGCATTGATGGCATGCAAACGTTTGTGATGGTCTGAGCAGATGCCTTAACAGCTGTTTGTTCACATTATTTTTGAATTTATATCTTGGTACGAATAAGCTTTTAAAATGGTTTCTCATTTTCCAGTTTAATGTGCAGACACAACTGACTGTAGGATGACTCTGGTAGGCCGACAAGACATCTGTTTGTCTGAACAATGGCAGACTGAATTAGTGTACGGGGAACCTGTTCGAATCCATATTTTTGCAGTTCAGTTTCTTCACTGTAGTGGCACAGAAATGACACATTTGACCTTTATGAAATTACTAGAAAACAAGCTACCGATTAGGAATATGATTGTGTAGTTAAACAGTGCTTCTGAATCCGAATCCAGTCTGCACTATTTTCCGTGTTATTTTTGTTTATATATTAATTTTTGCATTTCGTATTGTGTGTATTTTTCTTTTTTTAACATGCGTATATCCACTGTAAACATTAACGCTCAAAATAATGAATTGATTTGAGTAGGGCAAACTTAAATTAAACAAATTAGTTCAGTCAAATGAACTTTGAGTATTTAGCACTTTCTTTTCCTTTCAATATATGAAAGAAAAATAATCTTCTTTCTTTCAATTTTCTTTTTGCTTGATATATTTTAAGTAAACTGAACTGTTGCATTGTTTTGAGTTTTATGACATTATTTATTTTAATTTAGACTAACAAGTTTAACTGAAACTGGGTTGGGATTTCTGTTTCCCAGCATGCTTTGCCATGACAATGAAAAGGGAGAGTGCAAGATTAATGTTGAGTGGGAGATTTAGTGATTTCATGTTTTGTTATACTAATATAGAAGAATTTCTGTTCATGTGGGTTTTCTGCTAATGTATGTACTCATGTAATGTTAGTGTACTCAAACATTTTGAGTTAAGAGCAATTAAAATGTACAAAATAAAAATCTGCCAGTTCTCTGCAATAATCTTTGCGCCTTTAATGTTTTTCATTGATAAGACATTGGATAAGGATTATTATAGTTAACTTAATTTGATGTACTAAAATATCTAAAACTAAAATAAAATTAATAAAAACTACAATGTAAACCCGAATAAGTTCAATCAGGTGCCTCAAAATGTTTAAGTTAAGAAATTCAAAGTTTAAGTAAGCAGAACTGCGTACAGTTGCTTATAGTGTATTGATCTCCTCTCTAACCAAATTTGGTCTCGTCCTGTGGCTGTGAGAGTTCAGATTGTTCAGATGCTGAATCTCTTTCCGTGAATGTGTGGGAGATGAAGAGAAAGCAGAGAGAATGAAAACAGACAGACTGATTAACCACGACATGCTGATTTTGGCTTCTGTTTTCAGCTGTTCTCTTGCTTTCTAAATGATAGCAGAAGATGTCTGCACTTGTTTAGCTAACTGAGCCATATGATATGCAGCATTTCAGCAGTTTGTTGTTTTGTTTATGCGTGCTTGTGACAGAGAGGGTGTGCATTCCTCTGTTTTGTCCTCCTTTTAGACTCTCGTTCCTCCCTAAACTGTACAGTGTTATGATAACAGCATTAAATATGTAGTGATTGTAAAAACCCCAATTCTGCACTGACTCATCATCCAGCTGGGGTTACCAGGAATAAATGACCAGATTTCCAGTTACAGTAACCCCTCCGAGACATCTCTCTGATCATCATGTCCTCCGCTGAGTAACGTCTTAATCATAAAGGTGCTTGTTTGCATTCTTGCCCTGAAGACAAATTAGCAGGAAGTCAGAATTATGTTTTAAAGCACAAACCGTGTTTGACTCATTTTAGGAGATTCCCTCAGTAAAAGCACAGTGATCTGAGTGTGTGTGAGTTTACGGAGTAATTTCCTGTTTATACCTGAATCGAATGATTGTAAATGTTTAGACAGTTTAGGTGTGCCAGGACGTGGTAAACAGATGCTGAAAACACATATTTCAAAGTTTAATCCTTCGCAATGAGTGTTTTATTAACCAACAAAATATGCAAAACACGGAGTACATGCTTATAAACGCACACACACACGCACACACACACTTCTGAATGAAATCTAACTACATGGTATGTCGCTGCCACCTACAGACTGAGTATTTGCACTTCCAAAGCCAGTTCATTTCATTCAGTTCATGTACTCATGCCAAAATGTCTTCAGTGTGTTATTTTAATCATTTTTTATGTAATATGTTGAAGACCGTTTTGAACAATTTTGCATATATATATATATATATATATACTGTGTATATATATGGCTGGAGTAGATTTATGTGTTGGCACACGCAATAGTACAAAACTCTTATTTTGAAACCTGGTTTCCTCTCATTATGCACACACACACACACACACACACACACACACACACACACACACTGAACTCAAACCTCTTACTGCGTGTTAGACACACAAACTGGAATCAGATGGTGAAGTTTAACCCCTCACATTTGTAGACTGTTGTGTGTGTGTGTGTGTGTGTGTGTGTGTGTGTGTGTGTGTGTGTGTGTGTGTTTTCAAGAGTAATGTTTTGTTAGGTGTGTTTTGGTGTTTTAGTCTGTCATGAATTATTAGGTCAAAGTCTATCATTGGGCCTGAGTGTGTGTTTGTAACTGGGAGAGAAAGAGAACTTTAGTTTGAGTAGCAGCTTTAGTGTGTTTTGTGTGTCTGCTTTCACAGGAAATAAAGTGAATCACAAAATATGTAATACGTTCATGCAACACACTCAAGTGACATTTTATATACACTCAAAACTCAAAACATTTGGAGGTTTGATATTGTCTTCGTTTTGAAGATGAGTTAAAAATGATGATTGAAATGTGAGATAAAAACTCATTGTGAGATATAAAGTCACAATTTGCATTCGTGAGAAATGAATTAGCAATTTTGACATATAAAGTGAGAAATAAAGTTAAAGTAAAGTGAAAATTACAGAACATTAACAGATCATTTTTATTTTTACTCTGGCAATGGGAAACAATATTTCCATAATTTGTTTTATGCTAAAAAGAAATGAAATATAACTGAAACATGTTTTTATATTTTAGGATTTTATTGGCTGCATTTACAGAATATTTATAATTTTAGCGGTTAATCCAGTGATTTTGTGTGTGTGTGTGTGTGTGTGTGTGTGTGTGTGTGTGTGTGTGTGTGTGTGTGTGTGTGTGTGTGTGTGTGTGTGTGTGTGTGTGTGTGTGTGTGTGTGTGTTCATGTTTTTCTATCCCGGTGGAATCTTCAACCTGAATACTCATGGGGACTCGTGTCACTGTGGGGATCTAAATTGAGGTCCCCATGAGGAAACAAGCTTATAAATCATACAGAATGATTTTTGAAAATGTAAAAATGCAGAAAGTCTTGTGTGATGTGTAGTTTTAGGGGTAGGTTTCGTGTAAGGGGAGAGAATATACAGTTTGCACAGTATAAAAACCATTACGTCTATGGAGAGTCCCCACAAAGATAGTGAACCAGACGTGTGTGTGTTTGGCTGTGGTTTCAGAGTTGTGTCACAGTGGCCATCTTATGGTCAGCGGTGACACTGCGGGGAATGTGGCCTGTCAACTCTACTCGATTGTGTGCCTGTCTGTAAACACTGTCTGAACAAAATGATACCGTTAGCGTAACCATACAATTACAGGGAAGAGAATGGGGGAATATACTGCTCTGTTCTGACTATCTATTTGTTTGCTGTGTTAGAGACAGAAGGGAAGCGCAAGTGAGTGTTTGCATACTGCAGCAAAAACAACATTAAGCTGCGTTGATTATTTTACATACTGCATTGTTCTCATCCAACAGCACAAATCATGTTGAAACTACAGCTGCTCTGCCTGCCTTTATCAGATGGTCTGGCCTTGTTCGAAACCGCTGGACCTGTCAAACAGACAAGACTTGGCACATTGTTTGTTTTTGAGGTAAAGGACAATGGCTCTGGTCCAAACCCTAGCAAGCTGCCTCATTTTCTGCTGTCTGTATAGGTTGATATCTTCTGAGGCAGGATGCTCAGCGAAAGGTGACTTCATAAGTGAATGCTGTGTCTGAAATGTCTCACAAGCTGTGCTCTTTCTTTTTAAAAACGTTTTATCAACTAGTTTATCAACTTTCTCAACTAATACTGAGTCAATTTCAATAGAGGACAGGGCCGTAACCACCGTAGACATTGAGGGGGACAAGTCCCCCCAATAATTAGAAATGGCCAAATTGTCCCCCCCAATATTTGAAATTTTTGCACTGCTCTGCTGCACTTCATTATGCAGCGCTCTGTATGTTAGGATGACAAAAAGGTTTAAAAGTTACATTTTTAGTCTGGTCTGCCTCAGGTCTAACGAAGCTCGTCAATGTCAAAATAATTGAGATGGCCAATCAAATCAAAGTAGGCGGGGTTTACGTTCTCTTTTGGCTCGTGCACAGTCTTCACACACAGACAAGCTCGTCAATCTATCGCTTAATGCTGTTGCGGAGAGAGACTCTATTCTTTCCGGTGAAATCGCAAAACAAAATACACACAAACGTGTCCCTGCTCTTAATATACAATCATTGGTGAACATGTTTGATTTTAATGAAGAAAAAAAAAAACTATACGAGGGCGGATTAGAACCCGAAACCTTTAGGGAAACAAATGTCAACAGCAGATCTATGTATTTATTCATTAATGCGAAGAATCTCGGGACTAATGATAAATTTGACGGAAATATTGTTTGCAAATAGTCCCAAAAGGATTACGTCCCAACTAGAATTAGACCTAGAATTTCATTCACTGTTCTGTTTCTTTATGCTTTATAAAAATAAAAAAAAATTGGTCCCCCTCAATGTTCAAGACATGGTTACAGCCTTGATAGAGGGTATGCGTGTGACGTCAGCGTCGGCCGGAGTGACTGTGGTTACGCCCACTGAGTGGCACAAAGATAGAGAGCAGCATTGGTTTTCAGCGTGAATGCCGCGAAAAACGTATCTAAAATGGGAAAGAGCTTTGAGATTGACTGTACATATACATTTGACAAGAAATCTGAGGTATATTGTTACAAACTGCCGAAAGCTACAGAAAAGAGAAGCAAATGGATCGTTGCAGTTCACAGAAACCACTCCAGGCAGCGAAATGTGGATTTGCAGTTATTTTGTGTCAATATGTTGAATTTGGGGGGTAAATACCCTATATATTGTATTGTTAAATATTGTATTGACAGCTCATCAATTAAATATTTACCATCTTATATCCTGCATAAATGGATGTTTTTAAATAAACACTGGCAAAAAAAATGATGCATGTTTTAGGGCTGGACGATATGACAATATAACGTTGATCAGTGATCATCTGGATTTAGACCTACCAATATTGTATTTATACAAAGCGTTCACAGGCAAATTGGCTTCATATATTTCCCCGGCGTCAAAATCAGGCTCATATACATGTCAGGAAACACGATTCCTGGCTGCATGTCAATATCCATGGATCACTGGATCTTTGGTAAGTTGTAAGGAACACTATTTCGAGTTCAACCTTTAGTTTAAACTGATAATTGTTCATTTTACTCACGTTTTTTGCCACTCAGTCCGGCTGAGGGGGCGTGTTCCGGCGGGAAAGTGACAATGCATACCCTATATAAACCTGATGTCAATATGTTGCTAAGCTAATGACTTGATACACAAGGAACAAAAATACGTTATTTATTAAAAAAAATAAAAATAATTACTAATTAAAGAAATGATAATTGTTTTATAATCATTATATTATATTATATAAATTTCCCCTGCATACAAGTTGTTTGTTTGCTTTTGAGTCATTAGCTTAGCAACATGCTAATATCCGACCAGTACTACTGTTAACTAAAACTGTTTAAAAAAATTTTTTTATTTGAAATAAAGCTGAAATATAATAAAATATAAATATTAAATGAAAAACTTGAAAACTGAAATAAAAATAGATTTAAATATAGAAATATAAAAATACTAAAACTTAAAAAAGGGTTAGGGGGGAAAAGGCTCATTCAAAAAAAAATATATAAATGTGATATACACTCACCTAAAGGATTATTAGGAACACCTGTTCGGTTTCTCATTAATGCAATTATCTAATCAACCAATCACATGGCAGTTGCTTCAATGCATTTAGGGGTGTGGTCCTGGTCAAGACAATCTCCTGAACTCCCAACTGAATGTCAGAATGGGAAAGAAAGGTGATTTAAGCAATTTTGAGCGGGGCCAGTCTGAGTATTTCACAATCTGCTCAGTTACTGGGATTTTCACACACAACCATTTCTAGGGTTTACAAAGAATGGTGTGAAAAGGGAAAAACATCCAGTATGCGGCAGTCCTGTGGGCGAAAATGCCTTGTTGATGCTAGAGGTCAGAGGAGAATGGGCTGACTGATTCAAGCTGATAGAAGAGCAACTTTGACTGAAATAACCACTCGTTACAACCGAGGTATGCGGCAAAGCATTTGTGAAGCCACAACACGCACAACCTTGATGTGGATGGGCTACAACAGCAGAAGACCCCACCGGGTACCACTCATCTCCACTATAAATAGGAAAAAGAGGCTACAATTTGCACAAGCTCACCAAAATTGGACAGTTGAAGACTGGAAAAATGTTGCCTGGTCTGATGAGTCTCGATTTCTGTTGAGACATTCAGATGGTAGAGTCAGAATTTGGCGTAAACAGAATGAGAACATGGATCCATCATGCCTTGTTACCACTGTGCAGGCTGGTGGTGGTGGTGTAATGGTGTGGGGGATGTTTTCTTGGCACACTTTAGGCCCCTTAGTGCCGATTGGGCATCGTTTAAATGCCACGGCCTACCTGAGCATTGTTTCTGACCATGTCCATCCCTTTATGACCACCATGTACCCATTCTCTGATGGCTACTTCCAGCAGGATAATGCACCATGTCACAAAGCTCAAATCATTTCAAATTGGTTTCTTGAACATGACAATGAGTTCACTGTACTAAAATGGCCCCCACAGTCACCAGATCTCAACCCAATAGAGCATCTTTGGGATGTGGTGGAACGGGAGCTTCGTGCCCTGGATGTGCATCCCACAAATCTCCATCAACTGCAAGATGCTATCCTATCATTATGGGCCAACATGTCTAAAAAATGTCACCTTATTGAATCAATGCCACGTAGAATTAAGGCAGTTCTGAAGGCAAAAGGGGGTCAAACACAGTATTAGTATGGTGTTCCTAATAATCCTTTAGGTGAGTGTATACACACACTAAAATAGCACTGCATCAGGCTTACAGGAATTGTCATCATTCTTGGGAGTGTCTCAATACATGTGATGCTGGTGTAGATTGTGGTCAAAATCGTACAAATCAGCATAATTTTGCTGCCGACTGTTTGGAATGGCACTTGAGAAGGCTATAAACAGCTCTGTCTGCCTTATTGACAGCATTTTTAGGCATCATCAGCATGTCTAAATGGCTCACTAGGCTTCGAAACACAAACTATATTTGTACCAATATTACTAGAGATTTAGTATATCAAGGTGACCTGCTCTGTGCTGCACTTACAGTGCGCGCACACACACACAAAACACACTGAGCGAAGGGTGGCTCATGTTTAAAAGACAAGATTCATGAGGATGTTCTTACATAAACTTCTTTGATATGGGCCAGACCATCTGCCTTTACTTTTAAGAGAACATCCATCAGCTGTATTATCTAGCATTACCTTTACGAACATCTCATTAACTGTGCAGTTGTCTCTCAGTGTGTGTAAACCACCTATGCCTCACTCCATTCATCTCCCTACATTTCTTTAGATTTCTTCTGCATACTTTTTAGTATCTTTCTCTTTTTGCATTAAAAACCCTTCCTCTCATATTCACCCAATCTTCTCATCCAACTGTTGTAGTCTTTTTCCAGCGTCATCCATGACAACCAAACACAACTGATGCAAACAACATCCTATAAAATATATATTTTTAATACATTCAGCCATCAAGGGTGTAAAGTTTGCTCAGTGTGTACAAACAGAATACAGCATAGGGGATGAATGCAAAAGCAGGACACCAAGTTTCCAATAATTATGTATTGTACACTACTGTTTGGGGTCTGTAAAGTCTCTTATTCTCACCAAGGCTGCATTTATTTGATCTAAAATATAGTAATATTGTGAAATATTATTACAATATAAAATAACTGTTTTCTATATTTAATATATTTTAAAATGTAATTTATTCCTGTGATCAAAGCTGAAATTTCAGCATCATTCCTCCAGTCTTCAGTGTCACATGATCCTTCAGAAATCATTCTAATATGATGATTTGCTGCTCAAGAAACATTTATTATTATTATCAATATTGAAAATAGTTGTGCTGCTTAATATTTGTAGTCTTTACTGTCAGTTTTGATCGATTGATTGCACCCTTGCTGAAAAAAAGTATTAATTGTTTTGGGGTTTTTTTAAATAAAAAAAGTACTGATCCCATACTCTGGGTTTGAACAGTATGAAAAATAAATATACCAAAATGTATTTATTTATTGTATGAATGTATTCATTTATTGTATGAATGTATTTATTTAATGTATGTATTTATTTAATATATTTATTTTATGCCAAGTATACTACATAGACATAACATAATTATGTCCTTATTATAAATACCCTGCAATTGGTATACTAAATTGATATACTTAAAGTCTGCTAAATTGGAACAAGTAATTGTGTACTTAATGCACTTTAGTCATTCGGAAATACTGCTGAGGTCCAACTAAAGATATACTTAAGTTTATTTGATTGTGCTAAAGTGGAACTATTGCAAGTATACTTTAGGTACTGATATTATACTAGTGATATAATAGTGATATAAAAACACATTTTAGGCTTAATATTAAGAAATGTGCATTGTGCAATAAAGAGGTACTCCAAATAAAGTTGAACTATAGTATTTATATTAGTAAGTCTTAAGCAATATGTCAGTAAATATGTTAATAGATTTGTAGTATACTTTGTATGAAATAAACTTATTTTAAATACATTTTGGTATTTTTTTTATATGTATAGTGTATTACAAATTTGCTTTTTCTGATGTGCACTCTAAAAAATGGTGGGTTAAAAACAACCCAAGTTGGGTTGAAAATGGACTAACCCAGCGATTGAGTTGTTTTAACCCAGCGATTGGGTTGTTTTAAGTAAACATTTTACTTAAAACGACCCATACGACCCAGTGTGAGTCATCAAATTCGCAGCAAATGCTGATATTTTTTTTATTCATCTTTTTAATTGATTTTAGTAATTAATCTGCATTTCATAATTTTGTTTGTTTTATTAATAGTAGAATACAATAAATAATGCACAGCATTGAAAGCATTGTACAGCAGGGTCATTTTTTGCACACACACTCTCACAATCGCACTGATGTGCGGCTGGTCTGGCACGTGCGGACTGGGTTTCATCTCCATAAACTCCAGAGAGTTGGACTCAATGAGCTGAATGAAATGGCTTTGATCAGGTACAAGGAGGCCGTTTACAGCCTGATTGATGAAATGAATGCAGTACTCCCAGACTGTCCGTGCCTCATTACAGCCACTGCACTGATCATGCATTTCCCTCAGCCCATCTCTACATTCACCTACCACAGATAATCTCTGCCTGTACAGAATAAGACCAGGACCTGTGGTCATAAACCACATCAGATCTGGGATCTGCCCCCAGCTTTGTCTATAATCCTGTTCATTTGGATAGGAAAGCCCTTACTCTGAGAAACTGGACAGTTAGGCTGAACGTATCCATTTTGTGCGTGGTTCATTGACTGCGTCGTTCAAAGAGAATCCTAGTTTATTTCAAGAGCCCCTTCATCAACATTGAAGACCTGAATGGTGTTATGCCAATGGTCCACATACCATCAAGCTTCTGTAATGTTGAGGCTGGGTAGCCATTCTTGACCGCACACCATCTTTATTTTGTCTTTCTCGCACACATTGTTTTCAGGTTGTTGTTGTTGTTGTTGTTTTTGTGTGGTTTGTCACGAGTTTTATAATGCTAATGACCTGCTATGGTGGAAAGCAGTGGCCTGTGACATTCTCATTTAGTTTGTTTGTCCTGATGAATGATATTTTGGCCTACATCGTGTGTGCGTGCGTGCGTGCTTGCGTGTGTTCATAAAGTTTTACTACTATCTGATTGTTTACACTCCTCCTTCCGCCTCATCACTAAATGTCCTCTTCAGGCTGAACGGATAATGCCATTTTTCCATTTTTCAGGACTTTCCTCCGGTTTCTGTCTTTTTACAAACTGATGGATTGCAATGCTTATTTTTAGCTCTTTTTTTTTGTATGTGTGTGTGTTCTGTCATCATTTACTCATTTATGACCTGCATGAGGAGCAATTTGAACGCTTTAACTTGTTGTTCTTTTCCATGCAATTATAATGAATGGGAACAGTAGCTGTCATTCAAAAGGTACCATAAAAGTCTCATAAAAGTAGTTAATATGACTTGTAGACTAGTCTTCTGAAGTCAGGAGTAGCTTTGTGCGAGGAACAGATCAAGATGTAATTCCTTATTCACAAAAATTCACTTTAAATCACTAAATCTCCTTGATAAATCCATGAGAGAAGTGATGTATGTTTCATGAATGAATCATTCTTTTGAGTCATATCTTTTCAATGATTTTCAGATCTAGTTCACAGAAATGGTATGAATGATTCATTTATGAATCAGATTGGTTTGGCTTTCAAGTTTCAAAAACTCACTGACTCACTGATCTGGTCATAGTGGTTCTTGAGTGAATATTTAATATCAATGAATGATGACTTATATTTATATTTCTGCCAGTCTTATGTTAATCTTATACCTATAGAGTAGTATTGCATCTCTGAAGCGTCTTTAGTTTTATCATATTTATAAAAGACAGATATGCTGTAATGATTCTTTCCGAAAACGGTCAAGTTCCTGCTGTGGGTGGAGCTAAAGAGCCATGAGTGCACACACACACACACACACACACACACACACACAATGCATCATAATCCCTGGATAACTTTTGATTCATTATACGTTTATGTTGTTTACATTATATGCACTTACACACCAATTGCCATCAGAACACAGACATTTGATGCAGTTTTACTTAGAGCCTGCGGTTCCAACTCATGACCGGGATCTTTTATCGCTGGGACCACTCCATCTTTCAGTTTCAAACGATCTGCAAGTCGAACTGGACCTTGTTTATAAAACATTCGTGCACACTTGCAGAACTCCATTGGTGCCCCGGGAAACAAACTGCATCCACTGTTTCCTTAACGCTGGGTTATTTGAGAAGCTGAACATGGGTATCTTTCCCTCACAACCAGAAACACACTTTTTCAGTAGCATTGTTGATTTTGTGGTCTAAAAACAAAATGACAAATCTTTCTCGAGTAAGTCCTGTGCAGTGCTGTTGATGACTTCCGAAACCCAAACAAAGTTTGTTGATGGACGCGCTCTTGCTCTCGCTCTGGTTGATGTGTGCATGCGCTCATCCGGGAGAAGTGCCCATACAAGGAATCCCACCTTTTATGATGTCATCTCAAAAAAAACAAACTTTCTGAAACTTGTTCGAATCCTGAAGGAGTGTATTTGGCACAGAAATACTCCATCAATATACATCCAGCTCGTTTTTTTACATTTTGGCCATGTTTGGCATGAGAATCCACCTCTTTAACAGTGTAAATAAACCAGAATGCATGAAATAGCATTAGACATCCCCTTTAATTGTCTTCTTTACACAAAGCTATGATATGACTTTGGAAGACTTGGAATATAGTGTATGAGTCATATGGACCACTTCTATGATACTTTTGGTGCTTTTCCATTCCTCATCCATTCATTAATTGCATGAAATAAAGACTTGAACATTCTTTGAATTTCTCCATTTGTCTTTAGTTAAAGAATGAAACTCATACAGGTCTGAAACAACAACATAAGAGTGAGTTAATAATGACAGAATTAACATTTTTGGGGTGAACTATCCCTCTAAGAAGGGAGAGAGGAACCAATGATGTATGGAGTTATAGTTTTTATTACTTAATTTTATTATGATTTGAATAGCAGTTTGAATGAGCTTAGCTCCTGGCCTCTTTTAGTAGTGTCCAGTCTTGCCTCACTTACTGACATCATGCTTTTATACACAGACCTTATTTTTGGCCGGTTATAACCTCTTGACAGCAAAGGGAATTCTCTGTTTTTACAGCCCTTCTTATAAAAGGCTTTAGGCATCAAACATACACACATCAACAACATTCCTCCAGCGGTGTGCCCACAACAACAGTGCCCCGTCTCCCACTATCTTACCCCAGAGTCCCTGCTTCCCTGAGGGCAGTAGAAGGGCTCCATTGTGTGGAGAAAGGCACCTGGTTTTGGTTAGTGCCAAACTGGATACACACTCTCTCATACACTCACACTAACACACACAGCAGGGTCAGCTCCCTCTAGAGGCCCATCTGGAGTTCATTTCCTGTCGGAGACAGCAAGCCATTACAGGCGTGGTCTGGCAGGCCCTCGTGATTGGATGAGAGACAAAGGGTGGAGCGAAACTGCACGGTCGTTTCAGTTATTGGCTTACGAGACCTTTTATCTTTCATTTTAGGAATTTTGTGTAATTTCGAGTGTTTACATTGCATATATTTTATATTATTTTATATTTTATTTGTATAGAGTGCAACAGTCGGGTTCTGGAAGTAAAAACTCCCATTCATTTACTCCGTAAAGGAATTTATTTTGAGCGATAACTTATAGTGTGAGCTAAGAGGTTGTTAATTTATGATATATGCTTTTGTTAAAGCCATCAGCCTGCATTATTTCAACTTAGTTCTTCAAATAATCATATGTAACACTTGAATTCCTACACTAAAAACTACATTATCCATGATCTCCACCAATTAGAGTTATCATGTTAGTGCCGCCCACTCCCATGCAGCACTGTGAATGATAGTCAGTTCCCAACATGCTCAAACAATTATTTGTACACATAATATGATATAATATTTTGCAATAACCGCAAAGCACTTTGTGTGTGTGTGTGTGTGTGTGTGTGTGTGTGTGTGTGTGTGTGTGTGTGTGTGTGTGTGTGTGTGTGTGTGTGTGTGTGTGTGTGTGTGTGTAATATAATTTATTTCTTTTAGGATTCTTTGATGAATCGAAAGTTCAAAAGAACAGTATTTATCTGAAATAGAAAGCTTTTGTAACATTGCACTACCATTCAAAAGGTTTGTGTTGGTAAGATTATTATTATTGTTTATTTTTTTAATTTTTGGGAAATAACTTAAAGAATTTAATACATTTATTCAGCAAGGATGCATTCATTTTGATCAAGTGACAGTACAGACATTTATAATGTTGCAAAGGCTTTAGATTTCAGATAAATGCTGTCCTTTTGAACTTTCTATTCATGAAATAATCCTGGGAAAAAAATTGTACACAACTGTTTTCAACACTGATAATAATCATAAATGTTTCTTGAGCAGCAAATCATCATATCAGAATGATTTCTGAAGGATCATGTGACGCTGAAGGCTGGAGTAATGATGCTGAAAATACAGCTTTGATCACAGGAATAAACTGCATTTTAAAATGTATTCAAATGTAAAAAAGTTATTTTAAATAATTGTATTTTGGGTCAAATAAATGCAGCCTTGATGAGCAGAACAGACTTCTTTCAAAAACAATCAAAATAGTGTGTGTGTGTGTATATATATATATATATATATATATATATATATATATATATATATATATATACACACACACACACACACACACACACACACACACACACACACACACACACACACACACACACACACACATTTAAAGCTGTTAAGTAAACAGTCCTGTACTTTTGTCTTTATGTCTGATTTTCAATTTTGCTTCAATCAAAGTTTGCAGTGTTTGGATTTACCTGTTTGTTCATGGCTTAACTCTTAAACAAAGATTTAAAAACAAAAAAAAATCCCTGTGGGGAAAAATATTTGTGGAACTAGGGCTGCTGAAAAAGTGGATGATCTGGCACTGTTGCACTCTGTTCTAAAATTGTCAGTTTCCCCTCAGAGATCTGTGTGAGTATCTTTTGGGCTACTGTAAAACGATTATTGCTCAAATCAGTGATATCAATTATATCGTACATTGCCAGAGCATTAACAGTTCAGTTATTAAGCTTACAACTGAATTATGCTTAATGGCGACAGTGTGGTGATACAATTTCCATATAAGCTTTACTGTGACCATGTTTATCAGTAATTGCAGCTAATGGTCATTGTAGCATGTAGCGACAATAGGGCTCAATTAGCTAATTGTGGTTAATAGCACCAGTAACATGTAGCGGCGGCGTCTGCTCTCTTAATTTTTTCCTATGACCTTAGTTATCAACCACACAGGCTTTTTCTAGAAAACAAACCACTGACAGTTTTTCCCTACTACACTATAGCAAAGCTAGCTGCCGTTTTACAGAAATACCTCACCACATTTTATTGCTTAACTTCTTGTTTTGGTTCATTTGGTTTTCGGTTTATTAAGAAATGAAAATGGGTGACTGTGTATTTTTATATATGTTGTTTTGAGGCTAACAACTTTATTTAATACTTTAAAGGTTAGCCAATATGCTTGGCAGTCAGCATGCTGTCTTTGCCATAGCCTACTTTATCAGCTTCTGTCCTACCATGGACGTCAAAACTGGTACTTCAGTAGCAAGTTGATGGGTAAAGAGAAAGCTACTCTTTGCTTTTTGTATCTTTCTTAGATTTTTTTTATACTGTTGTCTGAAGTCAACTTATGATATCCGTGTGGTTTTTACATTCAAAAACATCATAATGAATAAGTAATAGGCTATTTTCTACCCTGGTTTTGAGCCTCTCTCATGGAACGCTCGGTTTTTATGGGTGTGCTGCACTGGAGACATGGAAGTAAACGCCCACTGCTATGATTAGATAGCACTGATTTGCATATTATAATGAGCTTCAACCTAATGAAGCTTATACAGAATGTTTATTGCTTGGAAGTTTGATCCGGTTTAGCTCCAGATAGGCCTATGTTATTTATCTATAACATGTCAGAGTCGGTGGGCGGGGCTACAGAATCAGGCGTTGTTCATCTTATGTTGAGGTGGTGTTTCACCACACTCAGACGTCACATCTAGACACATTCTGAGATCTCGTTTGCTGGGCCTGGTGTCAATAAAAGCTTTTCTTTGACTAACAAGGACGTTTTCAGCTCTGAAACTTACAGGATATTCTCATATTACCGTGACCTTTTATATATCAAAAACTCAAGGGAAAGTTGATTTCTCAATTTATAACCCCTTTAAACTCATGTTTGTGGATGCTAATCTGATTCAAATTTGTTTCTTTGTTTATGTATGTTTTCGGTCACCAGCCCGATCCAGCCACTCCATTTCCTCTGCTGACACCAATTTTACAATGATCTTTTAGATCAAATGGTGTTGACAGTTCTTGGCATCTTGATTTCTTTTAATGCATAACTGCAATGCAGTATGAGCATCCAAGTTTTGTAAGCCACATGTTACCGATCCCTTATTTTTTTTGGAGCCAAGTGCCTTATTCAGCCAAGATCTCATTTGGTTTTCAGATTTTTCTGCATACTTCATGAATTGATTAATCTGAAGACTTTTAATGTTAAGACTGGGTGGAGAGAGAAAATGACTCTCTGAGGACTGAGTTTAGTTTTTCACTTTCCTCCATTCCTTACTTTACTCTGTCAAGGAAAACCCCTGGATGCTATTAGGAGAAATAATGGGTCGGATCACTACGTCAACAGCTGTACATTTGAAATCTGTGTGTGTGTGTGTGTGTGTGTGTGTGTGTGTGTGTGCATGCACGCTTGAGTGTGTCTCACCAGGTCACTTTACTGAACAGCCCAATTAGGTGAGCATGACCCTCACACAGATGTCAGGTGCTCTGTCTAAAGAACACAAATACAGACCATTAGGGCCCTGGACGCAAAGGAAGAGCTTTACGATCAGACAGATATGGTTAAGTTTTCACATAAAAATAGTCTGCAGACCTCCCAGTCATCTTTTAAACACACTAAACAAAAACTGTATCTCAATACTTATGCGTAGTCAAGTTAATGTCTAATCATATTAATGACCGTTATGTGTCTGACGTTGTAGAGAACGATACTTTTGTGCAGCGTTTTCTACGGTAACCTGAGTAAAAGTTGACCGAGTGGGTCTCTGAGCTGGTGTGAGTGAGTGGATGCGGGGCTAATTTGAATATTCATGGATACACGTACACTAAATGAAGCAAGGGTGTCGAGTTCAAGCTATTTTAAGGATTTTTTTTTTTTTTTTTACAGGGAACAACGTGTAAATGTCATTTTGGTGATCAAAGATGAGTTTTAAGGGATAAAATTATTGATTACAGGGGGGCTTTAAAGCTCCAATTTCCTCCCAAAGATCCCAAAAAAAGTCAGTTGGTGACTCAGTGACTGCTTTGCTCAGAGAAGCTGTCAGTCTCAGCTGTCAATCATGACGTCACACCCCCGTTTTTATAGCATCAAATAACTAACTAAAACTAAATGTATTTTTTTTTAAAAACAAACACTTGAACTTACATCAGCGTGATAAAAGTGACCTAAAATGACAGAAATCATCTTTGGATGTAAGTGTAATTTAATTGTTTAGTTGTTCTCGTATCCAATTAGATTACATGGAGAGGGTCAAAACATTTTGACTTCACTTTTCAGGACTTGTGCGGAACACTTGACTGAAGCTGAAAAAAATCCTTACTGGAGTAAGTGTTTTTTTTTCCTCCTCTGATCGTGTCCTATCCTGCTATCAAGTGAGGCAGGACTGCCTTTAAAAATAGGTGCATCATAGTGGAGTGAATGCATTTAACTGTTGTTTGTGAGGTCAGATGTTGCTATGGTACAATTTTACTCTTTTAGAATATCTCTTACCATCATACAGCATCATAAAAGAATCTTTCTTTGGCTGGTAAATTAAGTAGAAAAGAGAACGCCTAAGCTCTGTTTCACAAATATTTGGGCTAAGCGTTCCACAAGGTTTCGATTTCACAATGTCAAAGGATAAAAATGTGTTTTGTGGTAGAGGCTAGTGTGAGTCACGTGCCTTTGATGGAGTTTGTTCTTGTTTCCCTTGAATTTTACTTATTGTAAAACATGTTTGCAGAGCAAGATTGGATGTGGACTCGCATTAGTAACAAAATTACTAAAATGTCAGTTGAAAAGTTTTGTTGACAATAATGAAGATGCAACAAAAAAGACATAATTAAATGGTTTTAATGAAAACATGTTATTGTAAGGATCACTCCAACAGAAAAAAACTGCTATGAACATCTTGTTTGTAGTTTGTTGCCATTTTTTCTGTAATGTGGCTACATCACCATGTAAAAAATGTGCATAATGTCCACCTGATGGCTACTTTGGCTTGCCCTCAAACAAAGGTAGTTATAAGGCCAGGAAACGTTTCTCACTATGTCAAGGAAACACTGTTGTCATTGTGAGGGGGAAAAACATTCTTACATGGACTTCTAAAGGCAGAAGAATCGATGGTTAACACTGGGGTCGATGGTCACGCCAGTGTGATCACCTCGCTCAAAATACTACATTTTGGTCATACAGATGAGTGTTATACATCATTCGAAACTGTCTACTTTTATTTGTGGATACTCACAATAAAAAAAAAATGTTTTTTGTGCTTTTCGTAAGTTGTGTTTGCGAAGGTTGTTTGGGTCGAACAGCTTGTTATTCTTGACTGTCATTATCATACAAGGGCTGAAACTAATACGGCAAACAGTAGTAGTTACAGTAGTGTTAATGGAGGCTCAGGCAGCCTCCAGAGCTGATACTCACCGGTTATGGTAAGGGCCGTTACATTAAAGACTCGCGCTTTAAGCGGTAGACCAATAACAACAGACTGGGTCTGGCTGACCAATCTGAGCAGATGGAGCATTTCGGAAGTGGGTTTTTAAAGAAACTGAAACTAAAATAAAGCTTTCAGACAAAGAGTGAGAACAGGTGCTGCAACAACATAAATTATACGAGATTAAATCTTGTAAACCCATTCTAGTTGGCCCTCTGAACATAATTATGAACCTGTAAATTAACATAATTGGGGCTCTTTAAAAATGTTTGGTTAATTGGCACATTTGTCATTTTGCACATTATCATATTTAGTGAATTAATTATTTGAATATATAATGTCATTCACTTACAGAAATTCAGTCATATGATGGCTCACTGTTGCCTTATATGCTGGTCTTGTTGATGTTTATGTCTTGCAGCGCTAGCCGCAACGCAAGTGATTTTTCCTAGTTTCAGCCCAACGCAGTTATCACTTTCACGTCCAGAGCCACTTTGTTTAAATAGCAAATGCTCTCGCGCCTATCTGTTCACCCATGGGCGTGCTGGTCTGAAAACCAGGTGTGTTCAGGCGCATTGTTGGCACGTTGCTATTTTGAGGAACTGAAAACGACTGCGCCATTGACCAACAAAAACCTGGTCTAATGTCAGTTGCGCAGTATTTTTTGTTATTTAAAGGGCATGTTAGCAATACACGTTGCACAATGTGCGTACACTCTGCTTATCACACACACATGGCGTGCAGCAGCACACAAACATTTTTAAATATGAAAAATTAAAGGATTGAAATGTAAAAGTGCAGGCGACATAAATATAAAAATGCCTACATGTCATAATGGATCGTTATTGCATGTATTAGAATTAGCCTACCTATTTGCAGTTATGACGAGTAAGCAGGCGTCATTGGACGAGCAGATCCATTTCCTCTCTAGAGAAGCGTTTAGATTTCCGCTTGCAAATTCCGCCATGTAAATAGCAAATCCGCCATGGCGCGAGCACAGCTGGCTTTTAAAGGGAATGGGAGATGAGACTCTGATTGGTCCAAAAACACACCCATGACTCATTAAGAGAATAGGGACAACCCTTTTAGACCATGATCCTGGCGCGCTGACTGCTTTTTCCCGTCATTAAATTAGCAGTGGATTCGGCCTAAGTGCACCTGCGCCATGCGCTCAGAAAATAGGGCCCTTCGTCTCAAGGTTTCATGCATTTTCTTACCTTGCACAATAAAAAGTCAGCCACACCATTGTCTGAAGAGTTTGACACTTGGCTTACCAGACAGACCCATATTAATTTCTGATAGAATTGGGTTTTTTGTTATTAATGGCCATTTTGCCAAATTTATATATCAAGATTCACAGTGGTTCGTCTGTGGTTCGTCTCACAATGAGCTGTTTCTTTTTAAATGTTTATCCTTTCGTTCATGGTGTCTTGAGCATTTGATCCATCACAGGTGTGACCCAGTCTGATTCTAGTCATACACCAAGTCAATGTCCTTCTTATATTTCCAGGCCTGCATTTGGAATGATTACGTCCACTGGAGAAAGAGTGAGTCCCTCATATCCAGTCTCTCTGGCTGGGAGGTTATATGGCACACAGATCTGAATTAGCCCACTGGGGTTCGACTTCCTCTAACTCTTTGAGTTCCCCCAAATCACAGTCCAAAAGAGAACATTCTACAAATCAGAAACATTTAAATTCTAAATGCAATCTATGAATATGAATCTAAATTATAATTATGATCATCAATTCCAATTCTGTACACTATGGGTCAGACCTTAGAAGTCTGATAGGGATTCTTTCTCATCCACTAAAGCGGGTAAAGGCTTATGCTGTGCGAGTTTGGACTCTCGGGAGATCCTGAGATATTGCACACATTACAAGTCAGTTGATTTCCACATGATTTCTCCAGAGTGAAAAAAAACCCGACTGCATCTCGTACAAAAAACGTACCGTGTGCACCAGACTTAACGGTGTGGAATTTCATTTTGTCTGAGAGAATAACCTTCAACACACTCCATTATTTCTCTTCAGACTGATAATGGTTACCTCATAAGATGATTCAGGTGGGCCGCTCATGTTCGGAAGGAAGGATGACACGCGGGGGCCTAGTAGGCTCTTTCAGGTTTTCAGTGTTTGACATGTTTCAGTGCTTTGGAATGTATTGTTTGGTTGTCATTGTACTCCCAGGCTCCGAGGGAGGATTTTGTAATTTTCAGATATGAGATTCTGAAGCAAGGCCAGTTTAGCTCTCTCTAGAGAATGAAACCGTGTTTGTGTTGGGCAGAACAGCTATGCTGAGCTCAATAGGGACGTTTTTCATTGCAAATGAAATCCATCCTCAAGGTTATTAGATTTTGTAGGTTTCAAACACACACACGCTCACAAGCACGCAATCATTCTCAGACTCACACGAACACACACAAACACGTTGATTTGTATCTCAACAGTCTGTCCTCATGTAAACTGAGCAGTTTTTCCTGTGTGCAGAGCTACATCAGTTCTGATATCGTTACATGTAGACAGATGCCACAACAAAGATTTGTGGAAACTTGTCACGGTCATCTGCACTTCATGTTGGTTGGGAATAAATATTAACCTCTGGGGCAGCTTCTTGACAAATTGTGTTTATTTGAAATGGCCAGCAACTGTGCAGATTAGGAGTTGAAGACATAATGGCCTGGTTTCACAGCCAAGGCTTAGACTAAGACAGGATATTAGGCCTTAGTTTAATTAGGACATTTAAGTAGCTTTTATAAACATGCTTTAGAAAAAAACATTACTGTGTGCATCTCAGTGATGCATACCAGTGCAAGTTGCTTTAAGTTAAAACAGCTCAAACATGCATTTTAGTTTGGGACTAGACTTAAGCCTCATCTTTGAAACCGGAGGAATATACTTCAAGATTCAAGAGTTTTATGTGTCACATACACAATTATATACAGAATATACAACCGGCAGTGAAATGTAAACAGGTCCGCTCCATGGACAGTGCAAATTCACAGTTAAAAACACAAGAAGGAAATTATAATAGAAATAGAATAAAAAAGTACTATATATATATATATATATATATATATATATATATATATATATATATATATATATATATATATATATATATATATATATATATATATATATCTGTAGTATTATAAATAATCGAGTCAAGTAGAAGAAAAAGTAAAAAAAAATAAGAATAAAGAAGTGGAATAAAATAAGTGAGGTAAACTGTGCAGTGAGTAAACTGTGGACTTATAAATATGTGGTTAACAAATGTATAAGAGTATAATGTGCAAACAGGTTTATAACAGGTTGTTACACAGTACGAGAACAGAAAGTGCAGTGCAATGTCAGTATATCAATGTTTATCCAGAAGTGAAGTCACGTGATGTTAAGTGACTGAGTTCAAGAGTCTGATGGCCTGGGGGAAGAAGCTCCTCCTGAGTCTCTCAGTTTTGGCCATCAGGCTTCGGAAGCGCTTACCAGATGGTAGCAGCGTGAAATGAGGGTTTGCAGGGTGATTAGAGTCCTTGATGATCTTAGTAGCTCTACCTTTGCAGCGTTTGGTGTAGACGCCCTGCAGAGACGGGAGAGCTGACCCTGAGATACGCTCGGATAAGCGCACGACTCTTTGCAGGGCTTTGCGGTCATGACTGGTGCTAGAATGGTGATCTTCCTGGGGCCGCACCATTTCTTGTTGACCATGAAGCATACTCCACCGCCTTTGGATTTACCCGCCTCGGCTGTTCTGTCCATCCGAAAAACAGAGAAGTTCTCCGACGGCGTCACAGCTGTGTCCGGGACCGCGGGCGTGAGCCATGTTTCGGACAAACAAAAGATGTTACAGTCCCTCATGTCCCGTTGAAAACTTATCCTGGCTCTAAGATCGTCCATCTTATTCTCCAAGGATTGAACATTTGCTAGAAGAATGCTCGGGAGAGGAGGGCTGAAAGCCCTTTTCCTCAGTCTATTGCGTATCCCAGCGCGTTTCCCACGGTGTTTCTTGATTCTTTGCCGTTGACCCGTCTGGCCATTGTTCAACTCGGCGTTCCGAAGGATCTCAGACGGCCACAGAGGATCGGCGAAAGTGTCCTGAAACAGTCCAGTGTAGAGGTAACCAATGTCCAAAAGAGTTTTGCTGTCATAGCAGATCAATGCAGTTGATAAGTTTGTAAAAACTGAGAGTAAAAGAAAGTAAAATAGTAAATAAAAGCACAGTCTTCGCGGAGCGACCTGAACGGCGACCGAACCCGGCGGCACCATCTTGTTTTTGTCGGCCCATTCTCCTCTGACCTCTAGCATCAACAAGGCATTTTCGCCCACAGGACTGCCGCATACTGGATGTTTTTCCCTTTTCACACCATTCTTTGTAAACCCTAGAAATGGTTGTGCGTGAAAATCCCAGTAACTGAGCAGATTGTGAAATACTCAGACCGGCCCGTCTGGCACCAACAACCATGCCACGCTCAAAATTGCTTAAATCACCTTTCTTTCCCATTCTGACATTCAGTTTGGAGTTCAGGAGATTGTCTTGACCAGGACCACACCCCTAAATGCATTGAAGCAACTGCCATGTGATTGGTTGATTAGATAATTGCATTAATGAGAAATTGAACAGGTGTTCCTAATAATCCTTTAGGTGAGTGTATATATGTGTGTGTGTGTGTGTGTGTGTGTGTGTGTGTGTGTGTGTGTGTGTGTGTGTGTGTGTGTGTGTGTGTGTGCATGCACAAAATTCATCTAGTGGAAACTTTTGGTACTGCGCCCTTTGGTACTTTTTATATATATATATATATATATATATATATATATATATATATATATATATATATATATATATATATATAACCTTTACCAAGTTTCAGTACCATTCCGATGAAGTAAAACCTTTGAGAAAAAGAAACAAAACGTTTCTTTAGAATAGGCTGAAGAGCACCAGAGGGTTAAAAGACATTTTAGCAGGTCTCATCCATAAATGTGCTCAGTAACAGAATTAGGTATTATTTCAAGGTCAGAACAAATAATCCCTTCAGTCCTGATTTGCTAAAGAATTTAGCACACGTGAAAGTGGAAAAGAGTGTGGTGGAGATCTCTGACATAATGATTGATCGTGTCATGGAAATATCTAAAGCAGAACTTTGTAATTCCTGCTGGATAAATGTCACGGCTGTAGTTTGATAGATGCGATGCTACATTTTTAATAGTCTTAATGTCGCTGATGAATGTCTTGTCTCTGTTCTTCAGGCCTTGGGGGACTCTGACCTGGCAGAGGTTCTGAAACAACTTCTTCCCCTCATAAAGTCCAGTGAGTCTGGAACAGGTTCTGGTGAGCTGAGCATGGATGATCTTCTGGTGCTGCTGGTTTATGTGTACTCTATGGCCCAGGAAGCATGTCCGGGTGGTGTTGAGGAGGAAAAGCATGTGGAGAAAGTGGAGAAGGAATTGATTGGCGCATTGACACTCCGACTCACCCGCCAGACCACATTGAGCCCTCTGCTGCAGGAGATCACAGGTCAGTGGTGGAATACTAGAGCAACATGATCCCAGTATTATTACACTAAAGCAATTATGTGCAGAGACAGCTAGATGTCATTTAGTTAGTAATGATATATTGTCACATTGTTGTCACTGAGTTTCCACATCATTGAGTGACTTCATGAAGCTGTCATGCCTAATCTCTGTGTAGCACACTAGTGATTAGTACTGGAACATTAAAACAACCACTGCACAACACTTCTGACCTCTCCACTTCACAGCTACATACATCAGCGGAGCAAGAACAGCACTGCTCGCTCAAACCAGCACCATTCAGCCGCTATTACTTCTATAAGCTCATATTTTTAGTTTACATTTGCCATCATCAAATGGCAATGTGTGTGTGTGTTGAACTCACTTGTTCATTTTTAAAAACACTAATAATTGTTAATGCCATCTTTAGCAAATCTCAAAGAATAGCCATATATATTACAGCGTTGTGATGCCTAAATTCACTTTTAGCATTTAAAAGTAGCATTTAAAACAATTGATTTTAGTTTTATTTTATTTTTTTATTTAGACAAAATAGTATAACATTTTAATATCAGTGCATACCTTTTTTTATGACTTGGTTAAATTTTTAATCCAGAATATGTTGTTTCAACTACCCATATACACTACCTATTAAAAGTATGGGGACATAAAACATTTTATATATTTTTTATTTTTTTATTTATTTGTTTTGCTGAACACAAAATAAGATATTATGAAGAATGTGGGGCGCCATTGACTTCCATAGTATTTTTTCCAAGTCAATGGCGCCCCATGGGAAAGTTGTACCACAGTTGTATCTAAAATGTATATGAAAATTACAAAAAACAAACATACCACTCTGAATCGTCCTGTGAAATCTGTGCTTGCAAAGTCCATGCATGAAATGCGTTCTGGACCATCCTCTAGTTTGTTAACATTCTTAAGTCTGAATCGGGCTTGAATTGGTTTGAAATTGTAAGGGGCGTGCCATTTCCCGAACACACACTGAGTGGTGCCTATCACAACACATTGGGCCAGCTAACCAATCACAGTACATTTCGTATTTCAGAAGGAAGGGCTTCATTGAAACCGGAGCTAAACGGCGTGTTCGGGCCAGACTGGGGAGAGAGGTGCTGTAATATATATGAAAAATATTGTGTTTTTTGAACAATCAAGCATGAAAGCATATTCTAGTACACCCAAAAACAAAATCAAGACTTCGTAAAAGGGCGTAATAAGGCATCCTTACCATAGAGAGAACAGAGTTTGTATTTTTCTTTTCTTCAGCATTTTTCTTGCTCCCTTACTAGGTTTTTAAAACCGTTTACAGTATATCTCAGGCTGCTCCAACAGGATTGTCCCTCAATTATTGTACTGTGTGTTACTTTGAAGGGAGGGTAAAGGAAGGGATCAAGAGAGAGCTGGGTCAGAGAGGAGTCAAGATGATACAAAATGGATGGAGATGGTAAAAGTGAGCAAGTTAAGATGAATGGAGGGAAACACCTCTGTTTTCTGTCTTTTGTCCCCAGGAATACTCACTCACCGTCCTCACATTCCATCAGTCACACACACACACACACACACACACACACACACACACGCGCGCGCGCTAACACGCTGCTCTTTTTAGGGTGGAATCCACTTTAAAAGTAAAAGATTCAAATCTTTGATTTACTTTTTCCTCAAACGTTCTCTTTTTTTCTCTTTCTTTCCTGCTCTCTCGCTCTCGGTTTGGTGACAGCTGATGGAAGCCATCTGAATCTGTGGCCCATATGAGAGCCTGTAAACCTGATTCAGCCTGATTTGTGACTGCAGGAATGAACTCTGTACACTCGCCGCACTTTAAACCAATTCAGTCCCGAGGATTTCGTTTCTTAGTCATTTCTGCTTGCCGCCTACATAATGTTGTGTATTCAAGGTTACATGGAGGTTTCTTGAAAGACTGCGTGCCATGTATCTTTTGAAACATGACTACAAGTTCAACTTTTCCAACCTTGAGAGCTCTGCTCTGTTTTTGTGTGTGCAAGTGTGTGTATATAAGCTTGTTTTACTTCTGCGATGATTTGATGTTTTAAAGTGAAATTCAAAGTGCCTATTAGGCTGGTGGACACACCCTGAGAGTCGCCATCAGCGCGGCCTTCGAAAGCATGTAATAGATGCTTTTGCCACAGCGGTCAGACTGGCTTTTGCTCCTCCATCTTTACCGTGTCGTTTTAAATCTATGTGTGTGTCTCATTGTGGTTTTTAAGTTTTATGAATGTTTCCGTACCTGTGGGGTTCTGAAAGGAACAAACTGGCATGTTGCAGCATTGCGATTGTTGGAAAATATGTTGTAACTTGAGTATACGTGAGCAGAGTTTATGAGCTGAAAGTTGCTATCCATTATAGACAAAATCCATTATATTGTATTGACAATAAAATGAAGGAACGATAGACAGAAATAATGATAGATAGAACGAGAGATAGAATGTTAGAAAGAAAGAACGATAGAAAGAATGATAGAATGATAGAAAGAACAATAGAAAGAATGATAACTAGAACGATAGTTAGAATGAATGAAAGATAGCAAGAAAGAACGATGGCTAGAAGGATAGATAGATAGATAGATAGATAGATAGATAGATAGATAGATAGATAGATAGATAGATAGATAGATAGATAGATAGATAGATAGATAGATAGATAGATAGATAGATAGATAGATAGATAGATAGATAGATAGATATAATTTTTTTCCATCATGTTACACTCACATAAAGATAATCTTTAAAATCACTCGTAATTTAATAACACTATTAAATGTAATCTTTAGCAAATATTCAAATATTAATTAAATATGAATTGTTCATACTGTTCATTATGAATTCAAAATAAAGGTTGATGCCTAAATTCATAGCATTTAAAAATATTTTAATTACTAGTGTTTTATTCATTTAGATAATTTAATTATATAATTGTAATATATGTTATTATGTATTAACGTGAATGTTAAGTTCAATTCAAAATTAATATTTACTTTTTCTCTCCTCTCCTCTTTTGTTCTTGTCTAATTTTTTCTTTTACACTGATGAAGAATGCTTTGGCTCTTGCTGACTTCCCACTCTCCCTCTCTCCCTCTCTCCATCTCTCCATCTCTCCCGCTCTCCCTCTCCTCTCTCTCTCTCTCTCTCTCCCTCTCTCCTGCTCTCCCTCTCTCTTCCTCTCTCCCGCACTCTCCTCTCTCTCCGCTCTCCCTCTCTCCCTCTCCTCTCTCCATCTCGCCCCGCTCTCCCTCTCCCGCTCTCCCTCTCTCTTCCTCTCTCCCGCACTCTCCCTCTCTCCCCCTCTCCCGCTCTCCTCTCTCTTCCTCTCTCCCGCGCTCTCCCGCGCTCTCCCTCTCTCCCGCTCTCCCTCTCCCTCTCTCCATCTCGTCCGCTCTCCCTCTCCTTCTCTCCCGTTCTCCCTCTCTCCCGTTCTCCCTCTCTCCCGCTCTTCCTCTCTCCCTCTCCATCTTTCCATCTCTCCCTCTCTCTTCCTCTCTCCCGCACTCTCCCTCTCTCCCGCGCTCTCCCTCTCTCCCGCTCTCCCTCTCTCCCATCTCTTCCACTCTCCCTCTCCCTCTTTCCCGCTCTCCCGCTCTCCCTCTCTCCCGTTCTCCCTCTCTCCCTCTCCATCTTTCCATCTCTCCCGCTCTCCCTCTCTCCCGTTCTCCCTCTCCATCTTTCCATCTCTCCCACTCTCCATCTCTCCCTCTCTCTCTCCCTCTCTCCCACACTCTCCCTCTCTCCATCTCTCCCGCTCTCCCTCTCTCCATCTCTCCGCGCTCTCCATCTCTCCCTCACTCTCTCCCACACTCTCCCTCTCTCCCGCTCTCCCTCTCTCCATCTCTCCCGCTCTCCATCTCTCCCTCTCTCTCTCCCACACTCTCCCTCTCTCCCGCTCTCCCGCGCTCTCCCCCGCTCTCCCTCTCTCCCGCTCTCCCTCTCTCCATCTCGTCCGCTCTCCCTCTCCTTCTCTCCCGTTCTCCCTCTCTCCCGCTCTTCCTCTCTCTCCTCTCCATCTTTCCATCTCTCCCTCTCTCTTCCTCTCTCCCACTCTCCCTCTCTCCCGTTCTCCCTCTCTCCCTCTCCATCTTTCCATCTCTCCCGTTCTCCCTCTCTCCCGTTCTCCCTCTCTCCCTCTCCATCTTTCCATCTCTCCCGCTCTCCATCTCTCCCTCTCTCTCTCCCTCTCTCCCACACTCTCCCTCTCTCCCTCTCTCCATCTCTCCCGCTCTCCCTCTCTCCATCTCTCCCGCTCTCCATCTCTCCCTCACTCTCTCCCACACTCTCCCGCTCTCCCTCTCTCCATCTCTCCCGCTCTCCATCTCTCCCTCTCTCTCTCCCACACTCTCCCGCTCTCCCTCTCTCCATCTCTTCCGCTCTCCCTCTCCCCATCCCTCTCTCCCCATCCCTCTCTCCCTCTCTCCATCTCTTCCGCTCTCCCTCTCCCCATCCCTCTCTCCCTCTCCCGCTCTCCCTCTCTCCGTCTTTTAAAGCGTATGACTCTTTCATATAAACACTGGCCTGCCAATTATAGTGCCAGTGCACACCAGGTGTGTCCAGGGAAACGTATGACCGCTCATTGACAGCTATTTGTAGGTTTTAAAGGAGTTTCTGAGCGTATGAACGTTTACGTGTGTGTCTGGACGCACGTGATAAAACCTTTGCCATATGTTTTCATCATCGGTGTAACAATCAAATTATTTAACAATGAAAGAACGTGCAGCTGCAGCTGGTGTTCTTGTACCAGTGCCGTGCATGTGCTCAGTGAAATATATATTGATTGTGACATTCGGCTCAATTAAATTGGTCGGAATGGAAATCAGGCTCTACTTGAAACCTGGTCGCCATGGGGACCAGCCGCTTGCACACACACAAACATGCACTCGGCCTCTGGTCAGCATGGGAACCACTCTGCCTGATCCCTCGTTTTAAATCAGCAGAAAATCATCCGAGAAAGAAACACAGACTGTCGTAATGAAACTCACCCACTCACACATAAACACATTCTCTCAAACTCACGGAGAGCTTCAATAACAGGACGTACACCCCAACACAAATACACAGCAGAAAAGCCTTTCAGAGCACACACACACACACACACATGCAGAGGGCATCAGGGCGGGGGAAGTTAAAAAAAAAACACTCAGAGATACGTTTGTGAGGTGAATTACAGAGTGTCACCGGACTGTACAGAATGACAGAGGGAAGAGCTGTTGTGACCTCGACAGGTCTTTCATTATGTGTGTCGTCCTGTTTACCAACATCAGCTGTAAAACTAGTGGCTTTGCTTGTCCGTCTGTCTGTCCATCCGTCTGTCTGTCTGTCCAGCCCATCCGTCTGTCTGTCTGTCCATCCCATCCGTCTGTCTGTCCATCCCATCCATCTGTCTGTCTGTCCAGCCCATCTGTCTGTCTGTCTGTCCGTCCATCCCATCCATCTGTCTGTCTGTCCATCCCAATCATCTGTCTGTCTGTCCATCCCATCCGTCTGTCTGTCCATCCCATCTATCTGTCTGTCCATCCCGTCCGTCTGTCTGTCTGTCCATCCCATCCGTCTGTCTGTCTGTCCATCCCATCCGTCTGTCTGTCTGTCCATCCCGTCCGTCTGTCTGTCTGTCCATCCCATCCGTCTGTCCATCCCATCCGTCTGTCTGTCTGTCCATCCCATCCGTCTGTCTGTCTGTCCAGCCCATCCGTCTGTCTGTCTATCCATCCCATCCGTCTGTCTGTCTGTCCATCCCATCCGTCTGTCTGTCTATCCATCCCATCCGTCTGTCTGTCTGTCCATCCCATCCATCTGTCTGTCTGTCCATCCATCCATCCCATCCGTCTGTCTGTCTATCCATCCCATCCATCTGTCTGTCTGTCCATCCATCCATCCATCCCATCCGTCTGTCTGTCTGTCTGTCCATCCCATCCATCTGTCTGTCTGTCCATCCCATCATCTGTCTGTCTGTCCATCCCATCCGTCTGTCTGTCCATCCCATCCATCTGTCTGTCTGTCCATCCCGTTCGTCTGTCTGTCTGTCCATCCCATCCGTCGGTCCATCCCATCCGTCTGTCTGTCTGTCCAGCCCATCCGTCTGTCTGTCTGTCCATCCCATCCGTCTGTCTGTCTATCCATCCCATCCGTCTGTCTGTCTGTCCAGCCCATCCGTCTGTCTGTCTATCCATCCCATCCGTCTGTCTGTCCATCCATCCCATCCGTCTGTCTGTCTATCCATCCCATCCGTCTGTCTGTCCATCCATCCATCCCATCCGTCTGTCTGTCTGTCCGTCCATCCCATCCGTCTGTCTGTCTGTCCATCCCACCCGTCTGTCCATCCCATCCGTCTGTCTATCCATCCCACCCGTCTGTCCATCCCATCCATCTGTCTGTCTGTCCATCCCACCCGTCTGTCCATCCCATCCGTCTGTCTATCCATCCCACCCGTCTGTCCATCCCATCCATCTGTCTGTCTGTCCATCCCGTCCGTCTGTCTGTCTGTCCATCCCATACTGTTCTGTCAATCTTTCTTTCTATAATTCTATCATTCTATCTATTGTTCTTTCTATCATTCTATCTATTGTTCTTTCTATCCTTCTATCTAATATTTTTCTGTTGTTTTTCTATTGTTTGTTCTATCTATCTATTATCTATCTATCTATCTATCTATCTATCTATCTATCTATCTATCTATCTATCTATCTATCTATCTATCTATCTATATCTATCTATCTATCTATCTATCTATCTATCTATCTATCATTCTATTCAATCAAGTTTTTTTGATCTATCATTCTTCAGTTTTTCTATCATTCAATCAATTGTTCTTTCTTTTTTAATGTTCTATCTATTGTTCTTTCTATCCTTCTTTCTTTCTGTCATTCTTCATATCGTTCTATCTATCGTTCTGTCTATCGTTTTTTCTATCTATAGTTCTTTCTATCATTCTTGCGATCCTTCTATCGTTATTTCTGTCCTCCTATCTATCATTCTTCCTTTCTGTCGTTCTTCCTATCATTCTATTCTATCTATAGTTCTTTCTTTCATTCTTTTTATCTGTCATTCTTTCTATCCTTCTATCTATTGTTTTTTTCTATCATTCAATCTATTGTTCTTTTTAATGTTCTGTCTCTCGTTCTATCAATAATTCTTTTTATCCATCTATCTTTAGATGCAATTGTTTATATTTCTACAAATCTAGAAAATCTGCAACCTAACAAAATAGTATTAAATGTTATCCATATATTAATATATAATATACTATAATATATGCAATATATAAATTTATTACACCTATTATTTCACCAAATGATTATTGTATTAACGTTATTTTGTCTTGAAAATATATTATGTTTTATGAAATAAATATTTTAATGTTTTTATTATTGCTACAAAAAGTGTGCAGGGACTCGTTTAATTAAGAACCTGCCTCACTAAAATGATTGTCTGCCTGTCCATCTGTATAATTACATATACTTCTCTGTACTTTGATCTGCATCAGTGCAGGGGCTGTGTTTGCTGCAGCATGTTATTATGATGTTATTGGAGTTCAGCGCTGTCATCACTGAAGGCTTGTGGCTTCACAGAGCAGCGGGTAGGGAGTCAGAGGTGAGGCCGTACAGTTTCTCCAAACAGACAGAGGTTGAGGGGCAGATCAGAACTGAGAGAGGAATGAAGTCACTAGAGGATGGATAGAAAACAAGACAGAGGAGTGTTCTCACTCCTGTAGAATCTGAAGGAGAATGTGTCTCACACTAAATCTGGCTCTAATTGTTATGAGTAACCTGTGTTTGTGGGTGTTTGTCTCTGGTTTTAATTAAGGCTCGAGTCTGTTTATCTAGGGAAATGTTTCCATTTCGCTCTTACATCATAGGAAATGAGGTCTTCAGTTATCCACAGCCAACTCTACATGTGTTACCTGAGCTGTCACTATTGCTGTGAAACAAGAAATATTATTGGATAAAGAGACTTCCTGCTGGGCTGAAACAGCAAATGTAATTGGATGACCTCAAAGGAACAGAGAATGTTATTGGCGGAGGTGTTGACTTTCTGAAAACAGTGTGATGGTGTGCTACTGTGTCTGTTTATAGCATTGGACGAGCCCCATCAATAAATAAAACTTTGAAGACTGTTTATAGAGCGGTATTGTCTGAATTAGGAGCTGATGGATAGCACATGAATCACAGACCTGATTTTTAAACGGCTCGGCGCTTTGAACGGTGAAGAGTAATAGAAATAGAAAAGCATCTGTTCTTTGTTATGGATTTTGATTTATGATATTGAAAGTTATTAATGTCTGCTGGCCACGTCAAGGTTTAAAGTCAGCATAAAGAGGCATTTGTAACCCATGTAGTTATTTTCAAGTGATGCAGGATATTTTATTTTATATCAGTGTATTGATCTATTGAGAATTATTTGGATTATTAAACGGGACTCTACACATGTTTGAAGGGGAGGGGCTGGAAAATAAGAGGCATGATGATGTCAACAAAACAGTTGTCAGAGGGGTGTTTTTCTTCTCGTTGTAGCGGTAGATTTGATATAAATATGAATAGAAGAAAGTAAAGATGTTCATTTCTCAACCTTACCTTCCAAAAATTCAAAAATATCTAAAAATGTATGATATAATGGTGTAATATAAGACAATATTATTAGATTAGATTTTTTTGCATAATAGATGTTTTTTTTTTTTTTTTTTTTTTTTTTTTGCATGCTCATTTCATCTAACAGTTACTTAAATGTAATCTTTAAAACATTATTATTTTAATAACACTGTTAAATCTTTATTCGTCATGATGTCTACATTCACTTTTGGGTTTTATTGTTTATTTATTTAGACAAAATAATACAGAATTTTAATGTTAGCCATTTTAACTGTTATTGACCATAACATGAAAATAATTATTGCCTTATTGTATCAGACAGAAATTTAATATCGCTGAATTTCTCTCAGTTTCTATGATATAAAGTTTCTACTTATCGTTCTATCTATCGTTCTAGTGTTCTTTCTGTCTGTCTGTCTGTCTGTCTATCTATCTATCTATCTATCTATCATTCGATCTATTGTTCTTTCTATCATTCTTTCTATTGTTCTTTATCTATCATTCTATCTATCGTTCTATCATTCTATCTATTGTTCTTTCTATCTATTGTTGTCTATCTATTATTCTATCGTACTTTCAATCTTTCTATCGTTCTTTCTATCGTTCTATCTATCTATCTTTCTATTGTTCTTTCTGTCTATCGTTCTTTCTATCGTTCTTTCTATCTGTCGTTCTTTTTAATGTTCTATCGCGACTGACGCTAGGGGTTGCAGCCTTTAGCCTCCTTGTTAGAGCGCCTGACTCTCATGCCAGCGTACCCGGGTTCGAGTCCTGCTTGGAGCGGGCGGTTTGAACAGGAGGGGTTACACATAGTAATAATAACTAATTGTGCGCTTGTACATGTAGAAGTGTCAAACATTGGCCTTGATGTGTCTCAGCACATAAACGCGCACAAAATCTCTCTTTCCCTCCTTTTCCACCATCATGTTTACTACCAAAACACAGCGATTTAACTGCACATATATACAGCAAAAAAACTCAAATCCCACTTCATCCTCTTGGCCAAGATCATTTCATCATCCACAAATACACACGTTAAAACCAAATACACATGCCAGTACAATTGCATTTTTAGTACATGATAGTACAAAAAAATATTTGTTGAGATTAATTTTTTTCTGTATCTTTCACTCATCTATGTGAGAGTCATAGGCCTCAGAGAAGCATGCTGGGAGGTCTCTGTGGAGATATGGGGGTGTCTTACCTGCCCCTGTGTGTGTGTGTGTGTGTGTGTGTGTGTGTGTGTGTGTGTGTGTGTGTGTGTGTGTGTGTGTGTGTGTGTGTGTGTGTGTGTGTGTGTGTGTGTGTGTGTGTGTGTGTGTGTGTGCGCACACGTCTGTGTGTGGATGCCCTGTGTGTTTTTCTAAATCTGTGTGTGGCCTCTTACGTGTGAGTGGATGTGTGTGTTTGTTTTGGTGAGCTATCAGATATCATATATGCTCCAATCATTTGTTCCTTCTGTATTCATGTTTGGCATTTTGGCTGTAAATTTCCCATTATGATATATGCACGTATGCACTTTTGGTCAAAAAAACTGGTGAACACAGACAGTAATATCTTGCCTTAAGGTAAAACCTATGCGTGACAAAATTAAGAATTGTAAAAATTTTGAAACTGTGTATGATATGTATTAGTCAACAGCATTGACAACAAAAGTACATATATAAAAATCGTTCAGTGACGACTATGGCAATGATATAAAAAAACAGGTAGTTTATATCTGCTTGCTCTTGTAGTTTTTAAATATATATATATATATATATATATATATATATATATATATATATATATATATATATATATATATATATATTTTTTTTTTTACTATTTCTAAATGTGTATTAGAATATATTTTATTATTTACATGCTTAAAACAATCATACTAAACACATCTGAGTGTGTTGAGAGTTATCTTATAACGTTACTCTATGCGTTCGTATGCATGACAGCTGCTGAATTGCATAATTGTTTTTTACCACATTGTTTAATGTTGAGCAATAGTACGTTCCAGTTAAATTTGAGGATTTTTAAAAAGTATTTTAAGGATTTAAGGATTTTTTCAAGTTTGTGGTTGTCATAGTTGTCTGCAGAATGATATCTGTATTATAGTGGCCTGGGTTGCAAAAAGCAGAATGATGTTGATCTACAAGAGGAAGCTAACTCTGATGCTTGTGTTGGCATGACAACACTCCTACTTGCTATTAAGTGTGCTCTGAGATAAAGAGATCTCTCACCTCATGACCCTTTCGTCTCTCTCTCTCATTGGCTTTCCAGTTAGCATTGCTTTTATTTATTTACTTTCCATTACTGCCCCTAATGTGTGTGCACTACCACTACCTTCATATAAATATATATAGATGACGGTAGAGGTTTGTACCTACTGGTTTATACAGAGGAAATTAATAGTCATGCCTTAATTGGAAGGAAATTAAAAATCTCTTCTTTAATTAAAGGAAATGAAACACTCCTCAGCTCCAGGATAGGAAGCACAACCAGACAAGCTCACTGATTGGAGGATTTCATCTCTTGTATCATCCAATCACAATCTGCCTGCAGGATATGTCAGGAACATTTGAACTATGTCTGTTTGTGAATACATGAAGGAAGTAAGAGTCTAATAAATGCAGTTAGCACTTATTTGTGACAGGAAACCCTGCAGCTCATAAAGAGACTTTAAACAGTAATCATAGCCACAGGGGTCACTCGTACTCACAGACAAACACACACACGAGCGAGGGGACAGTCCCTGCCTTCTTACACACAGCCAAACACACGTCCACATTCCTTCTGGTCATATCACTCCTTTGGGAATGGTTAAGATTACTTACTCACAATCCAACTCTCTCTCTCTCTCTCTCTCTCTCTCTCTCTGTTTGTCCTCTCTTGGGGTCTGTCCTGCTTGCCCTTAGCGCACGCTTGTGCGTATCTGTCTCTGTCTGGGTCACTGCAGAGATGCAACTTTTTTTCCCTCCTATCCTCCCCCATCTCTCAGCACATTAATACAACGTTCTGTCATGAAACTCTAGATGGCGCAATCTGCTTACAGTCACACCATTATAGGGCACAGCTGATTGGTTCCTGTTGCATCAGTAGCCAATGAGCTTGCTGCTCAACCTTCAAATACTTGGTCAGCATTTGCTGTAACAGTTGCAGCGCACTTTCAGAAACTCTCCACCTTCCCCAGCTCCACCTGTATAGATCTGCTATGGGTAATTCATGTATGCTATGTTGTACTGCAGCAGCATGTCCTGCTTACTCACAGCAGTGTGTCGTGTATGTACTGGTAGTAGCAATCTCGTACTTACTCAGCAGCAGCAGCAGTGTAGCAGATCTATTCCACCAAAACCAAACCTATCAACATTGCTATAGCCTATATACCCATTACCATGCATCAGTGTTGGGGGTAACACATTACAAGTAACTTGAGTTACGTAATCAAATTACTTTTTTCAAGTAACGAGTAAAGTAACACAAGTTAATTGAGTTCAATTCAAGTAACGCAAGTTACTTTGTTTTTCCATTTATTGATTGACAGCTCTCCAGTCCCTATATTGAGAGAAATTGTGAGTTAAAAAAGTGTTGTGTGTGCTGTGTAAACATGATGGTTATTGTAGTTGTAGAATAAATGCGAGCAGGCGTTTACTCTTCTCACTGGCAAAAAAAACGAACAAACAAAAAAACATTTAGTATTACTCACCATTCTCTGAATATTACGCAAACCTGCTAGCCTAGAAATCTAGACGCACCCTAGCGGCAGCAAATCTGATTTGCCGCGAGTGTAGTCAACTCTCGATAGACCTGCGAGATGGACAAACCAAACTCTGGTCAGGCCAATCACATCGTGTATAGAGTCGGTGGGCGGGCTTAGCATAATGACGGCAGAGTTGAAAGCAAAGAAGCTGGCGAACAGCGGCCTTTCGAATCAGCTTTGGCCGCGACTCTAGGAGACTTGTTGTTAAGCTTTTCTTTGAGAAAAGAACAAAGAACGGCACTGAAGTCATTCTTAAGAAAGGAAGATGTGTTTGGTGCTTTGCCGACCGGATATGGTGAAAGTTTAATCTGTCAACTAGCTCGGCTTCACCTTCTTCATTGCTCTGGTTGGTTGTAGCGCTATCCTATTGCGTGCAGAGGGACTTTGAAAGACAACCATTTATCCCGCCCCTCGGATTGAGCCCTGCCAATGGTGTGCTCCCAGACCCAACATCTTGGGTCTGGCTTGTCAGGCTACAAACCTGCAATAAGTTACACAAATATACTTTATGTATTTAATCTCACTTTATTAACCAATGTCTTTGCTGCTGACCTTTGATGATCCACGGCAACCATACTAATAAGCAAAAGTGACTTTAGATAAACATCACATTTGTTTTTTTGTTTTTTTTTTGTTTTTTTAAAGTAAGGCTGAATCCAAAATCGCCCCCTATACACTTAAATAGGACACTATTTGAGAGGACAGCCATTTGTAGTGGTGGCCAAAACCATAGTGGATGTTATCGAGTGCACTCATTCAATCCCACATTGCACCACAATAACGAGTGTACAGCCGATGTACACACAGCAGCTATCCGAATTCACGCACTCGTTTCCATTCACTCCTTCAAGTAAAAATTCACTCCGCCCCCTAAACCTTCAATCACTATTCCCTACGTTAGTCAACTAATATAGTTCAGTTGATTAAAGTGATTTTGGATTCAGCCTAAGACTGTTGAACTTTCTTCTCCTGCATCCTATTCTTCTTCAATCCAGAATGGCAGAACAGCTGAATGTTTTTTTTTTGTTTTTTTTTAACTACTGAACAGGAGTGAATTTTGTATTTCTTTCAGGCTGAGGCTTATTCATTTCACTTTTGGTGTGAAAGGGTCTGTACATTTGCCAAAAATATAACTTTTTTTGTTGTTATTAAAAAACAAACAAGCCCAGCCTGTGTGAGAAAAAGTAACACAACACATTACTTTCCATAAAAAGTAACTCAATTACTTGTTTTTTAGGGAGTAGCACAATATTGTAATGCATTACTTTCCCCAACACTGGTTGTCATGACAGAAATGATTGTGCTTCCAATCTCCAAACTCTGGAATCTTTTTGAGTTCTTTGATGTTTTTTTTTTTTCTTGGGTTTGATATTTGGTTTGTTTGTTTTGACCTGCTTTGGGTTTTGTTTTTGTTTTTAAAAAGAAGAATTATTCCTGATATTTATTTAGAATTTATTTTTTTCCTAATAAAATCACTGAATAATAGCAGAAACAATCATCCCTCTTCACATAATACCGTTTATATCATTTCTTTCATCTCTCAGCTTGTGAAAATGCATTCATTATCCATGGCAGACATTTATATTCTCATATAACGAGTGGAATTTGCAGTGAAAATGGGGATCTTTCTTTATCATTGGTTCTGGTGAAATCGGTGTTGGTTTTATCGCTCTTTAGCTCTGGTCGTTCAGATGTGTGTGTTCGAGTCTTACGCAGCGCTGGGCTCCAGATGGAAGGCCTCCCGTTGCTCGACGTTGGCCGGGTCATTTCCTGTTTGGAGGTCTGGTGTTAATCAAGGCCTGAGCCAGGGGGAACGGCCCCTATATTCTGCTCTTCACTCCACCACACTAACCCTGTCTTTCCTTTCTTAAGTCTTTTTGCTATCTCCTTCTTTCTCTCCCTCTCCTCTTTGTTTCTCTGCAGGGGCTGATACCCCTCTCTTTTTCTTCTTTCCCCCAGGTTCTTCTTCTCTTCCATCAGCTCTTTCATCTTTTCTCTTGATCCTTCTCTTCTTATATTCTTTAACTTTGTTTGAGTTCTTGATGACTGTCTGTAATTGTGTATCAGTGGTTAATTATTAGTTATTGATGGTTACTGATTGATTAGTGTTTAGTTGTTGACTGCCATCTCTTGTTCACTGATAGTGGTATTGTTGTATATATTATATTTCATTACGCAGACCAGATGAGATCTATTGATGGGCAACCTGGACCATTCCTGCACTCTCCGGGCTCTGAGTTTGACTGCTAATACAGACTGCCTTTTTTAATCCTCTGATGCTCTTTAAATATTATTTTTTAATTATTCAGGATCTGCTGTTACATCCAAACCATCTGTTGTAATGGGCAATGGATGGACAATATTAAAGTCAAGTATTCTTTATTTACATAGCGCTTTTCACAATACAGACTGTTTCAAAGCCAATTAAAGTTAAAGTTCTGGCCAATACTGTTTTAGGACTGACATTAAAGTTCTATAATATATAGTCTAAATAAATTAAATACACTAAAAAACTAAAATCAATCATTTTAAAGGGTTAGTTCACCCAAAAATTTAACTTCTGTCATTAGTAGCTCGCCTTCATGTCGTTCCAAACCCATAAGTCCTTCATTCATCCTCAGAACACAAATGAAGATATTTTTGATGAAATCCGAGAGCTCTCTGACCCCTCCATAGACAGCAATTTAATGAACACTTTCAAGGTCCAGAAAGGTAGTGAAGACATTGTTAAAATAGTCCATGTAACTCCAGTGGTTCAACCTTAATGTTATGAAGAGACAAGAATATATTTTGTGCAAAAGACAAACAAAAATAACGACTTTATTCAACAATTTCTTCTCGTCTCTGTCAGTCTCCTACGCATATTAAAAACACCACATAGACATAAACAATTTTAAAAACTTGATTTTCACCACAGGAGACTACTTTAACTACATAATGTCAACCAATACAATTTAATACAGATAAATGATGCATTCCTATAATGGGCAGAAGTGTAATTTCCCATTTGCATCAGAAGGATAATTTGACATTCTAAGGGTTTGTTTCCTCCTACTTGTTCCTCCCATTTAGAAATTGTGTGAATCCCCCCCCCAAAATGGATGTGAATGTAGAAACATGTCCCTCTCATTTATGAGTGATAAAGATTTTTATGCATGCTTAATGTGTATTTTTCCTATTCTCCAGCTCTCTTATCTTTCCCCAGCTTCCTCTCTTCCTGCCTTTTTCTCTCTTTTCAGTATCTTTCATTCTTATCTTGAGCAAAATGTGGTCCACTGCCTTGTCTTCCTCATACTCCTGACACACACACTCTCAAACACAAGGTCATCTTCACCCTTTGATGCACAGAGCTGCTTTCCATCAAGGGCCATGTGTGTGAGTTCACCACTTCAGCTTTCATAGTATCTCCACATACAGACTTCTTTCTTCTTCCAGGCTTATTCAAAGTATAGCTGTTAAACTGTACAAGTCCATAACCAGGTAAAAAAATGTTGCCAATAAATATGTATGACCTTCTCTGCTTTCAACTTATCACTGTTACAGTGTCCATATTACATGGTTGATTGATAAGTGTTTTCTAAGGAAAGGACCAGAAAATCAGACATAAGCGATCATGTTCTCTCATCATCACAGACATCTCATATACACTCACCTAAAGGATTATTAGGAACACCATACTAATACTGTGTTTGACCCCCTTTCGCCTTCAGAACTGCCTTAATTCTACGTGGCATTGATTCAACAAGGTGCTGAAAGCATTCTTTAGAAATGTTGGCCCATACTGATAGGATAGCATCTTCCAGGTCTCGAAGGTTTCAATGTCGATAGCATTTTAATAGTTGTCAAACATATTTTGCTCTAAAGTATTATATTTACGCCCTTTTTCTAATTTCTGTATGAAATCCAGCACTGAAATACATTTTATCACTCATGGTGGCAACTCTCAGACAGGTTGTAGCCTAAAGCTTTCAGCCGAAATGTGCACCAATGCGCTGCAAATTAATAAAAGAGAGCCAATCAAAAGCATCAGAATAGCATCGCTTTACTAAACAGCCTCAATGGCAGGAGGCATCGTGCACATCAAAAACAGGCAAAGCAACAAATTAATATTATTCATTATTTATATCCTAGCTTTATAAATATAAAAATATTCCCTTTGTAATCGTTAACATTTTCATAAGTAACTGCAATTTAATGACACTTTTTTTCTCAGTAACTGTAACTGTAAAATCCATTACATGTAAGTTACTTCCCAAACAGTGCGTATATATGACCTGCATAACCCCAGCTCCAATAGATTAGACTAAAATATCCAGCCAGAAACCTGTGTGTGTGTTTGCTCTATTTTGGGCTCATTTTTTAATTTCCTTTGCATTCTTAGAGCTCCCTAATCCAGCCATACATCCACCTCATCTTCTCAGCCTCCTCTGCCTGCAAAATATGCTTTTCATTTACTCCCATCCTGCATTCTCCTCTCTCTCTCTCTCTCTCTCTCTCTCACTCGCTCATCCACTGCTTTTCTGGTTCTGTGCCTTTCCTGATTACAACTCTTTTGTGCTCACCATCCATTTTTCTCATTTCCTGTTGGAGCGTTGAACTTTGAGCTAAATTTCCAGAATAAACATTAGCACATAAGCACATTCTTGCTTGTAGTTTTATTTTTTAATTGTTCTGTCCTCTTTGGCACACACACACACACATTCAGAGTCCTGTTCAGAGTCCAGAGGGGTTTCTTATGAACTGTGGCTCAGGTGTAAATGCAGGGCCGCACAAAAGAGGCAAAACACACTCTTTAAGCTGTAAATCCACTAGGGTCGCACCATCTAACAGAAAAATCTGAAATGGTGTGCTGCCAATATTTATATATTTAGTTGCTATGCAGTATTACATGAACATAAAAGCAGTGTATTTATTGATATTTATGTATAAATGCATCAGTGAATGATTTGAGAATATAAACTTAATGCATCAATTATGGAATTTAATAATCGATTATTGAGAATTACATGCTAACTCATGTAAAAATGAATTTTCATGCGGCTTGTTCATATTGGGGTGTCTCCCCAATGTAAATTCATTATTGGTATTTTGCTGCTCAGTTATGATGTACAATGTTTATATTCTGGAATATATGAAGAATTCATTTTGAAATGCAGTTGAAAAGTATGCTGAGCCACAATTATTTTAGTTGTTAATTTAGTAAATATTCCCATAATGCATATTAAACTGTTCAATTCCAAAATACCTTACCAACTAGCCAGTAAGCACCCAGTTTAGCAGCTGTTTGAGCAAAGTAAATTCATTATTGTTATTTTGTTGCTCAAATCTGATATTTCATTTGGGGTCTGCTAGAATTTTTGTTTGTTTTTGAAAGTGTTTTATTCTGACTAAGGCTGCATTTATTTTATCAAAAACAGCAAAATTGTAATATTGTGAAATTTTTGAATGTAAAAAAATCTACCAGCAAAGCTGTATTTTCAGCATTACTTCAGAAATCATACTAATATGCTGATTTACTGCAACAACAAAAAAATCATGTGAAAACATCTGTGCTAATATATTTTGAAACTGCAAAATGTGTTTAGTTTAGAAGAACAGCATTTATTTTTAAAATAAACTGTTGAAACATGTCTATACTGTCACTTTTAATCAATTTAATGCATCCCTGCTGAATCAAAGCATTAATTTCTAAAAATAAAAATAAATCTTACTGACCCCAAACTTTTGAACTGTATATACGCTCATAAAACTGTAGTAGTCAGTAGTCTGGACAGTCTCGCTCAATAAATACAAGTGCTTGTGTTTCAAACACAATCTAGAATACACATCCGCTGTCCGGCTCTCTATCCAGAATCTCTCTGGGAGCACAGAGTCTGGGACACTGTCCTCTATTGTCCAGTATTTTCAGTAGAACCACTTTACGTGTGTGTGTGTGTGTGTGTGTGTGTGTGTGTGTGTGTGTGTGTGTGTGTGTGTGTGTGTGTGTGTGTCTGTGTCTGTGTCTGTGTGTGTCTGTGTGTTTTATGTGGAGGAGGGAGAGTGGACCATATGCTGGAAATTTCAGCTCTATTGGGACAATAGGCACTACTGGAAGAGGGCAAAGTGTCAGGCCAGGCGCAAATGGTGCGTTCTCCATGAGTCTCAAAGACCGTGATGTCTGTGTCTGTGTCTGTGTCTGTGTGTGTGTGTGTGTGTGTGTGTGTGTGTGTGTGTGGGGTGGCCTGACAAAATGTCCCCACAAAGATGGCAATATCTGAAATCCTTGTCCTTGTGGAAACAATTTTTGGTCCCCATTAGGAAAACATTTTATGAATCATACTAAGTGATGTTTTTTTGAAAATGTAAAAATGCAGAAAGTTTACTATGATGGGTAGGGTTAGTGTAAGGGGATAAAATATACAGTTTATACACTATAAAAACCATTATGTCTATGGAAAGTCCCCATAAAACATGGAAACACAACGTGTGTGTGTGTGCATGCGTGTGTGTGCGCACATGTTTTTATGAATGTTACAAAAAATTATATTTCAAATAATGCTGTTTTTTGTACTTTCTATTCATCAAAGAATCCTGAAAAAAAATGTACACAACTGTTTTCAAAATTGATAATAAACCCGTTCTTTCTTCTGCAAAACACAAAAGAAGATATTATGAAGAACGTTGGGAACCAAACAACATTGGAGCCTATTTGCTTTCTCTTTATGGACAAAAAACATAAAGATATGTTCCACAGAGGAAAAATTAAACAGGTTTGGAATGACATGAGGGTGATGATGACAGATTATTAATCATTGCGTGGGCTATTCCACTGTATTTGACTCATCATTTCTCAGTAAGATAATATTATGTAACATTCAGGCCTATATCGTTCAATTTAGATGACCATAATCATGTTTCTTCGATTCTCTCAAAAACTCGCGCACACACACACACACATAAGAGAAAGATCAAAGTTTAATTGTGTCTTTTCATCAATCAGGCCTCATGGGTCTCTGTCTGTCCTCCCCATGCTCATGAATTAATGACTCTCGTCTGAATACGCTTCCGTGGCTCCATGATTCATCCGCTATGTGCTGCTGATGCTCAGAAAGGCATTTTCACACATTTTCCTAAGAAAATAGATTGTGTGGTTGCCCTTTTATTTTCATCTGCTCTTTCCATCTTTCTATTTCCCTCCTGTGGAATGTGCGTCTCCCTCACCATAAAGATTTACCACCAGCTCTCCTCGTAAAACTCCCCATTGATTTGACAAACAATCGTACTAGCCTCAATTCAATACTTTTGTTTCTGTAATAACTCACGGTGTGTGTTGGAGCGCTGATTGCAGATGCCATATTTGCGAAAGAAAATGTAAATAAAAGAAGCACAATTAGTTTCCATTTCTGACTTTTCGGAATTTTTCCCCAATATTTTACAGCGAGACTGAAATGATGGCGATTGTTGTGCATTCTCAGCCGGTGTGTGCATTAAATAACCTTAAACAGGAAATGTATTTCACCCATTCGGTGGAGCTCTCGGAACAGCTTCTCTCACCGGAGTCTGAATGGTTGGAAAGAATAGTGTTTATGTGAGATGCACTTACCTGTCAGGTTTCTGTTTGAAAATCTTTTAAATTGTAATTTATTCCTGAGATGGAAAAGCATGTGAATTTTCAGCATCATTACTCCAGTCTTTCATAATTCATGATCCTTCAGAAATCATAATATACTGATTTGATGCTCAAAAAAAAAAGATTTCTTATATATCAATGTTGAAAACCGTTGCGCTGCTTAATGTTATACAGTCAAAGCTAAATGTATTCAGACACCTTCAACATTTTCTCATTATCCTAGTTTATTTGCTATAGTTTAGAAATATGAAGAGTTAAACTGTCAGAACAAATTCATCTTGATAATGTCAGATAACGTTGATAAAAAGGTATGGATTACAATTAACCAATCAGCCAATCTGTTAAATTTAAGTACACAATTAGATAATACCAATTTAGCTCAACCAATGCCCAAGCAATGCTTCATTTTGTTCAGTCTGTGATGTAAAAGGTCGCATTAGCGATTAAAGAAAAAACACTTCAGCAAAACATGGTCAGGTCAAAGTGTCTGAATAATTTTGGTCCCAAATTTGTATCAACTTTGCTGGTAGTCACTGTATGAAGAATGGGTATAATATTAAATATATCTGGTGTCTGAATAAGTTTTGGTTTAAAGGGGGTCATGAACTGGCTTTTTTATTATTTTATACTGTTGTCTGAGGTCAACTTATTACGTTCTTGTGTTTTTTTACATTCAAAAACATCATAATGAATAAGTAATAGGCTATTTTCTACCCTGGTTTTGAGGCTCGCTCCTGAACGCTCGGTTCTTGTGGGTGTGCCGCACTGGAGACTTGGAAGTAAACGCTCACGGCTATGATTGGATAACAGTTTTGGATAATAATGACTTTCGGCTCCCCCGTCAGTACATGTGGGAATTGTTTTGAAAACTTCCAATGTGGAGAAATGGCAACCGGAAAGATTTGCCCACAGGGCTTGCAAAATGTCTTTATCAAACAAACACAATGATTTATCTCTCATTCACCCGCAATTAATATGAATGTTATTTTTTTATTACTTGGCCCGCGCGATCAGTGGATATATCCGCAAACCACGCATCACTAACACACACACTTTTGAACATGCTGATGCACATTTGCTGATGCACATTCACGTGCATCAGCAAAACTTCACTGCAGACAAATCAGCATGTTCAAAAGTTCCGCAACATAATCAGTGGAACAATGCAATACTATCACATATAAAAAACATGTTTTACTCACATAAGTGTGTTGCACCATTCGTGTCGGATCCAATATAGAAGGCACAGCATTGTGTGTTAATCTCAATATGTCTGCAAATCCAGTCTCGACCTGTGTCTTGCTTACAAATGATTCCATAGTGAAACGAAGCGAACAAACGTGAGCTGGAACTTCATTAAAAATAAAGTTCAACCACTCATTCCTAATATTAGAATCTGAAGGAAGCTTATGCAGGGACTGTGTTCTTCCACAACCATGCACAGCGCAATATCTTACTCTCTTCTGTATGTTTATTGCTCGGTAGCGCGATCCGTTTAGCTCCATGTGTTAGCTCTACAAGTGTATATATATATATATATATATATATATATATATATATATATATATATATATATATATATATATATATATATATTATTTATTTTAACTTTATTTTTAATGAGTTCCAGCTCACGTTTGTTAAGCTTGCTTCACTGTGGAATCATTTGTAAGCAAGACACAGGTCGAGACTGGATATATATATATATATATATATGGGTGACCAATCACGTAAAGTAGGAACACAAGTCGGTTGTGGGGCATTTTGAGTTATTCACAGATTCTGAAAGTGTATTCTCCAAGCTTTCCAACGATGTGTAACACATGGAAATCTGATAATATTTGGAGAAGTTGTGGCCATTTGAAGGTAGGCACTCAAAAAAGCTCAAAAGGGAGAAAACGGCCTCTAAAGATTGTGCAGTTCTCACCTGTTCTCACCTGCTGGGAGTGACAACGGGGCTCATTTACATCTCATTTAGATAAGCCATACCCCCTGTAAAGCTGCATGGTTGCATAGCAACGACAGACGCAACGGAAAAATCGGACCGCATACTATTAATAATAAAGGATAATGTGCATTGTAAATGTCAGTATTTATCTTTTTGACTTTTATAAAAATGATTTAGAGGCTGAAATATGTGAGTTTTATCTTTTTATAAAACCTTTTTTGTCAAAACTCTATTTGAACTTGTGCACTGTAGATAACATGTAAGATGTACACGAGCTCCTTTAAAATCTGGCCATCATTTTTAATGTTATTTTAATGTTTATGTAAACAAAAAGTACTAATTGTATTTGTTATTTGCTGGTTTTCTACATAAAACTTGGTGAATTGATTTCATTGTGTAGCATTAGGACTTTTTCCGTGATCATTTTGGTCACTATAATCATGAAATTAAATTTTCATGCCATTCCATCTCTAGTTATGATCAACTATGATAAACTAAAATCAGCTATAATTATGTGTTTTTATAGTTTAATATGCAAAGTACAATTTTCTATAAGAAAACAAATAATCTCTGATTCTGTTCTTTTCTCTCACATTTAAGGGTAACATAGGCCTACAAAGACTCTTTTAGGTCTAAAACAGTTTGGATAGTTGTTTGATAGTTGTACCACTGGCTAAAATTATTAGCATCACATTCAGTTCAAGAATGCTAACAGGCAGGTTTACGTGGGCTAAGTCATTCACACCAGTCAATTCAAGCAATTGAAGCATTATTCAAATGAATAGCAGATGCTAACATTATCATCTAAAAGCCCATTATAGTAATGGAGGTTTTTGGCAAATGATACGATGCTAACGATTACAATTAAAACGACAGTCCTGAGCTAGCTAACGAATGAGCTAGAATGAACACAAAACGACAAACTTTGTTTATGGAAACTCACCCCATAAGAAACAGAAAAGTATTCTTGCAGATCTCGTTGCCTCCAATGAAATAAGTCATTCGGGCGCACTTTCTCTTTGTCTGGGTCTTCGGGGCAGAGAGTTCTCTTTTCTCCTCGTGTAGCATTTACAGTCATGTAAGTTATGGATTTTCCTCATTTCTCTGTCTTTATCCCCATCAAATGTTACTATCGATATAGCCATGCGATACTCTTTGTGGAGTCCATCTTCATTGAATTTTGATATCAGCTAGAGCCGGCCAGAGCGCTGCATAATAAGTAGCCACGCTTCCCTTGGAGGGCGGGGGCAATGGAAATACACACACACAATGACACGCCCCTACTGCGTGCTAGAATCTCCGAAAAACAAGCCAATTTCAACCTCAAAATGTACGCTTTTAAGTATACCAATACTGCTATCTCAAACACAGAGAGGCTTCTTCGTGATCTCAACTAACAGATTCTGCAAAAAAGCGAACCTCACCAATTTTGAAAAAGAAAACGCTTCTTTCTCACTTTGCTCGAAAGTTGTGCTGCCAACTTGTGTCACTGGTTTCCGTGACGGGTCACAAATATATATATAAAAATACAAAAATACTGAAAATACTAACATGCCTAAGACTTTTGTGCAGTACTGTGTGTCATATATATATATATATATATATATATATATATATATATATATATATATATATATATATATATATTTGTAAAATTAAACATGTCTTTACTGTCACTTTTGATCAGTTTAATATGTCCTTACTGAACAAAATAAATTTCTTTTGGGATTCAAAATCTTACTGACCCCAAACTTGATCGATAACATTGATTGTTAAATCGTTGATTATTAAAATGTAATTAAACCATTAAAATGGAATCCAGACAATATAACAAAGAATTTGATAATAAAAAAACAAAACAAAAAAACAGAATTTGACAAAAAAACGTTTCATAGGGCCTTCATATGCTGCAGTTATACATTGCCTGTGTTAGCATAGCGTGTTCACTATTTTAGAAGCGGAGCAATCAAGGGAGGGGTGTGTTTATTTTTTGGTGTTTCTAGTGTTTCTCAGAAATCGCTTACTGCACCTTTAAATGTGTCTTGAATACGGTTTCATGCTGTCTTGATATGTAGATATATTTGTTCAGATGGTCTTTTTTTTAATTGATGTGTTATTGTAACATGACTAATCCATATGTTAATACATTCACACACACACTCATACTCAAGGGTCACTGAGGGTGTGTGTGTGTGTGTGTGTGTGTGTGTGTGTGTGTGTGTGTGTGTGTGTGTGTGTGTGTGTGGTTTGGTTTGGCAGTGAGGCAGAATTTCATGCTGGATCATTGGTGAAATAACTGTAAGTCATGCCAGAGTCTTGTCCTACAGAAAGCCTTGTAAAGTACTGATGACAGCTCACTAAATACACTTCATGTCTTGCTCCAGAGTACATGTTTAAATTAGCACTTACCACTATTTGTTTAATATGAAGCTAATTATAACTGCAAACTAATCAAAACAAGAAAACATTGCCTTTTTAAATTAAAATAAAATTGTATATTTAATTTACTTATGAATATTTTTTCCAATTAAGCACAGCCCTGGATGTCCTCCAAAAGAGGACATCCAGGCTCAATTCTGGAGACAGTTTTTGTCCCCTAAACTAAGTAAACACATACACTCAGAGCCCTTGCTCTTGTTCATATCATTTGAGCTAGCAGAGGTCATCGTAACATACGCATTCATATGCACACACATCGCTTATGAAAACTCAAGTGCGGTTCGAGTTTCACTCATGAACATTACGCTCAGGGCCGAGCCAGAGGTTTCGGCCTCAGATCACATTACACACACTCATTTCACTGCCCTCACCGGCTAATTAGTACATCATGTCTGATTAAACGCGTACACTCACTGTACTGATGCGTTCTGCCGACATGTCTTGAAATAGGTCAACACAGTGCCAACTCAAGTTTCATACTCATTTATGCTTTCAGTGTCCTTGAACTCAAATCTAACTTTCTCACAATCTTTTCTCATTGTCCTAGAACAGAACTATTCTGTGCTTTATATTCGTGGCTGTTGGTGGGTTTTATGTAGCTTGATCTGAGTGTTTTTATCTGCTTGACAAGCTTGTTATTGTTCAGTGATATATAACAAGAAAGCCATACTTAAGATGAATATAAACTGATCTTTAGTATACGAGAATGTACTGTATGTAACATTTAAATTAGGTATACGCTGATATTAAAATTATGCCAAAAAAAGTTATATGTTACATGTTATAGCCCAAAAAAGAAAAATGACTGATATTAAAAGTGCAAATAGCATGCCGTGTTCTTCTCACGCCAAACAAGATTTTAAAAAAGACGCATATTTCAATGTAACGCCATTAAGTAAACAGTCTTGTACCTTTTATGTCTGATTTTCAAATGCTTTTTTTGCTTCAAATTAAAGTTTGTACGGTTATGATTCACCTCACAGTGGTTTGGTTTGAATCATGGCTTACACTGTAAACCCGAATAAGTTGGAAAAACTAATGTTTTAGTCAGCGGAACTTTTTATTTTGTACTCATATATTTGAGTAAGCTATTTCATACATTTAAGTTATAATGATCAACTTTAATATTTTTAGTAGTGGGAACTTGGTTAGCTTTAACTAGCTAATTCAATAAATGCTACCTTGCTAATTGGTAACACAATACTTTGGTAGCATTAGCATAAAACATTTAACATGTATCTGTTCTCAAACTAAGATCATGCTCCACATAACAGAAGAGCATAAGAACATAACAGAAACTCTTCTAAACTAGCAGAGCAAAACATTAAACACTACTAAATCTCCAACTTAACGTTAACCTTGCACAAAAAACATATAACACTTAATTTTAGCATTTACTCTCCCTTGAGTGTCATGGCAAAGCATGCTGGGAAATAGAAATCCCAGCCCAGTTTCAGTTAAATTTAAGTTAGTCTAAATTAAAAGAAACAAGTTCACAAAACTCAAAACAATGAAACCATTCAGATTACTTAAAATTTGACTGTTTTGTGAACTCTAAAGAAAAAGAAAGTTCTAACTAGTCATAAAAGTTAATTTGAGTGAACTCATGTGTTTAATTTGAGTTGGCTCTACTCAAACCATTTAATTATTTTGAGTGTTAGGGTTTACAGTATATATCTCTTAAACAAAGACTTTAAAAAAAAACCTTATGGGTAAAATGAATGGGGAAAATACTGTTGCACTCTATATTGACCAATATTGTACAGTACAGTGTCAGTAAAGCACGTTAGATCAGTAGTTGCTGCATCCTCCACAATATGGCACTGAAAACTGGCCTGCAAAATGGGGAGTTGCGTTGTACAAATTGCATTACTTTAGCCATTTATGCACATTATTTGATTTGCACAATTCCATTATCGAATAGAGTGCTAAAATAAACAGCACTATCATTCGCTGTCATTTCCCTCCTCAGACATCTGTGTCATTTTTTTCTCACACTTCTTTCAGTTAAATAAACACCAACGTGTATCTCAATCTGTGAGAACAATGTAACGGAGTTTGTTTGTGTTGAAATCAAGACAGAAAGTATTGAGAAATAGCACAACAGATCATTTTCTCAGGCTTTCCTGGTGTTTCATGGGACCGCACTCGTGATAAGACGGGACCAGTTTGCAAAAAGGGGATGATGGGAAGAAAGGAAGGTAAGAGAGAGGGGGGAAATGGAAGGATGGAGGGAGAAGCAGAGGAAATCGATGAGAGGGTATGCGTCTAGAGAGACACATCTGGGCTGCATAGTGCTTGGGCTGTTTTCTTGCCCTTTTTTTGTGTTATAAAAAGAAAGAAGTTGGACGAAGCGAGACTGACGCTAATCTCCCAGAGGAAAATTAAATAAAACAGCCAAGTTTTACTGCAGGGTGAATGTGTATGTGTGTGTGAGGGTGGGTGTGTGCCACTGGCTTGTATCGCATGTTACTGTGGGGGTGGACAGAATAAAACTTGCCTGCAGTCGGGCCGGGACCACCCGATTCTTGGAGCCACACTGCCTCCTTGTGGTTTAATAAAACCTGACGGACAACTTCCCGTGAAGTCACTATCCCACACAGCACTTGAATGTGGTGTTTGTGTTCTCATGTACTTTTATTTGCGTTTTATTGCATAAATGCGCATCTGTTTGTGGGTGTGTGACCAATTCGCTCGAATTTAATGCTTCTCTATGAGTACAGAGTTTTAATGTAGTTCTACAGTATATGGTTAAGTGTCAGTTTTACTGTTGCAAGTTCACAAGCAGCCTATATATGACACATATGACTCATTTCAGCAGTGTTGACTGTACCTGTTTTAACCAGCAGGGGGAAGTGAATGTTTTTTAGCAGTGTTTATAGAGGAAAAATGGGTTATTTCAAAACCTAATGGTGTTTGTTTAGTGTCGGTTAGCACTCATAAAGTGGTATGTATTGTTTTCACTATACTGGGTGTTGTGGCGCTTGCTTAGTGGATGAATGATGTACGGTAAAGTCTGAAAACAACTCTGTAGCACTCTTCTGAGACCAGAATCCAAAAAGCAGAAGAGAAGTTTTATTAAAATTGCAAGAATGACTTTGTGTCAAATGCTTCAATAAGAAAAAGCTGACAAATACAAATTAAACGTGTTTAAATTCATAGTTACATTTGAACTGTGTAATTTCCAGCTAGTTGCTAATTTTATTTTAGTACTTAAAAGATTTGAAATATTCTTTTGCTGTGAATTTTTGCAAATTTAGCTTTTTTTTTTTTACTTCACAATACTGCTGTCATATGATTAATTTGATTTGTGTTTACATAATATATGTGTGTATTGTGTATAATTATTATGTATATATAAATACACACTCATTCATGTATATATTTAAGAAATATTTGCATGTGTATATATATTTATATAATTTATATTATATAGAAATATTAATTAGTGCTGGAGAAAAATTAATTTTGGTTAATTGCATCCAAAATAAAAGTGTATGTTCACATAATATATGTGTGTGTGTGCTGTGTAGGGGAGGAGAGGGCACAACCTAACGCTTTTGACTTTCTCAGTTTGTGTAAATCCACTTGGGGTTCAGAGTGTTTATTTTTTCCCACATTAATTTCACACATGTCTAGTACAATTATGTGGTTTTGTTTCATTAATACGGTGTATACTTTTTTCTTGATTTACCCGAAAGAATGGAAGTGAAATGTGACAACATGCCCCATAGGTGGGGTTCATTGTCACATGACCAAATGACAGCTTAAAATGTTACCTGATATAATAATAAATAAATAAAAATCCAAAACAAACTAAAATATTTTGTCAATAAAATATTTATATTATTAACTTTTAAAATAAAATAATGGCTTTTTTTCATAAAAATACACTAATTTTTGAGTTTGACAACAAACAGCTATACAGCAGCGTTCAAAATATTATAATAATGAATAATTTCTGAACATCGACTCTCAGTCATTATTCACCCTTTTCTCATGGTTTCTCAAAAGAATTAGAATATAATAGTGTAGTTCTAATAGGGGCTGATTGTAACGCAGTGTTAGAACACAACTGGGGTTTAACCCCGGCTCGTGTCTTCTGCTGTTAGATCAGCATTAAAGAACATGTTCAATAACAGATAGAAGATTACAATAATATCAGATTTGTCTTATTTTAAATAAACTGAAATGAAAAATAAACTTTTGCTATGGTTAAATAAATGTTCAGTGATATCTTCCAAAGATTTCTTAATTTTGCTGCAATTTTTTCTCTAAATAATGTCGACATGGCAACTATTAAATACACAAAGTTTCATCATCCTGGCATGTGTGGAAAGTGTTAAACCATGTGTGTTACAACTAACCCCGCATTAGGTCGTGCCTCACTTGCTCCCCTATAATCATTATGTATATATAGATACACACTCATCGTATACATTTAAGAAATATTTGCATGTATATACTATATATATTTATATAATTTATCTTGCATATAAATATAATTTTTCTTAAATATATACATCCATGTGTGTGTATTTATATATACATAATAATCATACACAGTACACACACACAAAAATATGTAAACACAAACTTTTATTTTGGATGCGATTAATCACAATGAATTTTTCCCCAGTACTAATATTAATATTTTATATATAAATATAAACAAATAAAAAGGAAATCCCCGCACACTATCAGTACTTGCAAAAATATCAAAAAACTTTTATTAGCAATGTTTTGGTCTCATGACCTTCATCAGGCATATATAAATATAACAAATGTTTCTTAAATATATACATGCATGTGTGCATATTTACGTATACATAATAATTATACACAATACACACATTATGTAAACACAAACTTTTATTTTGGATGCGCTAATATATAAATACACACACATGCATGTGTATGTATTTAAGAAATATTTGCATGCATATACTGTATATACATTTATATAATGTATACTGTATATAAATATAACAAATATTTCTTAAATTATTAAGATTTAATAGATCTTTTGACAGCACTACTTCACAAATTTAATTTAATTTTATTTTCTTTTTCCTTTTTTAAATGTAGGGGACATTTTTTTATTGATTTTCTTGTGTTTTTTTGCACACATGTTAAGCAGAGAGAGGGAGTGAATGAGAAATGTAGTCACTGCAGATGGATGGCTGAATGGACACAGAAAAGGAGAGTTAAATCTTTAGTTATGAAACAGGGTGAAGCGAGACAGGATGTCATAAACATGTCTTTCAGGGCTTGTCTCAAAGGACACACAATAAGTTCAACACCCATTTCTCTGACACTTACTCTTAGAGAGAGAGAGTGTGTGTGTGTGTGTGTGTGTGTGTGTGTGTGTGTGTGTGTGTGTGTGGAGATATGCTTGTTGTGCGCCAGAACCATATGTTTGCTTTTCAGAGTAGTAATGGGAATGCCAGGTGTCATTTAACCCAGAGGGAGAAGGAGCATTTCCCCCAAAATACACGATTCATGCAATGGACGCAAATGCACAGCGGTTACCTCTTCATCCCTGATACTTAATCACATCACCGCAGGGTGCACAGGAAACCTCACTTGAGGATCAAGTTCCTCTAATACTGATGAAAATATGAATACTCACCACAGCACTCACTGAAACAAGAATAAAATTGCTCATTAGTAAATATAAATCAATATTTCATTAATGTATTTAATAAATAAATTGGGAAATGAAATGATAATAAGTATTCTGGGGGCATCTTGGCTTTTGTGTTGAATGTGTACGACGCTAGTTGTACTTCTGTGGGCTGAGGACAGAGGGCAGTGTTTCATCGATTATTATAATGATGCCTAATAGACCTCAACGGCTGATCTATCACAGTACCTTTCATTCTCTCTTCATCACACACTGGTTTCTTTATTCCTGATTATTCTTTACACATAGTGATGTCTAGATACTTCCTAGATATCTGCTCAGACACAGGCCACCGATATGTCTGATGAAATGTGTGCATCTTAAATAAGCTGCTTTGTGTAAAAGGACATTCAGTGCAGTTTGAACTGATAGCCATTAGTTGGCACATATCTGAATAGCTTGCTGTCCTTTTGTGGTCATTTGTTCCTGTTCTTTTCAGTTTGATTATTAACTTCCGTCTGTGTTGAATTTGTTTTCAATGTTTGGTCTATTTACATTCCCTTGCCTTGTTTTTTCTGGGCCTTGACAGATAGTGGAGTTTGTGCATCATGTGTTTAGAAGTGAATCCTGTTAGTGAACCTACTTCATTTATTGTTGTGTTGCTCCGTTTGTCTTTCTCCCTTATTTTTGAGTACTACTTCTCAAATGTTGCCAAGATGACTCAGTGTATTAATGCATTTCACAGCCTAACTACATGTTTTCATCTTTCTAAGATGGCAAAAGTTCATTCATACAAAGATTTGCAAACATGTCGTCATGAGTCATCCTCAAGTCACTCTCTTTACTCTTTTTCTTTGCTGTTGTATTGCCTGGAATGTTTCTGAAAGTTCAGTTTGCATATGCAAGACAGTGACAAATCCCACTTACCATACATTTAGCCTACTAGGAGAAAAAAATATATATATGTTGATTGTTGGTAATATATTATGTTTTACGCAAGACAGAGATGAGAATTTTTATATCAGATGTATCCTGATTAGGCCAACAAGAAAGTTCATATTAAGCAACATTACTGATTTATTAAAGGATTATGTGTTCCCAGCATGCATTGCAGCATGAATAAACTCTATGGATTTTGTTTTGATGTTTGAAGACTTTAAGCTGTATTCAGGGTCTGTGTTTCTTATTCAGTATATTCTCCTATAGGGGACGATAAAGCCACAGGACATTTGTAACATCCAAGCGGCAACCTCCTGCGGTCTCTCTTGAAGCCAATACGGAAGTGACTTAAACTGCAATTCATCGACTGGCCACTAGGCTTCAGAAGGGAGCAGCATCTCATGTTAAAATGCCCAACTTTACAGCAGAAATAAACATGTTTACAGCCTGGTACAAATTGTGTACCTGTACAGCTAATTTTGCCCTTCATGACAACTGTGATTCACCATTCATTTACATTTATATAAAACCTTAAAGTTCTGCATAATTAAGGGCGTGGCCACTTTGAGTGACAGGTGGATAGCCGTATTTCCGATGTCTGTTAGACATCACGTCACCTCAGCTCCGCCCATGTCCATGTTTTGCCAATTTTCTGTTATCCAGGTGTGACGCGCTGACAAGATGGCAACGGCCAGCTCGACCATACTTTACGCTTCAAAACTGCTCTTCAAAATCCTATGGGTGACGTCACGGACACTACGTCCATATTTTTTTACAGTCTATGGTAAAATCTCAAGCTCTTGTAGAATTGGGAAGCACAGTGAATTGACTTGAATAAAATTTTTAATTAACTTTACTATGTGTTACTGTACACCCAAAGCACTTTACAATCATATCAGGATCTCTCCTCAACCACTTGGATGATGTGACAGTAGCCACAGTACAGCGGCACCAGTGCGCTCACCACACACCAGCTATAGGTGGAGAGGATAGAGAGTGATAGAGCCAATTCAGTGGATGAGGATTATTAGGAGGCCATGATTTATAAAGGCCTATGGAGGGAATGTGGCCAGGACACTGGGGTTTCACCCCTACTCTTTTACTAGAAGTGCTTAAAACAAGAACTTTTAAAGGAATCCTATAATACCCATTTTTACAAGATGTAAAATAAGCCAGAGTGTGTATGTGAAGTTGTAGCTCAAAATACCCCACAGATCATTTTTTATACCATGTTAAAATGTTCACTTTTTGAGGGTGAGCAAAAGCGCACTGGATTTGTGTGTCCCTTTAAATGCAAATGAGCTGCTGCTCCCGGCCCCCTATCAAGAAGAGGGCGGAGCTTCAAGAGCTTGTGTTAGCAGCTCTGATTACCTCACGCAGACGCACACTGAAAATGTCTGAAACTGTTCAGCCTTTTATGTTCAAACCGGAGTCGGACAATGATGGAGAGACTTAAGAAGAAGTGACAACATGTAGAATGCAACAGGACATTTCTGAATGGTTAGTTGATGTATTTATGTAGCTGATGTGGAACTATCTTCAAGTCATTGATTAGCATACTCTGTTAGGATAATCTATAAATCGCTCATGTGGGAACTGCTGTAAGATGCACAGAGCCAGAGAATATCTGCTGCATGAAGATAGAACAGGTAGGTATAGTTTAGTTTAATTATGGTTATAACTTATGTTGTCATCTTGCTTTTATGACGATATTACATTTGTGTAATAAATGTGACAAGACGGATGCGACAGCTTGAGCAGACTCCCAAATGTGGTATACTACAACAACTCTTCCTCTTCTCAACATGGCCTCGCCCCCTTTGCTGTGTGTTCCCGTGGGTGGGTTTATGTAAATGTTAGGGTTCGTAATGTCACCAATCCGGGAAGAAGCTGTTGTAGTCCCTACAAGTTGTTTGTTGTGTAATTTTTGGGTGAACTATCCTTTTAATGACCACAGAGAGTCAGGACCTCGGTTTAACGTCTCATCCAAAGGACGGTGCTTGTTACAGTATAGAGTCCCTGCCATTATACTGGGGCATTACCACTGAGTGAGCGCCCCCTGCTGGCCTCACTAACACCTCTTCCAGCCTCAACCTAGTTTTCCCAGGAGGTCTCCCATCCAGATACTGGCCAGTCTCAACCCTGCTTAGCTTCAGTGGGAAACCAGTCTTGGGCTACAGGGTGATATGGCTGTGGCTCATACTCTAAATCCCGAGCATGTTTATCACTGTTTCATAGCCATAATAGGAGCTCAGTTTAATTCTAAACTGTGACTCAGGGCTTTCCTTGTATCTGAACCTCAAGATATATAGGTCACAGACTGAAAGGGGTTTCATTAGGCCTCTTTACACAAGAAAGTGTTTGTCTGTGGCACTGATTAATATTCATTGTGTCGTGCTTGTGGGACTAGATATGAGTGTAGATAATTGCCACTTACGTGAAAAGTCGCACTGGAAACAAAGCAGCTTTTAGAAAGATAAATATTAATGTACATGTGTTACAGCAGGCTACAGCAGATCCTATCTATTAATGTAAGATAATTAACTCACACATATGCCAACTCACTCACTTTATTTAAACACACATGCTCCCTCTATTTACATGTCTGTGAGATGAATATTGCAACACATCTCTTGAATCATACTGAATTTGCGTGTGTATGTATTGCTCTTCCACACGCTCACAAACACTTCATTGTGATTCTGTGAAAGTGTCACTGACCTGCAGGCCCATTAAGATGATAAAATGGATTAAACTGCAGCTCCTCTGGCTTGCTGTAGTCTACTATAGAAACTCTGAGGAATTCACTTTGTCTGTCTGTTTAAAGACAGTTTTATAACCATTTTAAACACACCTCCATAACAGCATTCATTTTGCTTTGTTCTGTTTTATGGTAGATGGGAGTGTGTCTGTCCAGGTTATGAAACTTGACTGATATCATCCAGTGTTTTTGTAGAGCACTGTATATTACCGCACTCACATATTTAACTGACATATTTAACACTTACTTTGTTTCTTGTTTAGAACACAAAAGGAGACATTTTGAAGAACTGTACTGGTCCTTCTGTTCCATTCAGTTGCAATGAACAGGGACTTCAAGCTTCAAAAAGGATGGAAAAGTATCATAAAAGTGCACATGACTTGTGCAATATATTCCAAATTTTCTGAAGTCTTGCAATAGTTTTTTATGAGGAACATAACTAAATTTATTTCTTTTTTTTTTTCATTATTCAACCCAGTACTAGCAAGGTGTGTATAATAAAGTGGCCGGTGAGTGTGACACATCATCAATCCATAGCTTTTCCACCAAGCATGCTAAATGTTTATGCATATGCATGTTTATAATGGAGTTAGAATCTTCATCTGCCTGTCCAAGTATACAAGACATCAAATATTTTAAGCCCCTCTCCTTTGGCTCATGCGCACAGCACTGAGGCCAACTGTGTCTAGTTACATGTGCGTGCAGTGGAATCGACACCAAATCATTTGTATTTTTTCCTCAGGCCTATTAAAGTGTGGTTACATTTACCATTGCCAGTCCACGTGATCAGGAGTTTCATGTGAGGGCTTTCAAAAGCTCCCCGCACAGATTTCGCTCATGTTCAAGTTCATGCACAAATTCGCCACACTGACTTGCTTGGTTTGAAAGTGACTTCTGTGTGAGCAGTGATTCACACATCTCTAATCTCCAGCTCCTTTGCAGAATCATTTCTCTCATCTAGACTTTATATTCAAACCATTAGTTATTTTAGAAAAATCACAGACTAATATAATTTGTTTTACTCTGGAAACTACTATGACCCACTTTTTCCTACGCCAATGAAGATCATGCAATTTCTGAAAAATATTACATTTATGTTCCTCACGGGTCGTTCCGTTTTATTTCTGTTTTTTTTTCAGATGATAATTAAAGCTGTAAAACTACTTGATTCTTATGAGATTTCTTTCATGTCTTGATGAACATTGAAAGTTAATGATCGTATTTATTGTAGATTAAGATGCAGTTCGTAGTGTTAATTCATGAACTAAGATGAGGTACTTTGATCATTTTATAAAGGTTTTAAAGACAGTTCAGTCATTTTCGTACTTCAACTTAAACTCAGCTGCCAGGTCAACATTTCTAAATACTTTTTCATCTAATATTTGAATTATATTTTTTGGTGATGATAACACTGATCCTTTTCCACATTTATGAAAACCTAGTACATTTATATTTATGCAGTTTTCAGACTCTTTTATCCAAAGCGACATATATTACACTAAAGGTAGTTTTGTGCATTTTCATTTATGCATTTCCTGGAATCAAAACCATGACTTCAGTGTTGCTAGCATCATCCTCAATTCGAGCTAGTGTTTTGAACTAATCGACATAAATATGGTTTGTGCGTCTTAAATCCTTTACTAATGTCATTGTCTCTGTAATGCTCAATGAGATATTGAACACTCACATACACACAAAGGCTCCTGCTTATAGAGGACTGAGTGTCTTTGATGAGGACAGTGAGATGGATTGTGTTAGAGCTCATGCTTTGTGCTTTAGTCATACACGGGGTAAAGGGGGCAGAGATGGAAATGTGTGTGTGTAGGAGCTCCATTGCATGAGCTACCATAATTGAGGCTCAGTGCTAAAAATATTGCATACTACCTTTGCCTCAATCTATACTTCCTATCAAATGTGATCACCTTGAAATAATACAACTGCTGAAATCATATATTCACATTGCACGCAACTCTGGAGGAAACAAACCGTCCGAAGACTGTGGAGACCCTTCAGCCAAGGCAATCTAGCAGCCTGTTGGAACCAATTAGACTGGTTGTTTGGTGTGCGTTTATGCTTTCAAGACAGGGAGATTGTGTATTATTAGGGGCCAAGAACTGAATGTGCATAGGCATCTTTTTTGTTAGTTTTCTTATTGTTATTGGGAGTCTAGGCAGTCCATGGAACTCAATCAGTGGGTCAGTTGAACCCTTTAGTGCCAACATCAGATCAAATTTTGACTTTTTGTCTGTAACATTTCACCCATTTGGCCTAGAAACATAGGTGTTTCATCTTATTCCTTGGCAATAAAACGTGGTCACCATCTTGGAATTTTGATAAAAGCATACTTTTTCAAGCTCATCTCCACAATTTTCATCAGATGTTCACCAAATTAGTATCAGATCATCTTGAGAACATGCTGGCCTAAAGATATTAAAATATTTTTTCATATATGCCAAACAGAAGTAAGGCTGTATCTCAGCAATACATTGACATACAGTTTATTATAGACTACTATATTTATACATTTTATACTACCAATATAAAAAAAAATCATACTCTGAATATTTAATATGTACCATACTGAGTTTGATAATACCAATTATGGTAAGATCCACCACATTGCCTGCCCTTCATTTTGAATTTTGACAAACTGCTGTATGTTACTAACACTGTGGTATATTTAAATAGAGGAAAGCATGATGGCACTGTTGACACTTAGTGGTTACAGAATTAATTGTATTGTATTGTAATTGACAATACAACACTACTGCATGTATGCCTTTTTGAAACACTTTGATTTTGAGTCATATAGCTTTTGGATCTTCCCTAAGCTTTAGTCAGATAATCTCGAAACCCAGCTGGCAAAAATATATTTATATAGCATGTTTAAACACAGCAAAGCTGACCAAAGTGCTGAAAAGAGTAAGGAAAAGTTAAATGGAAAATTGTCTCTGAAAACACCAATCATGCTAATCAAGTGAAGTTGTCAACACTTTGGTTCTCACCAAATTTGGCTCAGATATTTTCAAGACATGCCTGACAAAACCGGTCTCTCTCAAGTGCATACCTTTTAGTACTTGACGAGATGTGCATGTCTGTTTGGTGACACACCAAAGCTAAATGTGTACTTCTGTTGTTGTACTTGTGCAGAGTTCAGTGTAGGCAAAGCTTACGGCCTACAGGTCTTATTGTGATTGGCCCTTAAATTGCTTGCAGCTTTATTATTATGATGGGTTTGTACTTCAAGATCTTCTGATATTCACAGGCTCTAGGATGTTTCTGGGTTCAGACTTATTCAGGCCATCTGTGTGTATTTTTCTTATGTAAGACCACTCTGTGGAATGAAATACTTGTCCTACATCTTGACCCAAATTTACAAGACTCATAGTATATACTTCATGTGCGTAAGTGTGTGTATTTAAGCTCTATTTTCTATACAGTGTCCATGTATATGGTAAATAAGCATACAAGCAGGGCTTTGTGATCATGTGTGTGTGGATACCTGAACTATATCATTGTCTTGGTGTGTTGTTTAACTCTCAAGGAGATGATGGAAGGCCCTTCTGCTTACTAGTACACACAGACGTGGACTGATATATAAGCAATGCTTTTCTTTATATATTATAAATGTTATAATTTTTTTGGCTCTCTTTTCATGTTTTTAATCAGGTTAGTACTTCAGATGTGGGATTTGGACAAAAAAGCTGGAAATAATCCAGTAATGTACAAACTCATACATGATCCGACCCTTTGATCTGCATTGCTCCGAATGAAACTTCCTTTCTATGTGACTTGGTATGTTACACACACTTGAAGATACTGAAGAGATAGGTCTCATACCGTAACTCTTGCTCTTCTTCCTTTTTTTTGTTCTCTCTCCCTTACTTATTTTCTCTCTTTCTCTCTCATCCAGCCATGATTTAAAAGGATTATTATGAGTCTCGCATCAGGGCCAAGCGGTTATGGTTTAAAGGATTAGAGTAGCAGAAGTAAAGAGGGTTGAAGTGTTCCTGCCGGAATTCTCCTCTTTCCTGGATAACAGTTCAGCTTCAGAGATCAACATCAATTTCCTGCCTTTATCCTTTGTTCTGGATCTCGAGACGTTTCAGATGTATACAAAGGTGAGCTTAGGTCATGACCTTGTCCTACAGTTTCACTCAACACTGGCGTCTGTGTCTTATTGATTTTTGATGAGAAGAGTTGACAATGCAAAGCATATGCACAGCTTTATTTCATACATCCATACATACAAATGCAAAAATATGTACAAAGATATATAAATGTATACAAACATACAAAATTGTTTTGTAGACTTTCCTCAGTTGGTGTTGTGGCCCGAGAGACCTGGCTTGTGTTTTGTTCAAGGTGGATGGCATGTTCAGATAAGGTCAGTCGAGTTAGAGTTGGGTGCCAAGCAGGCTGCGATTCAATTTCCATTTAGCCATTCGTGTGATTGAAAAGATGCTGGTACACCTGGAACTGAACCCATTGACGACAGTACAGATGATTGTGGACCAACAGAGGATGTCAAGAATGTTAATCTTTCCCGGGCTCAATAGTCCAGTTTTTCACAACCTTCACTTGGTTCATCCTTACCTCAGTTGTGTATAGGTCACCAAATGCAGTTTCAGTCTTTCAATGGAAAGTAATTGGTGGCTTGAAAAGTTGCCCAGTCAGGCTCAGTCAAGGATCAGGAAGCAGTCATGTGATATTGTTAGAGACACCCTTGTCATCACACTTCTTCAGCACTGCCTTCCAATAAGCAATTTAGAGCCAGCTAAAAAACAGTTTTTCTTCTTCTTCATTGAACAGAAGCACTATCACACTGTCGAATTCTGGAATGCAGATATTTAACACTTCTTAGTTAAATTTCCATATTTATACAGCAGTGAGTCTGTATACTGGTGGGAATTTTGCTTTGACTCTTTCTGCAGGTTACTTCGATGCAGTGGTGGTGATACAGTGGTGGTGTCAAGTGACTGTCTTTATGAGTGAGTCATTGATTTGATTCAACCGATTCATTCAAACAGACTGATGCATACAGGAACAAAACCCTTACTTTTCGTTGAATCTTTCACTCAATCCACTCGTTCAAAAGCATTGATTCATTCAAAAGCAGATTACATCACTACTGTGTGTTTCTTAGAGAAGTGCAACCACTCTGTTTTGATTACTTTGGAACTACTACATGAAATTAATGGCTATATTGTATCTAAAAGGTAAGTTAGTCAATATTAACATCTGGTTTATTGAAATAACTTAAATATGACACTCACAGTCGGTCTGAATATCAGGACAGCTGTGATTTCTCAGCCTGCTTGTTACATTTACTCCAGCCAATGTGTAATATGCCAAAACATTCCATACACTACACCGCCTCAACAATATTTACTCTTATTTACATTTACATTACCTTCATATTAGTCTCAGCCTCAGGCGTCACACCTATGGACATATGGCACACTTAACTGGAAACACTTCAGGAGTTTCTAAGTCGTTATCTGATTGGTTGAATTCTACAGGATGTATGGGAGACGTGTGTCACGTTCTTTAACGTTCCGCCTGTAAACAAATACCGTGACGCCAAACTCTCTCATGGAAGAAGAATGCTATCGTGACAATGAGCACTTACCAGGATCAACTAAATGCTGGATTTTCAAAAGTATGTGAAGTTTGCGGCTCCATTGTTGCAGTAAACCTGCACAACGTTCTTGACTGAATAATTTATAGACACACACTGGTCTGTTATTGTAGAGACATCGACTTTACGTTTTCACGCCCCTAAACATGACGACTGGTGATTGGTTGTGTTACATATCTCTTGGGCTGTCTTTGGCCAATGAAAGCTGCGATAGAGTCCAGACCTTCTGCCGTCAGTCTTAAGGTCTGGCTACCCAAGACTACCTTCATAATACCTCATATCCTCTATGTCAATTATATATTTTGTTTACTGTGACTTTGGGACTCGCCAAGTGATTTTATTCGTTATTTGGTCAATAAACTGTTTTTTATGGTAATTTTCAGTCTCCGAGGCTTGAGATTTGGTCCTGCTTTCCACTTATAGAACTCCTCCAGGGAGAAACTATGGACAAACCTTCCTAAAACAGAAGAGAATCTATGGAAAAAGCTCCTTAAAACAGGACCCTTGGTAGTGGTGAAGTGTAAGGTATGGAATGTTGAAATATTGTTTGCTGCTTCTGGAATGCCGAATGTGAGCCAGCACTGCTGTTGATTATTTGGAGGTGTTGAAGACTTCTCAAACTGCTGACAGAGCTGGTTGAATAATGCAAGGTTGCTGCCAACCTTATGGAATGTCGATGGCATTATTCTGGACATCTCTCAAACTGTAATGATTTTTTTGTAGGTTTTTTTTTGAGTGAGTGAGTGAGTGAGTGCAGGAGGATCTATCTAAGATCTCTGAAGAGCACTTAGTGATTAGTGTGATGAGCAGTTTTTGCGTTTTTTTGGAAAAAGTTGTGTCACTTTGCATTGGCTAGATGCCTCTCTATCCTTATTTTCACCTTCACAAAATATCTCCCAATCCTCTTTTGTCTTTTTCTCTTTCTCCCTCAGCGATTTCTTCTTTCTTAAACTCTTAAACACAATTGTGTGTATCTGAATAGCATTATTGAGTTATATAATGTTCTGTTAGAGATTAGAGGAGCTAGAATGCTGCGCTGAGAGAATGGAAGTAAGACTCAGCATCAGTCTGTCGTCAGAATGGGAATGTGTGGCATTTTTTCTGTCATTTAAACAATTGCCTGAGCCAGTCTTAGATTAGTCTTGTGTTTTCCGTTGGATCTTGATAAGGGGATTAGCAAAATAATGTGGGATTTTTGTTTAAGATTTAAAACATTCTAAGCTCTCATATCTTTAATTCTCATAGATATGGCTTTCAACAGGTTGTAGACTTTACTAAACTAATTATTAAGATTCTTACCTCTGTCACTAACAAAAAGTACCATGTTATTTAGGGTATATACCATGGTAATATTTAAAGTACATTGGAGCACCATGTAAATAACCACACTCTAAAAAATGCTGGGTTGTTTCAACAACAAAAAAATGTACAAACCCAACAGTTGGTTTAAATTTTTATTGAATTTTTATTGATATTATTGAATTTTAACCCAATGGTTGGGTTTGTCCATATTTGACCCAAACATGGGTTGAAACAACCCAGCATTTTTTAGAGCGCATTGTAAATTAATGTAATCATTTAGTACTAAATCATTCACCATGTACACAAAAAAAACATCATATTTTATCTTAGTGACTCACTTGAGCCGGTTCTTGTACCAGAAACACATGATTCTTATGAACTGGTTCTTCTAGTGAATCGAAAACACAGTGATTTCTGAACAAATTACTATATGAGCCATTTCCTTTTAATGAATAGTTAAAAAAGACAAGTTACCGGTTTGAATCAGTCTGACGAATCCTTCACCGAATATAAGTCAACCTCAACATACTGTCAGTCAATCTCTACACTGACCACTGCATTCTTACTCTCTTTCACTTTCGTACAATGCTGTGTTTACATTCCAGTAGCATTTGCAGCAGAATTCCCATGTCTAAACCAGAATTCTGTTATGGATTAACATTATACAGTTGTTCTTCTTTTATTCCCAGGCCAAGAAAACGGCACTTTGATTCACAGACTATAATGCATGAATGCACGCACGCATATCCTGCTCTTCATCACCTTTTTAGTCCGATTGCTAAAATAAGTATTGCTATTAATAGTACCCGAGACTGAATTCCTCTAAAAGAGGCTTGAGACTAAAGCTGGCGTGACGATGTGAGGAGGGCAAGAAGACAAGGATGAAGAAGGAAGTTTATAAAGGTGTCTACATTCCTTTGAGGATGGAGCCGTTTTTAGTTGTCAGGGAGATGACTGTGTTTGGTCCAGTTTTGACTCTTAGACTTTATTGCATTCATGAGATTGTTATGTGATTGTCTGTGGGGGGAATGAAGTAAAGGAATGTTCTTTTGTTCTGTCAGATGCTTTCCACCTGCATTGATTACAGGGTTTATGATTAACTATTGTGCATAGTACATAACAGCTCATACCAATAAATTAAAGCATGTAGGTACAAGTAATCAGTTGAATAATATATTATAATCTTACTAAAGCAAGAAAAGAAAACTAATTTTTACCGTTTTGCACTTTCATTACTTTGTCTACTTTCATTATGATATTTATGAATATTTTGAATAAGCTATTATTTTTATATTTTCAGTTGTTCATTGTTATTATGTTGTGCTTTTGTCATTTTGATTAGTATTTGCTTTTTTAAAAACTAATCTATTTAACTTTATAATTTTTTTTTTCTGTTTTATTTTAGTTTTAGTAATTTTAAAACTTATTTTTTACTTTTTGTTTCAATTAGTTGCCAAGAAAAGTTTTTCAACAGTTATTATTGTTCTTAGTTTTATTTAACAACTTTGCAGATTGGCACAGCATGACATTTGTAATACTGTCAAAGCATATACTGTGCTTATAGTACCGAAACAATACAGAAAATAGATTAGATAAAGTATATAAAGAAATATAGAAGGGGCATTCTCAACCCTGGTCCTCGAGGCCCACTGTCCTGCAGAGTTTAGCTCCGGCCCTAATCAAGCACACCTGAACCAGCTAATCAAGCTCTTCAGGATTAGGCTGCATCTCAATCAGCTCCCTAGTTCAGTAGTTAGGGCACTGATCAGGGAGTCAGCCCATTGACTTACGTCCTGATCAGTGCCCTGACTACTGAACTAGGGAGCTGATTGAGACACACTAGAAAGCTACAGGCAGGTGAGTTTGATCAAGATTAGAGCTAAACTCTGCAGGACAGTGGGCCTCGAGGACCAGGGTTGAGAACCCCTGCAGAACATTAAAGGGAAAGTAATAGAAAAAGACAATGTAAGATAAGAAATAATACTAATATTCAAGTAAAAAGCCGCGTATTCACATTTTCATGTTCATTACTGATAAGGAGGCCATCTTTCCATCCTCCAGAATGACGACTTCTTTTTTTTTTTATCTGTTAGTGTGGAAAGTCTGGTAGCCTGTTTTGAATTTTAGGAGTTTGTTCGATGTTTCGTTTCTAGGAATTTTGTGTCTGCCCTTTTCCACAGCTGGACTGTGGTCACAAGGTTGTATCTGGTTGCAAATAACCACTTTCCAGTTTTCAGATTATTAAAGACGTTTGGTGTTTGGCTGCATGTGTGTTTGTGGGTGCTGCCAATAAAAGGCAAAATGCAGTAACTACACGTTTTGTCAAAATTGAGTTAAAGTCGCAATGTAACGGAAGTAGTGACAGGTCTTTTTTTCCATATTGTGACGTACATCTTAATAAAATAATTGTAGGGTAAGGACTTGGTTCTATTCACCGGTTGTTGATTGAATGGAGGCAGTTCTGAATGCAAGCTTGAGGTCGATTGTAAAAAAAAAAAAAAAAAAAGAGGCAGAGCTTAAGTGGAATAAATGATTATTAGATCTCATTAGGAATTTACAAGGCCGCATTTTACACACTTATTCATTTGACAGACTGTGCTTGTTTCAGTCACATGCACACATCGCTCTTTGCTGTGTCTTGTGTCTTTCTAATCAACTGTCCGTTCTCTGGGGATCATGTACCCTGTTGTTTGGTTCAAGCAGGCGCACACGCTCAAGAAGATCTAGGGTGTTTGTTTGGGTGTTTATGAAGTTAATCTTCTGTTCTTCTCTTTGGTATAGATAAACATTGGAGGTTGTTACGCACACATGGTTCAAAGGGAAGGGTTTGCGTGAGACGAGAATGTGGGGGATATGCACACGTGTGTGTGTGTGTGTGTGACTCTCGTCTGTTCTCACACCAGCACCTGGCTGTGGCTCAGGATTTGGTGTTGTGATCACCATTACCATCTAAACCACAGCCAACACCCACTTGCACTGCCGCACTGTTTCTGTTGGCACGCGGTCAAATGACTGTCTGTGGCTACATGAAAACACACGCACACCTACACGCACACGCACACGCACATTACATCTGCTGCAGATCTCTGGCAGTTTCTTAGTCAGGGGCAACTGTTGATGGAACAATATGATTATGTGGCTATATGTTAAGTTGTCAGGTTACGCTGATGGTATAGAATACCATTTCTACCTAATGTATAAAAAAGTGATAATCACTTTATTTTTACTTGCAATTTTATTTATCGTAATTGCCCTCCTATATCTGTATTGTATATTTATATTATTCATATCTCACAATTGCTACTTTGTTTCTCATAATTACAGCTTTATATTATTAAAGTAGTAATTGCAATATCTCACAGGATGACTTCATATCTCCTGATCTGATCGATCATTCATTCATTCATTCATTCATTCGCTCTGAGGTGGAAACAGGCTTCTGTGAATTGGCTGAAAGTAACAATCCATCATTTCAATACAGTTTGTATGAATGACAAATGCCTTTAAAAACAAAGCAAAAATGCATTGCCTTAACAGTGCTTGCATTTTAACATTGTATTTTCAGGGCTAGCATTTTTGGGGACTGAAATTCAGCATGGTTGTATATTTAGCTGTGAATATTTGAAATGAAAACATTTCACCCACACTGAAAAAAATGATTTGACTGCTTGTTCAAATTAAAATGAGCTAAAGCAACACAATTGCTATACATTTTGTCCTAACATAATTTGATTGTGTTCCATCCACTTAAATACAAGTCAAATTGAAGTTTACTTAATCTGTTTGTGTTGAGATTGCATGAATGATTTGTGTTGCATTAACTGAAACGGGGCGCGGCTTGTTAGTTCCCACCATGCTTTGCATATGGCTAAATTAAGAGAGAGTAAATGTTGTTATTTGATATGTAACAGTGTTATTTTATGTATTTTGAGCAAGATGAGAAAGGGGGAGACTTGATTGTGTTTAATAGTGTTTAATATTCAATTATGTTGGAATTATTAGAAGAATGTAAATTACAGTGGGTTACCGTTGTGGAGAAGAGTGGGGCATTTGCTTAGGCTGATGTCATTAAGATGGTGCTTAAGATGCTAATGTGTGCATTTGCTAGCTAAAAGTTTGTCAACTAGCTAATGCAGTATTATAATTAAATTGTGTAACATTAAAATATATGAAGTTGAAGTGGAGGAATAAATATATAGAATGAAATGCCTGATCATGTCAGAGAGCCATATAAAATTCACTTTGAGGCTGCTTAATTGAGTCGCTTAAACTGTATTCATCCCATGATGTTGAAGTTACATGAACAAATTATGTTTGTTTAACTTAATTGATTCATGTGTGACCGATGTACACAATTAAATCATGTAAATCCAACATACGTTTTTTTTTTTCAGTGCACATTTTCATTATTAAAAGTGTTCACCTTTTTTCCAAAATATTCAGTCTGTTCAAAAATACCACCTATAATATTCAACATAGGTCCAATTTATTTTGCTTTACAAACTCACTTCCTCAAATTCAGTGGTTCAAATTCAACAGAAAATTCAACATTGCACATCCGGCAACACCAATGCATAATATATATCTACTGTTAAGCCCCAATCACACCACCATGTGATTTTGTCGCTGCGTTTCGCTAGTCTTAAGAAAATTCAATCACAAATGATATAAAACGAAGATATTATGTAAGGGATAATGTACACCCAGCCGGTTGTTATTTTCGATGGAAGGCAATTGGCTGGAACTTTACTTTATAAAGTTTTAAATATGGATATTTTTCTTACACAAACTCATCGATTCGCTTCAGAAGGCCTTTATTAACCCCCCAGAGCCATGTGGAGCATGTTATTATTTTTGTAATAACAAAGTCCATTTTTTTATGGACTTCAAAAACTACAGCTACAGTAGAGCTACAACTACTGCCATTATAAAGCTTCGATTAGCCAGAACTTTATAAATATAATCTCAGATTTTATTCGTCTGAAAGAAGAATGTCATATACACCTAGGATGACTCGAGGGTGAGTAAATCATGGGCTAATTTTCATTTTTGGGTGAATCCCTTTCAGCATTAATTTCAACATATATGGTAAAAAACAAATCTTTTCAGCAATAGATAAAGACTTAAAGCAGTTTGGAACTGTTTTTCTTCGCGGAAGCTTTGCGTAAGAGCTAATAAAATATTTAAACTCAAGACAATATTTCATGTCTAATTTACAGGTAGCCGTGTAATAAGCAGGATAATGTACACCCACCCGGTTGTTATCGCAAAATAAACCCCTTCAGAGTGATGCAAGATCACTGATCCTGATCACTCTGTCAGGGTTTATTCTGAGATAACAACCGGCTGGGTGTACATTATCCCTTACATAACATACCACCGGAATGCATGATTGACTAATCAGAATCAAGTATTCCACAGAACCCTGTAATAATCTAATTTAATTTATCACTTGCATTTTTTCAACTTAAAATACTACATTTTTGTCATGCAGATAACATCATTCCAAATTGTTCCAAAGGTTTGTGTGTGTGTGTGTGTGTGTGTGTGTGTGTGTGTGTGTGTGTGTGTGTGTGTGTGTGTGTGTGTGTGTGTGTGTGTGTGTGTGTGTGTGTGTGTGTGTGTGTGTGTGTGTGTGTGTTTGTTTGTGCTCACGATAACAACAAAACGTTGGGCTTTTGTAAAATAAAATAAAAAACAAGCAAGATGCGCTTACTGCAGCACGTCACACAAATTTACCGAAACTCGCTACTTGCCGCGTCATGAGAAATATATCTATAGAAAACTTGAAAAAAACTTGAAATCTACCTTTAAACGAGCCAGTTCGAATGGAAAACAATCTCTGATTATGTAATAAAAATATAAAACCATATAAAAGGTGCATTTCTCTCTATAGGCGCGTTCACTACTGCGGAGATGACGAGTCAGCTTTGTCAGCTTCATCTTTGCTGCCGACACTCATTCAGAAAATACTAGTTTATTAACAAAACAATTAAAATGTCTCATTGCTATTTTTTTAGACACATTCATAATCATTACTTTTGCCAGTGCTTTGCAGCAAGCTTTATATGTGCGTTTGAGCGCTGCCCCAAGTATTTAATTAATTCAATTAATATAAAACGTACAATTAGTCGACTAATGGTTTAAATGAATGACTTCTCAACTAGAAACATTTTTTGTTGAGGGCCTTCAATTAAATGATAATGAATTGTATAATAAATGAATGACCCCTTTGACAGATTCTCTATTTTTTTATGAAATGGTTTATAGCTGCACAATCAAGTTAACTCTCACTAAAGTACACTTATTTTGGTTACTAGTAGTTTTATCTCCGTAGATGCCTTGATTTTCTTCAGGCATGTTATATTTACCATGCCTCTCCATCTTCTGGAAAAACAAACATTTACATCCGAATCTGCCTGCATCCCTCTATCCTTATCTCCCGCTGAGCTGTCAAGAGCGACAGAGCAAGAGAAAAGAACAGAGACAGAAGAGGCTAAATAGCACGCATTTGGGAGGGGGAAAGAAAACAAGCAAATCAAAACAAACAGCAAGCTAAATATGAAACCGGTTATATTTGGGCTGACAGTAAGTACGGTCATAACACACAGATAGAGGAGAGGCTGACTCATCCACTCACTCCCTTTTATTTGGGATATGTTTTGATATCAAGCTTTAATTCAGAATTTCTAGAACCATCTAGAATGGAAAAACCACCAGTCAGAGGCTTTCAGGCCCAAGAAAGCCGGCTCTGGGCGGTTTAAACAGCGGCCACTCAGTCAGAGTTAAAATGCTTCTCCTTATAAATATTTATACCAAATGCAGATTATAGCTTTAGACAAACACACACAGTCATGACTGTTTGTGTTGGGTTTCCTCAATAAGTCTTCTTTTTTTTTTTTTTTTTTTTTTTTTTGTGTGGAGTTAGTTATATAACCACACACACACACACACACACATAAACACACACACACTCTGCAGGCACAAAAGGTTCACAGAGCAGTGTTTTACTTAGAACAAGCATCCATCCACCCTAAGAAAGGTCTTATGTCCTATATGTCTTTCCGCAGTGAACACAGGGTGACACGTTTACAAAAAACATACTGCATAGCTCGAGTGAGTGTATGCAGACCAGGCCATGATTCCTGCAGTCACAGAAGCCTGAATTGATCATTAGTGCTAGTCTCAGAAAGCATTGCATAACTACTGTGCATTGGTTTGCACCATTGGTTTCGTCATTGATAATAAGACATATTTGAATGATTTCTGACTGGTTTAATGGCTGCAGTTAGCCTTTAGCACACTGGTTCCCTCGGATTTTTCCATAGGCTTTTGGATTATGAAAAAAAAAAAAAAAAACAAGCTCTGTGATCAACAAAGATTTATGATACTTGCATGTTTTGCCATCAGATACTTATCACAGATGAACACAACTTTTATGAATTTTGAAGACTAATTGCAGTCGCCAGAAGTGAAAAGCTAAAGGTAGTCTATAAACGAACTACACAACGGTCGCTCGAGTTCAACGTCACCAACAATAAGCTTCCGACAACTAAACCTAAAAACATTTTCCCAAAACGTTTGAGTTGGAATCGTTTATAAGAGCACAATTATGAGCATAATGAGGCTGTAAAAGCTGACTGAGTTTACCTTTTCTGCGTGATGACATTTAATCTCCTCGACTGCCTCTGTAGTCCATTTAGCCACTACAAGACACGTAACAGCTTAAAAAAAATCACGAGCGGTGTAATACTGATTTATGTCAGTAGAATAAAACATGAAAGTGTCTTGAGCTTGTGTTCACCACAGACCTTATTTCAGCCATTTAACCAAAACATTTTTTTTTTTAAACCATTGACTTTGGGACGATGGAACCAGAAGTGCTAAAATGCTAACTCACTTCCACGTTTTGGCCTGCAAAGTGATGTCATATGTGCACCACTCTGTACTGCTTGTTAAAAAACATTCCTTAGACATTTAGAAAAGTAAACAAATGTAATCAGTTACATTACTTTAATAAAGTAATTGAAATAGTTACACTCCTTATTACTTTTTAAATAGAGTAACTTGTAACCTATTTCCAAAGTAACCTTTCCAACACTCAGTATCATATGAAGCATTTGAGCTGTGATTTTTGCGATTCATCATTAGTAGAAAATAAATCAGTTGCTTTTTCTTATTCTACCATCAATATGAGTCTTACATAAGTGTACCGCTCCGCTCTAGCCATGCGTCTGCGGCTTTGGCAGGGCCAGGGATGTTTAACTGGCCGAGCAGAATGTCTTATTTTTCAGGTGCAAGATTGTTTAGATCTGGTTGAAGGATGGACGGCTCTCTCATTACCCAGAACTTGCATTCCACAGCTGACGCAGGATGATGTGCCAGCCTCACCCACCCATGTTGCTATTCCGTCCTCCATTTGTCTTCTCTGAGTCTCTCTTTGCTTTCAGCACCATCAGAGCTGCTGGAATGACAACAAAGTTTGTTTTTGTCAAACACCTTTGTTCACGCTTTCCCCCCTTAAATGAAACTGAGACATTCTCTCTCTCTCTCTCTCTCTCTCTCTCTCTCTCTCTCTCTCTCTCTCTCTCTCTCTCTCTCTCTCTCTCTCTCTCTCTCTCTCTCTCTCTCTCTCTCTCTCTCTCTCTCTCTCTCTCTCTCTCTCTCTCTCTCTCTCTCTCTCATTCTCCAGCATCTGAGTTTAGCGAGTGCACATTCAATTTTGATGAACTCAGGAGCTGCTGCCGTCCTCTGATTCCCTTTCAGCAATACAACTTAATCTAATGTACAGCCCACATCCTTACAAATTCTATACAATATCAGTATATTTATTTACAATATAATTTATCACAACTTTAAGTATCAAAACTGAATATAAATATGTACACTACCATTCAAAAGTCTGGGGTCTTTTTTTAAAGTCTCTTTTTTGGTTTTTATGCTCACCAAGGCTGCATTTATTTGATATACAGTAAATACAGTATTGTGAAATATTATTACAGTTTAAAATAATAGTTTGCTACTTCAAAAGCGACCTGGTTCTGTGGTCAGATGAAACAAAAAAAGAGCTTTTTGATGGGTTTGGTGTACACAGGGATAAAAGTACCTCATGCCCACGGTTAAATACACCGCTGGATCTTGAATGTTGTGGGTCTGGTTTTTTTTTTTTTGCTGGAGGTCCTGGGCATCTTGTTCAGATTCATGGTATCATGGATTCTAGCATCAACAGATAAAAAAATCAAAACCTGACGCTTCTGCTAGTAATCTGATATTGGGCCGTGGTTGGATCTTCCATCAGGACAACGATCCAAAAATGTGTGACTGAGCACAAAATGAAGCTTCTGCCATGGCCGTCCCAGTCCCCTGAACCCTATAGAGAATGAGTGATGACCTGAAGAGAAGAGCTGGGAATCTGAAGGATCTGGAGAGATTCTGGATGAAGGAATGGGCTCTGATCTCCAAACTCATCAGGCATTACAGACGAAGACTCAGAGCTGGTATCTTGGAAAAAAGGTCATTGCAATAATTGGGTGCCAACAAGAACTAGAGAAAAACATTTATTTCATAATCAGATTTCAGTTATTTTACTTCAATGAAAGGTTGGAAGTTTTTTTTTTTTTACATTTTTACATTTTTGTCAGTTCTTGCTTTCCCTGGGAATCGAACCCATGACCTTGGCGTTGCTAGTGCCATGCTCTTATTGTTTGAGCTACAGGAAAGCTATGTAACGCTTTTAATCAATGTAATGTGTCCTTGTTGAAATAAAAATACATTTACATTTTTTTAACTCTTACGGAAATAAGAACTCTTGGTGAATAAGTGAGCCAGAAAGATTTGTTATTACATGAACATTCATGTGTTTTAACTCTTTCCTCTCTCTGTGTGTGTAGGAGTCTCCAGCCCTGAAGAGCTGACAGTGGCGCGCACTCACTCTGCCCTGGAGAACGTGTTTGAGACGCTGAGGGGAGTCATTCACGCCCGAGACCACCTGAAGCAGTTCAGTTCTGTGTACACTGCCAGTGATGGAGCACACCAGGTCAGTGAACCTTGAGTTACGTTTAGATAGCATGCAATGTACATTTCTCAAACACGCAATGCCACACATTGACGTTCGGCCAGCCTCCCTACATTGTAAATGTGAAAAAACTTGACCTAAGCAAGACTCTTGTAGCTTCTCTGATATCCTCATTGTCCTTATTTTTGTTCAGTGTTTAAAAGCGTAAAAATACTTGTATTGAGGGTCCAAAAATCTACTTACCAATCCCCAAATAAAGTTATCTATCAAAATGATGGCGGTAAGTCAGAAATCAGCAAAAAATAAGTAGATGAAAAGAATGATAGAAGTAAATGAACGGGGGTATTTATTATTTATTATTTGTTTATTCTTTACACTTATTCCACCATCCATAAATAATAAAAGTATATAAAAATATGCAAAAAGCATATGCCAACACTGAGAAAATATAATTTCTATCTCTTTTATATTTTTATTAACACATTAACACAAGTGTCAATAATAGACCATTTAAAAATAATACCCATAAATGATGTGTTATGATTCATTATTTACACATATTTACATGTAACTTTGTATTGTAATTTTTCTTTCTTTGGTTATGTATTTCCTTTATCATCAAGATACTGGGGTGGTTCTAGATGTTCTGAGTGTGTTACTGCTTATGTTTTAATATTTAAAGTACTTAAAGTAACCTTGTTCAGCTTCCCAAATAACCCAGCGTTAAGGAAGAAGTGGATGCAGTTGGTTTTTTCCCGGAGCAGCAACGGAGTTCTGCAAGTGTGTTTGTTTGTTCCCGGTCATGAGTCGAAACTGCATCAGATGTCTGTGTTTTGTTGGCAATCGGTGTGTAAGTGCATATAATGTACACAACATGAACGTATAGTGAATCCAAAGTTAATCAGGGATAATGCCATTTTGTGTGCGTGTGCGTGTGCGTGACTCGTTAGCTCCGCCCACTGCACGCCTCCACAAGTTCGGCTGTTTTTGGAAAGAATCGGTACAGCATATCTGTCTTTTATTAATATGATAAAACTAAAGACTCTTCTGAGATATGAAGGATGCAATACTACTCTATAGGTACTCATGATTAACATGAGACTGGCAGAAACTGTGTGTGTTATATACCCTTTAAGAGCTGGTTCATCTCATGAATTATGCTGCGAGTGACATTACATATACACATGGTAAAACAGTTAAATAATTCCGCAGTCAAAGTTATGAAAGTACTGTGTGTCAGACAGCAGTATACAGGAGCAGAATGCCCCTGTGATTCATACAGATATTATAATAATTCTCTGTCCTGTTGCTTCATAAATATCATCTGTCATCCTGTATTCATGCAGAACCTGCTACAGACTGTGTGTGACTGTCTTTGACTACAGGAAGCCGGAGTGCGTCACAACCTTTTAACTATACCTTATGACAGAACTGAACATCCCCTCTTGTACCTTTAAGAGTGTTTCGTGTGCTCTTGTGTTCATTTGTGTGGCAGTCAGTGGAAGAGAAAGAGTCAGCCTGAGGGACAGAGGTGTAAATAGCTGATTATATAACACACTGTCTTCTTTTCCTAACCAGGAAGCACTTGTGCTACAGTCATTCAGAGATGCTCTGTGCTGGTTCAGTAGTTTTTAGGAGGTTTTTTTTCATCCGTATTGGGGGGATAATTAGTTAAAAGTAATGATGCTAGTAACTCAGTGCAGTTTTTGTAAAGTAGCACACAATGTCCTCTTAACTTGACAGCAGCTCAGGTGTTTTAAAAATAGTGTAGCTTTTTCTGTGACAAGCTTTTTCCAGGTGTATCACGGTGCATCGCTGTTTTTAATGTCACATTGTTTCTTGAGCACCAAATCAGCATTTCAGAAAAAATCTTACTGACCCCAAACTTTTGAACGGTGTTATATATTTATATCTGACCCTTTATTTTAGTTAGCTTCTATTGATTAGTAGTTTGTAGTGATGCTAACTGCTTTTTCAAGAGAGTAGGGTTGTTTTACTATTTGTTACTATAGCTTTTTAAAATTATGACTAGCTTGTAATATGGCAGAGTAAATTCCCTAACACTGTTATTTATAGATTTTTAATTTAAAGTGCCACTATTATGCAATTTTAAAGGTTCCTAGTTTTGTTTTGGACTCTCCTAGAACAGGTTTACATGCATCAGAGGTCAAAAAACACTTTCATTTTTTCATGATATACATAGCACATTTTTCAGTGATTCTCTCCTTCAGGAACTCGTCCTGAAGATTCAGAATCAGGAAGACTCAGGAAGAAGCAGTAGTTTCTCAGTGATGCTACTCATTTTGAGGTTCATTATGAGATATTGCAGCTGTAATTCCTCACCATCAGCATTAACAAGTGTGTGTCCATCAACAAGCGTGTATATTTCTAATTTATTGCGATGCACATGAACTGAAGCGCATACGTTAGCTGAGCACTAACGTGAATGACTGATGTAACATTTAAGTTTGTAAAACCAATCTTGCTCCATCCTTTAACTTTACTCAAAGTAGTAAGAACAACAGAAAATCTGCATTGATGGACACAGTTTGAGGTAATAGTGGCCCACAGCTGATGAGCAGAAGTATTTCAGTAAGACAGTAATAACGCGAGTTAGCCGGTTAGCTGGAAACTTGCACAATATAAAACATAAAACTACATGTTTTGAAAACCTAGTAGAAAATATATACATCAATAATTGTTCGTTCTTACAGGTTGTGATTCTGAGGAGCTGGTCTAAATAAACTGGTACTGACCCATCTTTCAAGAGCAAGTGTTTTGCGAATCCCACGTTGAACTCCTAGATTTGAGAAGCAGTCGTCAGTAAAATGACGTTTGAGGGTTAAGTTGTTCACCGGTGGACGACGTTCAACATAGGCGGGCATTATGCAAATGTTTTATCTAGTGACGTAGAACTGTAACGCAGTGAGATTCGAATTACAGACGACTCGTTTAGGCGGGTCAGACTCGGTTCTTAGGGAGCCGATTCTTTCTTTTGGGAGACAGTAAGTTTATTTATCGTGCACTTTCGACTTTACCACTTTGCAGAACGTTTATATTCACAGAAAGCTGTATTACACACTGCATGAAAGGGAATATTTGAAAAACCATAATAGGGGCACTTTAATTGCATTTTAATAAGTCATAATACGATCTTTTGAACATTGTTAGCTTTAGTCTATTTTAAAACCGCCTTAATCATATCAGTCATGGTGATCTGTGGAGTTTAATCCACTGTGTTCCTCCAGTTGTTTTTCACAGATGGAGTGTCATGAAACTGTAAGCGAGCCCTCACATCAAAAACACTGCACCGCTGCATTCATGATGGGGATCGAATAGCACATCCTTATTCAACACTAGTAGTCTGCCTTTATTTTTTTTGTTTTTAATGATGCAAGAACATTTTGTCCTAGTATTTTGCCATCAAAATTTAATTTTTGTTTTGTTATCTCACTTTTGCTTTGGAAATGCATCAGCAAGCCTCACTGCTCTGCTAGAACGAGATCTCAGGAGAAACACAGTTAGGAAGTAAAGCTGTTTGCCAGCTGTGAGCCTCAGATTACTTCTGTAGATATGCTTTGAACCAAAGTAAATGATAAGGATATAAAGCCAACAGTGGAAAATGCTGTTGAAACTGGAAAAAAAATTTTTTTTTATAAATGGGCCACAGAAAATATGTGCTAAGTGCTGGCAGAGAAATGTCAAAGCTTTTTGGTCAGCCTTTAACCTCATCTGTGTGTACATTCATTGTAGACTTTTGAATTGTTGTAGGGGCATTTTTGTGTTTTCTCAATCCCATTCCTGCTCTCGCTCAGTAGTTCTCTGTCGCTCTTCACTGATATACACTACCATTCAAAAGTTTGGATGTTTTAATAGATTTTAAAATATTCTCAGCTGCCATTACGCCAGTCTTCAGTGTCACGTCACATGTTCAGAAATCATTCCTAATATGCGATTCGAAACATTTATTATTATTATCATCAATGTTTAAAGTAGGGATGCACCGATATGAAAATGTTGACTTTATATTTGAAAGTCGATAACCAATATACTGGCAGATAAATCCAAATAATAACAATTTTTTTATATAATTTTTGAGAGCATGATTATAAAAACAAAAGTCTCCCACGCATATAATTATAATATTCTCATATAATTATATGTAGCCTATATTAACAGATTTGCGCTGCACGTGTTGCACTGAACTGTATTTTCCTTTTTTGAAGTGATTCTAATCATATTTCAAGCGATTCAAACCCATCATGGTGAACAGTGTGCGCTTCTGAAGTGTCTCAGCTGGAGGAAATAATCCATTATTTATCTGCTTTAATATATTGGCCAAATTTTCTTATTGGGCTGATAACTTTAAAAATGAACATATATCTGCCGATACCGATATGATGGCCGATATATCATGCATCCCCAGTTGTGTTGCTTCATATTTTTTTTGTTTTTGTTTTTTTAGTATTCTTTGATGAATAGAAAGTTCGAAACAGCATTTATTTGAAATAGAAATGTTTTGTAACATTATATCTTTACTGTCACTTTTGATCAATTTAATGCATCACTTGCCAGATATAAGTATTAATTTCTCTGAAAAAATCATATTGGCCCAAACCTCTTTAAACCTCGTTAAATGTCATGTAAATTAATAATGAAATTACCCAAAACAACATATAAAGTAAAAGTATCTCTTGATTCTAGTATTTTGGTGGAACATTTGAGTGAAAGGAAAGAAAGCTGAGCGAGGAGCAGACAGACAGGAGAGAACATCATATTTTAATGTGTTAGGCTTTGTGTCTCTTCACTGGAGGTCAGATTTCTGTGTTTAAAACACATCAGCTGTAAAGAGCTCACGTTACATACTTAAGAGAACATGTACTTAGACACAGACTTGGCAGTAATACACTCACATTCACAAAGACACGCGTCAACAGTAAAACTCAGACATCCATTTGGGAATGTTTTCAGCAATACACACATATGTCTGTGCTAAACAGATGAGTTATGTCAGAGAGGTTTGGTACATGGTGTGACTTTAGCGCGACTCACAGTCCAGGAATGTTCCTTGCGAATGAATTTCTGTCATCGTAACTTACTTACACACTGTGTGTGTGTGTGTGTGTGTGTGTGTGTGTGTGTGTGTGTGTGTGTGTGTGTGTGTGTGTGTGTGTGTGTGTGTGTGTGTGTGTGTGTGTGTGTTTATGTGTGTTTGGTTTTTCATTTTCATAAAACTACTTTCTATCTAAAAGCACAAGCTCAGGCTCAAGTACTCAAGTATCTCTATGTGACCGCTATATACTACACTCACCTAAAGGATTATTAGGAACACCATACTAATACTGTGTTTGACCCCCTTTCGCCTTCAGAACTGCCTTAATTCTACGTGGCATTGATTCAACAAGGTGCTGAAAGCATTCTTTAGAAATGTTGGCCCATATTGATAGGATAGCATCTTGCAGTTGATGGAGATTTGTGGGATGCACATCCAGGGCATGAAGCTCCCGTTCCACCACATCCCAAAGATGTTCTATTGCGTTGAGATCTGGTGACTGTGGGGGCCATTTTAGTACAGTGAACTCATTGTCATGTTCAAGAAATCAATTTGAAATGATTCGAGCTTTGTGACATGGTGCATTATCCTGCTGGAAGTAGCCATCAGAGAATGGGTACATGGTGGTCATAAAGGGATGGACATGGTCAGAAACAATGCTCAGGTAGGCCGTGGCATTTAAACGATGCCCAATTGGCACTAAGGGGCCTAAAGTGTGCCAAGAAAACATCCCCCACACCATTACACCACCACCACCAGCCTGCACAGTGGTAACAAGGCATGATGGATCCATGTTCTCATTCTGTTTACGCCAAATTCTGACTCTACCATCTGAATGTCTCAACAGAAATCGAGACTCATCAGACCAGGCAACAGGTCTTCAACTGTCCAATTTTCATGTCAGAAAGCTCGTCTGTTTGATTGGACCACACAGGCCAGCCTTCACTCCCCACGTGCATCAATGAGCCTTGGCCGCCTATGACCCTGTTGCCGGTTCACCACTGTTCCTTCCTTGGAGCACTTTTGATAGATACTGACCACTGCAGACCGGGAACACCCCACAAGAGCTGCAGTTTTGGAGATGCTCTGACCCAGTCGTCTAGCCATCACAATTTGGCCCTTGTCAAATTCGCTCAAATCCTTACACTATTTATGTATTATATAGTAGGTATAGTATGCAAATGTGCTGTCTGCATAGCATACCTGGATGACCTACACTAGTTTTTATTTCTGAGATGCTAACTGGATGCAGAGTAACATGATCATTATTAGAGCATGTGACAACAATATAGCATACCACTAGTGTGTAGTATAAACTGCAGTATGTGGTAAGCATTAAGCTAGCAATATGCCAAACAAATCCATACACCCAAAGATGTTTTACAGGTGCACTTCAGGTTTTTTTTCTGTTATTGTCCATCATTCACAAAGTTCTACATGGACCTCACCTCTTGCATATTTGTTTATTAAATATTTTGGCAAATCTGATTGTTTTCAGCTCTGTTTGACATTCGTTTTAAATGCATTCCACTGTATCCTGCAGATTTTCCCCCCTATAATCAATGCAGAAAATGCACACACACAACATGCGCTGACGTCCATTCTCTCCAGGTCTGCTGATGAGGACTCAAGAAAACATATCAGAATTCTGTCTTGGTCAGAGCAGCAGGACAGGTTTTTTAAAAAGCTCTCAACTATCCATAATCCACCCACCAGACACCGGTACACACCAGGAAAACACATGAGTCACTCAATTGAAGAATAGAAAGTCTTCTTTTATTCACTTTTTGTGTCGTCTTTTTTTAGCAGACTAGTTTAGCATGCTGCGTATTCTTTCATCTAGAGGTTTATTTTTTGAGGTATGATCTAACTGTAGCTGCATGTCATTAACAGACTATTTTTATCCAAGCAATGGGTGCATGTTATTTTTGGAGACTCTGTGGAAAAAAATCAGTGAATGAAACATTTTGATGAATCTTATGCTCTTGATTTGCAGTGCAGCATTTACATGAGATTTAGGGACTTAAGTCTTACACTGACACTTACTTGGTAGCAAGTTTATTCTTTACTAAAAGATCTTGCTTTGTTTTTCTGTCATTTTCTGACACCATATCAACATACACCAGCAACGCAATACTTGTATATCAAATACACTTTTATTTTGTTTGTTTTTTAAGAAGTTTAAGTCACTATGAATTGTAATGAAGTAAAGAGTATTGCATATTACAACAGTGTGTTGATCAATTAGTCATGCATTTTATTCATGTCATAAATAACATGATTCTGTATGGTACTTTGCTGGGATGATCACTTATTGCGGAATTTGGGTATGAGTTGGGCATGATTAATCCATGTTATTTTTCTATATTTAATAATTAATAACCCTCAATTAATATGATTTGTTTCTTTGTTTATGTACGTATATTGAGTTTCAGAGACTGACTCAGTATAGCTCATTTCCCCCCTCAGCACTTCATCTTCATCTGCTGACGAACACATTAATCGTATTCACATTAACACATTTAAATGTCACTGTAAACCGGAAAGGCAAATGATTGTTTTGTGTTGGCATAAATACAGTTAATTCAATTGTTTTGTGTTTGTTATAATGGTGGTAGTGGGTTCCAAAAGGACTCATTAGATGACTAAACATGACAAAGTGCATATTCACTTATTGTTAATGTGGGTGTTTTCCTTTCACGCTGTGTATTGTGACTGAGGGTTCAAAAGCCAAATCTGATTTATATTAATTTATATGTTCCTATTATAAGCAACATGTCTCAGTTCATATCTTCCTTTATATGGGCACATTTAGAGTGGGAAGGGCTGTTAATGGCAGAGTTTCATCACTCATTTATGGTAAAAGCAGAATTGTGATGTAGATTGTTCATCATCCCCTTTAGAAATGCGTTTCTACAGGTACACACGTGTCGGGAGAGGAGCGATAGGTTGCAGAGTCATATATCTGAGTTAGGAAGATGCTGAAACCTGCAAAACAGACTCAAGACAGCAAAGGTGATTCTTGAAAGCCCATTAATGGAGGTGTGTCTCTGTGCAGGGCTTATGTGGAACCCGGCAACAAGACCAGGTATGACTTATTTTGCCCCAGGTGCAGATTTCAAGGAAATCTGAAATTGACACACACTTAAGAAGTGTGTGTGATTACTGGAAATCTGCATCTGGATGTGTGAGGTTGAGCAGGTCAGGTCATGTCAACCTTCTGGAATGCTAGCGAATTTCATGGCTTTCATAAATTCTCCAGTGCCAAAAAATGGTATGTGTTAAAGTAATGTGTAAAGTCAAACTGGACACTGAGAGGGCCCTATTTTAATGATCTGAGTGCATGGTCTGAAGCGCAGGTGCACTTATGGTGTGTCCGAATCTACTTTTGTTAGTTTAGCGGCGGAAAAAATGGTTGGTGCACCAGGCGCATGGTCCAAAAGGGTTGTACCAGGTCTCTTAATGAGTCATGGGTGTGTTTTGGGTGCAACGTGCAATAAACCAGAGTCTCATCTCCCAGTCCCTTGTGCTTGCACTATGGCGGATATGCAATTTACATGGCGGAATTTGCGAGCAGAAAGACTGGACGCTTCTGGAGCCCACAATGCGCCTGAACACACCTGGTTTTCAGACCAGCACGCCCATGGGTGAACAGATGGGCGCGAGTGCGTTTGCTATTTAAATAACATGGCGTTGGACATGAAAATGATAACTGCGTTGGGCTGAAACTAGCAAAAAACACTTGCATCACACCTGCCTTTGCATTGCACCGGGTGTATGATAGGGCCCAGAGACACAGTGGGCAAATACACTGTTAAAAAAATTGTTGTTTCAACTTAAAAAAGAGAGTGTTCAGTCTGCCTTAAAATTTTAGAGTTTAGTCAACTCAAATATTCAAGTTGTCAACTTCACATTTCAAGTTGACTAAACTTAAAACATTTTTTTTACAGTGTATGTTTGAGTGACACATATTTAACCAAACATGTTATAAATATAAAAGTATTGCAGACAGAATATAAGAATAAAAGGTTTGCCAAACTCAAAAACAAAATGACCAAGCTTATATTTACTGATATGAAAATAAGCTACATTTTGAAATCTAATGCTACATTTTGTGATGTCTAGTGTTGGGTGTAACTAGTTACTAAGGAATTAGTTACTGTAATTTAATTACTTTTCCTTGAAAAGTTTCATATCGAGGTTGATATAGGATTTAGAAAGTAATAAGTAATTAAATACTTTTTGGAGAGAGTCATTTGTACAGTAATCTAATTGCATTATTGAAGATGTAATTAGTAACTAGTAATGAATAATTTTTTTAGTAACTTGCCCAACACTGGTGATGTCTATTCAATGCTTTAATTCTCCGACACAGTGATATATTGGGGTGGGAATCACAGGGTACCTCACAATATGATATGATATGGTCATATCACAGGCTTTCCTGTAGCTCAAATAATAAGAGTGTGGCGCTAGCAACGCCAAGGTCGTGGGTTCGATTCCCAGGGAAAGCAAGAACTGACAAAATGTAAAAATGCGTACCTTGAATGCAATGTAAGTCGCTTTGGATAAAAGTGTCTGCCAAATGCATAAATGTATATGATATGATATGATGACACGTACAATACATGGCTCACTATACAGCAATTCTGCAATAATCAATATATTGCTAGACAATCCTATAATGATACATCATGATATCTAACTATGAAAGCAAAATGTCTGTGAAAAGGTTAAGTGCAGGTTTTCCAGACTTTGGACTTAAACATGGCTGGGGCATCTATTATTCATTTCACCCTGCTATCCACCATCCTGTTAAAACCTCTTTTTCTTAGGCTAGTTAACTTATGTCCACATTTCCCTCATTCATGTGTTAAGTGCTAGCATATCGATTCTCACATTGCACGGAGAAGGACAATGATAGATTGCCCTATCGATATTTTGTCTCACCCCTAATTATATGAATTATTTTCATTTGCCTTTTCCAATTAATTGTGATTAATTCAGTTAGTTAATCAGCATATCATGTAGTTAATTTTATTAAAACTTTGAATCAGTTGACAGCCCTAGAAAAAAACATTGTAGGCTCAGAGAGCTGCTACTTTTTTGTTTACTTAAAACAAACACACATCCGTTTAACATGTATGCTCCTCCTTTTTGTAACACACTTTCACAAACAAACACCCAGACAGTGTAAAAAGCTTAGGCTGTAAGATCAGGGTCCATGTTGAACCCAACAAACGCGTTATTTCAGTTCAGCGTCAATGTAAGTAAAACAGTAGGAGTTGATTAGAGTAGCCTGAGGCTGTACGTTCATATTCAGGGAAACCATGAATCATCACATTACTGAGTCTTCTGGCCCCCGCTGATGGTGTATATGCAGCAGATAATAACTGTCCTAAATGACCCTCACTAAACCTGCTTTTGTCAGCTCCTACATTTACTCGCCACAGAACTGGAAACAGAACATTACAGGAACAACATGATTGGGAAAATGTAGCTGAAAATGTGAAATATAATTTTCCAGTAAGGCAGCACACCCTATTGTACTTGTTTCTTTATATCATCTTGCTATGTTCTTTTTGTTGCAAAGTAAATTGCTTGTGAATGATTATGGGTTTCATCAAACAAAGAAAAAGAGAGCTTGGGTTTTTGTGTGTGTGTGTGTGTGTGTGTGTGTGTGTGTGTGTGTGTGTGTGTGTGTGTGTGTGTGTGTGTGTGTGTGTGTGTGTGTTGTTGTTGTTAAGAGCGCTGTTGCAGTTATGTTAAAAAAAAAAAAGTTAATTATATACATTCAACACACATGCTGAGTTGATGGCTCTGTAAACTGCAAACCGTTGTTTTGATATTACCCACAATGCCATCTGTCATAGTAGTCAGAACAACAACTGGTCAGCTTAATCTTTTATAACTATGGAGTACCTCAAGGTTCAGTACTGGGTCATCTCCCTTTTCTTGATTTATATATTTATTTATTTCTCTGTGAAGAAAACAGTGTTTTAGCAAGAACAGTGTTTTTTGTTCTTGTAAATGATGCTTGCATGCTCAGTTGAACTTTTTGTTAGCATTGTTATTCTTCTCTCATATATTATATTACTTACAGTTGTAAATATGTACCTCTTGGGGTTCTCTTGAATCAGGCCTTTTCTTCGAAAAGAAAGATTGTGCTTTTTGCATACTAATGGGCCAATTTGAAATCAGCATACGCTGAGGGGTACCTGACAAGTGTTTGTGAGTGGGAGAACAGGCCTTTCTACCCAGTATTTTCTTCTTCTTTTTTTGCATAATTCCTCAAATTTTAGAATTTCCCTAGGAATTATTCTGACACACATACAATAAGCTGCTTTTTGTTGTTTTTATAGGCGATATACCGGCCATTGCTTAAGCAAGTGCTAGAGGAGATCTTCCACCCAGACAGACGTGAATGCCCTGATGTTGAGCACATGTCGGGGGGACTCACTGACCTTCTCAAGACTGGCTTTAGCATGTTCATGAAGGTAAAGTTCAAAGTCTTGAGATTTCATTTTTGATCTTGTTTTATTATATTTTATAGTGCTAATAAGTCTATGCCTTTAAAATGAAATTGAGCCTCTTATGCATCTACCAAGGATTAAAAAAACTCCTGTACACCTCCAAACTCCTAAACAACGTCCCTCAAGGCTTTTAAACCTTTAAATTCCTTTAGAGACAATAATTTTTTTCTATCTTTACCCATTATGGGGTGATTTGAGCATTAGGGGTGTAACAATGCATCAATATGGATTGATATATCGATCAAATTACTAACGAAGATGTATCGATGCAACGTGTAAAAAATTGTCTTAAGAGACACCTTTATTTTGACACTCTCCACATCTTTGTTCAATGTCCATCTAATATGCATTACCAGCACTAATGTGTGCATTCTCGTTTAAACTCACCTTGGCTCTAAAGAAAACGCATGTGTATCAGTATATTCATGGGTCAGTGCATTCACTCTTAAAGTGACAGCAGCCTAATAAACCTGCTACTGTCTGTGTCATTAATCAAACAACAAAAGAGGACATCCTCACTGCTCTTGACTAAATAACCTTTTATAACTTTAATATTATAAATCTATATTTCATGTATACAGTAAAGACTATGCAGTCTTATTATACACTTGATTACTTTTTTAATTTCTGTGCCTGATAACTTCTTAGACCTACCTGAAAAGCACTGATTATTTCATTTGTGTCTTTGTTTTATTGTATTTATTTGTGCTATTGCTTGTAATTTGGTTATCTGTTGAAAATATGCTGCATTGAACCGGATCATAATCGTATCACTGAATTTTTTGAGGTATCAGCAAATATTGTATCTTTGGCTGTGAGAATCGTTATCAAATCGTATCGTGATGAACCATCCAATTTACAGCCCTAGTGAGCATTATAGAGCGTTAAACACTCATGTAATGATGTAGCAGGTTTGTTGATAAGGGGAGGAGGAGGCGGCAACTGGTGAATGTTAAAAATAGCTTTAATAATAAAATAAACATAAACAATAAAACGAAAGTAAAGCTGCAGCTCTTCATCGACGACTGCCACATAAACTAAAATAAAGAGAAAAGTCCAGGCCTGGTCCTCTCTCATCTTCCACTGTCGTCACTCCTTCTTTTATCCTTCTGGAGTGCCTCCGTGGGACTCGAGACAAGCACTCCGTTCCCACGCTCTCTGCCCCACCCTGCTTGCCATAAATGTTACTTGAAGTTGTAGAGGGTCCTCTCACAGAAACTCCAGATGTTAGACTCATAGACGTCATATAAATACTAAGTTCTGTCATGAAACTCTAGATGCCGCAGGCTGATGGGTCTTTAACACAACCTGCTGACAGTTAGACCGTTAAGTACACGGCACAAGCTGATTGGTTCCTGTTGCATCTGCAACCAATGAGCTTGCTGCTCAACATTTAACTAGTTTGTCAGTGTTTGCTGTAGCAGTTTGCAGCAAAACCCAGTTCCTCCGAAACCCTCCACCTTCCCCAGCTCATCCTGTAGATCTGCTACGGGAAATTTGTGCAGCAGTAGAATGCCTCACATGCTCACAGCAGTGTGTCTATGTATTGGCAGTAGCAAATCTCTGTACTCTGTATGATGAAATATAATAGCAGCAGTGTAACAGATCTATTCTGTCAATACCAAAAACATTAACATTGTCATATCCATTAAACTCTTCAGAGAGTTGTCATTATAGAACTTGTGATGTTCAAGGAAATCCCTTACATGGACAAAGACATTAGCTATCGCTGTATCTGACTAAAATCAGGGTGATCAGGTTTATTTTGTGATAAAAACCAGTTGGATGTACATTATCCTGCTTATTACATGGCTACTTCCCACATGAGTAAATAATTGGCCATAAATAATTGAAATATTTTATTAGCTTGCTAAACACAAAGCTTCTGCAAAGAAATATGAGTTCAAACTAAACAAACATTTACCCAGACCACCTCCTGAAGTGGCTTTTAGTTTTTACTTTTGTGTATTTGTTCTAAATGCTTCTGTCGTCTTCTGTGCCCAGACTTGAGTTTTGCTTGATATATTCAAGAAGCGTGTTTTCTTTGAGCAGGTAAAATTAAAGGTTCAGCTCATATAACTGACTGACAAAATTGTATGCATGAGGATGCAGTGCATTGTGATATCGAATTGAACCGAATCGATGGCATGATAATCGTAATCGAACCAAACCGTGAGACCAGTGTAGGTTCGCACCCTTAATGCATACTATAAAAATAACCTGCAGCACATTTTAATTATATAACAATTAGGCTATCCAGCCAAAATTGTATTAACAAATCTTATTGTTGTTGAAATCTGGGTAACGTCTTACTTTTTAAAATCACGTACGGGGGAAGATTGGTCCCGTCAGCAAGGCACGCAAACATGACGGTCACGCGGCTCTTAGATGGTAAGATTTTCTTTGACTGTTTGTGTTTTTAAGACTGTAAGACCGCAATCTTCTAGCATTACACTCTGACACACCGTATTTCTAAGAAAAAAACATTCTTATATTCAGAACAATACGGTAAAAAATATAAGTGTGCGCTGTGATACGAGAGACATTAAAGATATGCTGGCTTCAGATACCCGGATGGGTGGTTTGTTATTCAGTGTTGCTATTGATGACAGTTGTTATCGGGGAATAGAGTGTGGGGAACAGTGCCCATCCCCTTTTGCACTGGTTCCAGAAGTATTTTTTCCATTTATTTCTCCCATAGGGATTTTCATAAGCCAATCAGCTATGAGGTACAACACTACAAACTTTGATTTGAAGCAAAAAAAGGTTTTGAAAATCAGACAAAAGTACAAGACTATGTACTGAGAACTACAATCCCATGAAGTGTGAATTATAGCATAATCAAATTAAAAATGGAGAAATATAAAACTACTCATTTACAAATGTTGATTATATATACATAACAATTTTGAGAACAGAGAGAGATCTACTCGATCACGTCATTCACAGTGCTTCATTTGATTGGGTGGAGCTAAAGAGCTGTTTTGGCACATGTTGCTTTTATTGACTCTTTTTTTCTTTCTTTTTTTTTAACCAGGAATTCTGCCGTTAAACATGATTATTTTAAAAATAAGCTGAAATAATGCAGGTTGACTACCATGGATTAACAACCATGTCGCTCACAGTAGGTCTGTCTTTAAAGGTCTATAAGTTATCATTAAAAATAATTTTTCCTATGTAGAAAATGTATGAACTTTTTACTAATGTGACTGTTTATACACACACCTTGGAATGTCATAACTGACCAATCAGAATCAAGTGTTCCAGAGTGCTGTGTAATAAAATATATATATATTTTATATGGTTATACGGTAATGGTTTATATGGTTAACATCGTTATCTATGTTCTTCAAGCCATCTCATGTATTTTCAGAAGAATAAGGTATATTTATAATGCACTGCTAATTGACATTATGGTATAGAATACTTTCAAATTTAAAGTGTCTATGATAAGAAGCAACATCAGGTCACAAAATTAAGTTATTTCAAACACTCAGCTGAAAAAAACATGGTATTAATCTCATGAATTGATGTTTTGATGCTATGTGTATGCACCTGTTGCCTGGAACAATTGTCTTATGACAATTTAAAAAAAAAAAAAAAAAGTATATTCATGTATGATCATTTGAATGTTTGTTTGTTTTTTAAAGGTAGGACAGGTGTCATTTGATACAAAGGCAAAGGTGGTTAAGTCAGAAATGTGATGAAAAAACAAGAGGGATTAAAATGGTGTGAATAGAAAGGCGTCAGTAAAGACAAAAGAATTGATAGTTACAGTATATCCCAGCCGGAGAGGTGTGGATGGCAGGGGAGACAAAACATGAATGGGGCAGATTGCAGAACAAAACAATAGAGACGATAGACTTAATGGATACTTAGAAGAAGTGAATAAACATCAGTTAGTAGAGTTTTACAGATATTATCAGATTTGAAATAGAACATGGTCATGGACTTATAACTTATGGCTGCATCTTGATTTATTTTTATTTTTTTTAAAGCAACTTTTTCTGTCCATCCACCCCTTTAGAAGTCTGTGAACTCTCTGTCACTGTTTGCATTATTTAATTTTTTTGAATGTGTTTAGGGAGTATCAGAGTTTCATTTGGATGAAAGGTTGTTCGGTTGCTTAATAATATGTTAATCAGAAGATGTTTGTCCCTGAAAGTCGTCCTCTTGCTCTCTCTGTTCGCTCTAAAATGTGTGCGAACACGTTTATACTGATACACATGGACGTGCTGTGTGCTTGCCTCCTCTGGGAGACGTGTGAGGCTGTCCTAGCGTTTTTCATGCTGTTGTTATTTACTTTGCAAGTGTAGTGTGTATTACCTGATAACACAAGTATGTATGATATTGCCTAATAATGCACTAGTTTGCGGCACACGTGGCTTGACATGCTCTTCGCTTGATTCACATGCTGATGTCTTCCATTGAAGGGTGTATCTGGAGTGTGTGGATAAATGACAAAATAGTTAAATGAAATGAAGAAAAAGCTTAAGAATCCTCCAAGAATTAACAAGGTCTCTCTCTTTATTTTATCTCTGCACTCATTCATCAGGCCCACTCGCTTTCCCATAGGCACATGTTACCAAATGCATTTCTTTTTATCTATTCATCCTTCTCTCTCTGCCTGTATTACACGTGTTTGTCCATGCCGGTTTAGGGTCCTGAGTTGCATGTAGCAGTACAACCCCACTCCTGAGATTCATCCCTAATTGCCTGATTATTATTCACCACACACTTTTTCTTTCAGCCAATCCAAGGCCGGCTCTCTGTCCACTGGACCAGGCACAGACAGCAGACTCCCCATGTGCCTGAGTCAAACGGAGCATCTGCATGTGCGCAACAGCGTGCTTGTGTCCGTGTGAAAGTGTGTCCAGGTGCCGTGTGTGTGTGTGTGTGTGTGTCTGTGTGTGTGTGTGTGTGTGTGTGTGTGTGTGTGTTCTGATTGACATGCTCCTGCTGTGATTGTGTTCAGTCTTGACCCAGGCCACCAACTGAGCTCTGAATTATACAATACATACACACATACACTAGGGATGAGCAAAATTGCATAATGTACTGGTCTGACTTAGGGAAGCCCCATGTAATTACGATAATTAGTTAGTTTCATAACCTTTTTAGGGGATGTTCAAAAACAGATGGAAAGCAAGCGTTAGAATGGACCAGAATACAAGGTCTTATCTATTTTGAACTGCCTGCCTTGAAAAAAAGCATTGTGAAACAAGGCAACGGCCATAGACCTCCATCTGCACATATAGATAGACCAATATTTAAGAAAAATGAGGATCACTGACATATATTCAACAAATATATAAGTTAAATACCAGTATATCTAATATGTATTAAAATATTATTTTATTTTATTCACAGTGAGTATGTATAGTAACAAGGACATTGCTCCCTGTAGGCTGTTTCCTGCTGGTCTGACAGTAATAGTCTTGAATTGTATTGTTGAAGGCAGTGAATGTGTTACAAAACCAGCGTTTTGATGGCTGTAGCTGCAGTGCTTTCAATGGGAAAATGCTCAAGCACCGCACATTGCCAGTATGCTAAAATCCTTTCTGAGGTTGTCTCTAAATGCATCCCCTTTAAAGCAGCATCACCAAAAATATTAAAGGAGTGGTTGATTATGATTTCACTTTTTTAACTTTAGTTAGTGTGTAATGTTGCTGTTTGAGCATAAATTACATCTACATACAAGAGGAAGAGTTGTTGTAGTCGAGCACATTTAGGATTCTGCTCAAGCTGTCGCATCCGTCTTTTATTGTAATATAGTACGTAACACAAATGTAATAGCATGTCATAAAAGCAAGATGATCTTACAACAGTTCCCACATGAGCGATTTATAGATTATCCTGACAGAATATGCTAATCAATGACTTGAAGATAGTTAACTCCACATCAGCTACATAAATTCATGCACTAAACATTCAGAAACGTCCTGTTGCATTCTACTTCTTCTTGAGTCTCTCCATCATTGTCCGACTCCGGTTTGAACATAAAAGGCTGAACAGTTTCAGACATTTTCAATGCGTGTCTGCGTGAGGTAATCAGAGCTGCTAACATGAGCTCTTGAAGCTCCGCCCTCCTCTAGAAAGAGGGCTGGGAGCAGCAGGTCATTTGCATTTAAAGGGACACCCAAAAACACGTTTTATTTTAACATGCTACTGAAATTATCTGAGGGCTAATTTGAGACAATTTCACATTCAAGACTTATTTTACATCTTGTAAAAAGGGGCATAATAGGACCCCTTTAAAAGGAAATCATACATTTGAAAAAAGTAATAGATTGACTAGTGTAACTCAGATGGAACAGGAGGTATTGATCATGGAGCTACTGTGCTCCAAAGCCAATACATAAAACAGTACAGTTGAATTAGGTGATTAGTTGAATGCAAATTAATATCTTGAATTAAAAAGGTCTTTAACTCCGTTATGTTCCACATTTAAAGCTTGACCCAAAGCCTTTAAGACCCTTGGTCTGAAATCTTTTATACCAAGCAGTCAGTGTTTGTATTACTTAAATTTACCAATCAGCTTAGTTAACTGCAGCCGAAAAACAAAAAGCAAAGTGAAACTATGGTTATTGTTTAGTCCCTGCTTATGTTATGTTTGGTGTTTCTCTTTCCCTGCAGGTCAACCGACCCCACCCAAATGATCATCCTCTCTTGTTTCTCTTCCTGGTGGGCGGGGTCACGCCATCAGAGCTCCGCCTCATTCATGAAGTTGTCTCTAGCCATAAGTCAGGCACTCAGGTGGGAAGTCACTTCCTTTTCAATTATTCTCTGTTACACTACCATTCAAAACTTTTGGGGTCAGTAAGGTTTTGTTTTTAAGAAATTAATACTTTAAGTTTAATGAGTAATTTCTTTCCTACTTTTCTGAATTCAGGCAGCCTTAATGACTTACGCAGAGGGCACAACATTCAAAAAGAGACATAGCAAATACTATCCTACCTCATTACACATGCTACAAGTTACTAGTAATAACTATACATTATGCATAATTACATGCAAGGAACCCTAAACCAAACCCTAAGCCTAACCTTATCCCTGAAGTAAATGCATGTAGTTACTTAATATTACTCAGTACTTGTATAATTTGTAGCATTATAACAAGGACACCTTAAAATAAAATGTAATCTACTGTTTAACTGTATTTTGTATCAAATAAATGCTCACTTGATGAGCATAGGAGACTTATTTCAAAAACATTTTAAAAATCGTTCAGACCCTTACTGTTTTAACAGTATTTTAACTTCTCTTACCTGGTTAACATGTCTTTTCTGTTTTTTTCTGTTGTTGAAATAATACATATGAATAAAAAAAAAAATGTACCATATGAAATGAAAAAGCACTAATCATGAGCTATACCACTGGGTTTGTGTTTTAGTGCATTTTTGTCTGTTCCATCTCTCTTGTATTCATTGGGAATATTTAAAGAGCCCCTCATAACTCTTTCTCATCCTGTCTCTCTCTGCCTCTCTTTTTCTGTATCATTTACTCAGACTTGATTGGAGTGTGTGTCTGCACTCGTGAATGAATAGAGATGAAAACTGGGTCGAGTCAGTATGAAAGGAGTTTTGTTGATCAAAGTTGTCATGAATAAATCAAACATAATGAAAGCATAGGGTGGACTCTTATAGAACAGAAAGCCCACACATAGTCTGATCCAGGCCCACATCTGCGCTATACTGTGTGACAGAAACACACAGATGGGAATTTCATATACTAAATGAAAGTGCACCAAACATAACTAACTCACAGTGCCCTCCACTAATATTGGCACCATTGGTTTCACAGCCTGCACTGCATTGAAAAAATCTGCATTGTTTATCCTTTTGATCTTTCACTCAAAAATTCACAAAATGATAACCTTTCATTGGAGTAAAACAATTGAAAGTGGGTGGGGGGTCTCATTATGAAATAAATGTTTTTCTCTAGTTCACATTGAGTCTTCTTCTGTAATGCCTGATGAGTTTGGAGATCAGAGCCCATTCCTTCATCCAGAATCTCTCCAGATCCTTCAGATTCCCAGCTCTTCTCTTCAGGTCATCACTCATTCTCTGTAGGGTTCAGGTCAGGGGACTGGGACGGCCATGGCAGAAGCTTCATTTTGTGCTCAGTGACACATTTTTGTGTTGTGTTTGCTTTGGATCGTTGTCCTGATGGAAGATACAACCATGGCCGATTATAAGATTTTTTTATCCGTTGGTATTTGCTAGAATCAATGATACTATCAATCTGAAGAAGATGTCAAGGACCTCCAGCAAAAAAAAAAAAAAAAAGATCCAGCGGTATATTTAACCATGGGCATGGGGTACTTTTTTATCCCGGTTTGCTCCATATCCATCTTGTGGGTTTTCTGCCAAAAAGCTCTTTTTATAGTTTGATCTGACCACAGAACCAGGTCTCGTCTGAAGCTCCAGTCGTGTCTGACTCTGAATATGCTGGAGTTTGTTTTTGGATGAGCGAGGAGGATTTTCTGTAGGACCCCAAGACTCATCTAATTTCTCTGCACTCTCTCCAGCTGTGATCTTGGAGAGTCTTTGTCCACTCAAACTCTCTCTCCTCTCGTGCATTAGGACGATACAGACACGTCCTCTTCCAGGCAGATTCATAACATCTTTAGTTGATTGAACTTCTTAATTATTGCCCTGACGATGGGAATGGGGATTTTCAATGCTTTAGCTCTTTTCTTACAGTCACTTTATGTTTTGTGAAGCTCAACAATCTTTTGCTGCTCATCAGAACTATATTCTGTGGTTTTACTCGTTGTGATGAATGATTTAAGGGAATTTGACCTTTGTGTTTCCTCATATTTATATTCCTGTGGAACAGGAAGTCATGGCTGGACAATTTAATTCTCCTAGTCACCCTGGTGTGCTAAACATTTTTTTTTTTTAAATATGAATAGGAATATACTTCAGAGATATTTTACTCATAAGAATTTAATAATTGTGCATTGGAGAATTTTTTTTCTTCATAATGTGAGTTTACCCCCACTTTCAATTGTTTTACTTCAATGAAGAGTTAGAATTTTGTAAATTTTTTCAATGCAGATGTATTTTTTGCCCATATTTACCAAGAGTGCCAATATTAGTGGAGGGCACTGTAAGATGTCCAGGGGAGTGAAAAGGACAGAGCGTTCTGTAAAGCCCTTTAGAAGTGATTTTCAAAATGAAGGTCTCAGATGAGCCAAATCATCTTCATCTTTCACCATAGAATACAAAGCATGTCCTTACCTCAGCACATGCGTCAGCAGGTGCAGTTATGTGCTGCTCTATTCATCTTCAAGTCCTGGTTAATAACATGCAAGCTAATAATCTTGCAGAGCCAGACTTTTGACTGTTGCCTCTACGAGTTCGGCCCACTTTGCAGATTATTGTGGCCAAAACCTGCACATATAGAGAGTAAAAGACCTGACAGATGTGTAAAACAACCAACAACGGTTTGCTCTTTAGCCTTTATACCAATTACCCCCATACAAGTTTTGTTGTTGTTGTTTGTTTTTTTGTTCAAGGAGGTCCAGAGAAATGTATTTATATAGCACTTCCATATACAGTGTGAGGTCAGTACGTTTATTTTTATTTATTTATTTTATTATTATTAAAGAAATGAATACTTTTGTTAAAGTTTTAGTGACAGTAAAGACATTTATAATGTTACAAAAGATTTCTGTTTCAAATAAACGCTGTTCTTTAGAACTTTCTAGTCATCAAAGAATCCTGAAAAACAAACCCCTAGTTTCAGACCAGGCTTAAGCCTAGCCCCAGACTAAAATGCATGTTTGAGCTGTTTTAATTTAAAGCAACTTGGACTAACATATCTTAAAATATATCAGTGCCACTGTTTTGTCTCCAGATAAACACCAGTAATGTTTATAAAGGCTACTTAAATGCCCTAATTGAACTAAGGCCTAATCCTGGCTTAATCTAAACCCTGTCTGTGAAACCAGGACAAAATGTATTACGGTTTCCACAAAAATATTAAGCAGCACAACTGTTTTCACCACTGATGATAATATTTTACATTTTCTTGAATTCTTGAAATTTTCGTGAGCAACAAATCAGCATATTAGAATGATTTCTGGTTAATAATGCAACAACGAAGATTGGAGTCATTTTAATAAATTTTGAAATAGCACAGAAATAGCAGAGGGTGATCAATCTATAGATCATTTTAATACGAGTGTGTGTATTTGTACAGTATGCCTGATGATTAGATTGTTTTGTGTGTGTGTGTGTGTGTGTGTGTGTGTGTGTGTGTGTGTGTGTGTGTGTGTGTGTGTGTGTGTGTGTGTGTGTGTGTGTGTGTGTGTGTGTGTGTGTGTGTGTGTGTGTGTGTTCATGTTTTTCTATCCCGGTGGGATCTTCAACCTGAATGCACACTGACTCATGTGGACTCGTGTCACTGTGGGGACCTAAATTGAGGAAACAAGCTTATAAATCATACAGAATGAGTGTTTGATTTTTTTTTTTTTTTTTTTTTATTTAACGTAAGGAGAGAGAATATACAGTTTGTACGCCTATGGAGAGTCCCCGCAAAGATAGTGAACCAGACATGTGTGCGTAATATATTTTCTTTCTCTTTTCTCAGGTATTCGTGATGTCTACTAGACTGCTGAGACCTTCCGATGTCCCTCACTTACTCTTCAACACTGACAGGCTCAAACCTGACATTGGGGTGTGAAGGGACTAAACACACACACTTCTGGCTGTTAAATAGATTCTATCCAACATAGTTTGCCTTTTGTGTGTCGTGTGAGTTTCAGATCTATCTGATCAAAAAAATCACACATTTAAAATGGTTTAATGAATAGACAGAACAGACTCCTGTTCCGTGTCATTTCAAAAACATCCCATTCCAATATTTTCACATTTTGTTGCATATGACCAATGACCCCGTCTTACCTTCAAGAGAAAGAATAAAGTCACAGTTTGTGTGTCAAAAATTTGTTTGTTTTTTTACAGCGTGTACATTTTTAGTCACATCTGTTGCCAGATACAACACATTCTGCAGTTCGGTTCTTACAATCAGCCATGTGTTGATTCTCTCGGGAGCTTCCCTCATCCTTCACTCACTTCAGTGCTGTTGGAGAAGTGACAGATGGGGAGAGGGCACAGGTCAAAAAAGGGTGGGGACAGCTATTAGAGCAGCTCTCTCTGTTCTTCCTTCACTTTCTCACACTTAACACTTTACTTGGCTATCTAAAAGGGGCATGATGGGTAGTTTTAGGGGTAGGGTTAGTGTAAGGGGAGAGAATGTACAGTTTGTACAGTATAAAAACCATTACATCTATGGAGAGTCCCCATAAGCCACGTATACAATATGACTTGTACATATGCCTTACACAGGGTGTGTGTGTTTCTAAAGAGATATTTTCTCAAAGTTTAGCCAAGTAGACACGCATGCTGTACCCTCTATGCATCTACGGGTGTATATCTCACTCTCAGGTGATTTGGGTTTTTTCGCATTTGCCAACAGCGATTACAGCAGGTGTCTAACATAGACGCTAAAACACCTGAAATCAGTTACGTTTTTGCACCTTTATCTCCTTACATTCTCTTCACACACATTGATTTGTCAAATGTTTATTTAGGGTCTTGGTAGTTTGTGGAAAAATTCAGCATTAAAACATAAGAGGTTCAGGTTTGGGTCAGTAAGATTTTAATCAAAAAAATATCACTTGTATCAAGACTGCGGTTTTTTGAAAATGTGAATTTGAAAGTTGTGTGGAAACACTTTTTCAGGATTCTTTAAATGGAAAGTTCAAAAGTACAGCATTTATTTGAAATGTATAATCTTACAAAAGATTTCTATGTCTTTACGGTCACTTTTGATTAATTTAGTGTACTTGCTAAAAGGATGAAAAACAGTAGCATATGAAAAGGAGTGGTTAAACGGTAATATCATAGACCTTGTAAACTGGCCAGGTCCTCTCTTAAGGCTCAATTGAAGAAAAAAAAAAAAATTCAGCTAAATTTAGTATGGATTTCTCCATTGTCTCCAATCACACAGTCAGAAAAAAGAAAAAAGTACTGTCACCCTAAGGTACAAAACTGAAAAGGTACCAATATGTACCTTTAAAAGGTAATAATCCACACTCTTAAAGTACTGATATGTACCATTTAGGGATGAGTTAGGTACAAAGATGTACCTTTTCACTTTTGTACTGCCCCAGTGACACTGTACCTTTTTTCTGAGAGTGCAGGTCAGTTTACATGGGATGAATGGGTGTTGCATGATCTGGTTGGGTTGAAAGTGCATAAAAAAAAAGTCAGAAGCAAGACTTTTAGTTTTTAAAACAACTCTTTATTTCAAAAATCACAATCAAATAACAAATAAATAACTCTGAGCTTCAGCCCTTTGGCTTTTTTTTTTAAAGTGCATTTATACTGAAAAAAAAAAAAAAAAAAAAAACTACTCCACTATTCAAAAAAAAGTGGCACAAAACAGTTTTACACAAAACCAGGAGAAACAGTCTGGCCTAGTAGGGCTGTAAGAGATACACACACTCTCACTTTTATATGCTTAGCTGGAGTGCCTTGTCCTTTAACAATGCCTCCATTCAGCTCGTAAAAGCCTTGACCACAAGGAACAAAAACTCCGTCTCTCCCATGCCTTTCAGAAATGCAATTCTTAAAATAGTCTGTTTTGCAGCCTTCATCTCTGTTACCAAGAGAATTCGGTCTTAAAGGTTCACAGGTAAGGCAGTGTTAATGGTGTTTGTCTCCATCGGTTCCATTCAGTCTTTGCACTGTCCCTCTTTAAGGCGTTACGACCACGTCTCCCAGAATCCTGCGGTGTCCACATGGATATAAGTGACAGCAACACAAGTGTCCACCAGCACTGGGACCGACAAGTGAAAATGTGAGCATTCACCAGACTTTGTTGTTTCTTCAGCAACCATGACACAATCAGAGGTCAAGTTTCAGGGGCCTCTGTTTGGAACCGGTCTGCTGATCAACGGATCTCAGGAACGTCCAAGGAGTGAGATCTATACATTCAGCGTCACTGCTCCCGATATCTTCTCTTCTCCTTAGAGCCTTCCATCTCTGTTAAGCGTGCACTTATCCTGCTAGTGTTCAAACCCTCTTCACACGGAAGTGACGGTCCGGACCTTGGCCGACAGCACCTGTTTGAAGCGCCTCTTCAGGTCTTGCATGTTGGGGGATTTGGGCCTGGGAATGAGGGGAGATCTTTTCTTCTCTGTTCCGGATGAAGCTGCATTGATGGGGGTCTGAGGCTGCTGCTTGGCCAGATCCACGCACAGTCTATGGAAGGCACCGTGGACCTGGCTGTAGTCCTCGCTGGCGGACACCTCGTAGAAGGAGCAGCCCAGCGCTGAAGCCAGCAGAGGACCTTCTTGGGCATCCACACGCCTCACATGGAGCAGATCGGCTTTATTGGCCACTAGGATGATTGGCAAGGACCGGTCGGTATGGGCGCGGGTAACAAGCTGGTGGAGCTGGCCAATGAGATCAAAGCTTCGGCAGTCGGTTACGGAATACACCATAACTACGGCATCCGCCCATTGAATGGAGCGAGACATCTGGTCAGTGCAGCTCAGTCCATTAGCATTCACCTGAAGAAAAAAAAAAAAAAAAAAACATTTGTCAGTTATGTAACATCTGCTTAGTTTACTCTTTCTTCAGTAATGTAAACTAATGAGGTGTGAGCAATAAGCATCATTTGCTATTGAACTGAGATTTAGCCAGCTAAAATTTACAGAGTCTTTCACCCTAGTCAAAAAAAAAGAAAAGGCATTTTGTGGTTTTGGACAACTGCCTGGTTTAGGAACAGAGCCTTGCATGCCAAACTTGGCACTAAAATCTCTAAAGACATCAGCCCTGTAATTGAATTAAAATCCATTCTCTAATTTTGAAAGCAGAGGGATAATTTAGATGGGCTGGTCTACTGTAACGGTTCTGAAGTGCTTATTCATATCCCTAAAACCCGCTGAGCTCTGCTGAAACAGCAAAACCTCCCAACCGCTGCTACAAATATCCCACAGCGCCGCCGCGAATCATTCTGCAGAGTCGGATCTTTTTAATGAACCGGCTCATAATAACGATTCGTTAAACTCGATCTGAATTGGACTAACAGAATGCAGCTTAATGTATTACACGTAAACCGTTGGTTTAAATGCACATTTAATCAAAATCTTATTTCAGCCGTTGATTTTTAACGTTTATTGAAAATGAAAAGTTACGCAGCGGTGACGCGAACAGTTTAATTATTCGAACCGGTTCTTTGAAACAAAAACGTTATTCGAAAGGACCGATTCGATTTCGATGAAATAATTCTAACGGTCGTCAAGCTGCAGTACATGAACGCGCTGCCCCCATACAGGAGTGCAACAGACGGCATCCCGCTGGCCAATTAACCCCGAGAGTTAAACACAAACCCGGAAAAACACAAAGGAAGCGCTAAAAGACAAAAGGCGGAGGTATGCGCTCATTCTACACTTCTCACCCGTGTAAGAGCAGCGTGGGAAAGATGCCCTGAGAGCACATAATGTGATTGAACGTCAGATTTTTACCGTTAATAACAACTTACTTGAACACCAGGCGTGTCTTGAACTTGAATGGCCAGTTGTTCTCCGTCTATCTGCACTTCTCTGGAGTACAGGTTGCCTGTCACGCAAAAAAACGCGGAATTAATAATGAGTTTAAACGGTGTTTTCCAAACCGGTTGACTTGGAAAGATGGGAAAACTTACCAACGTTTCTCTCGTAGTCACCAATAAACCGCTTCGTGAGGAAACGAACCACCAGCGCTGAAGGGAATAGACATGAATATTAAAATCATACAAGACACGAATTTACAATTAATTAGTGATATTAGATTATTATAAGCTTTAGAATGGTTCCACAAACGTACCGGTTTTGCCGACCCCACTTCCGCCGATCACTGCGAGCTTAATGACCCGGTTGGACGGGCACTCGGCGCTCGGGTACTCCGCAATGGTGGACATGTTCTGGATGAGACGCATTTTGGACACGATCCAAAGCCTACGATGGCAAAAAATCCACAGACGCCGTTAAAGTAATGTCAGAATCGAAGTCAGCCGACGGCATGCGAGCAAATGTTGTCTTTCAATGATAAATATTTCCAGACTCCTGCTGGCTGACCACACCAAGACTGCAATTTGGCTTTCTGAGCCGAGACTGGAGCCTTGGGTTTATTTATACAGCCACAGATGTGCTCGACTCTGATTGGCTAACTGCAGACAACGGTCACAATCCCTCGCCCCGCCCACTACTTCACGTGCGCGAGCTGTTTATAACTAAAATAAAAAGAGAGAGAGAAAGAAAGACTCGGGCTCAGTCGCTTCAGCGAAACAGTCGCCGAGGAGGACCATGAGATGTAACTGTCCACCTAGCCTGTGGATATGATATGTTTTGAACGGAGTTTAGTCTTGTGAGTGCTGATATCGTTCAGTTGTAAATGAGTGACTTCAAACGCGTGTAATGAGAATGTTATCTAGTCCCAATGATCTCTAAGCGCTTAATGTGTCACTTGCAAAGTATGTGTGTGTTGTTCTTCTTTAGCCTAGCCGATGAGAATGAGCCATTGATCAGCATCCCCATAGACTCTCGCCTCAGGACCTGTAAATAAATAAATTACTCTCTCTCTCTCTCTCTCTCTCTCTCTCTCTCTCTCTCTCTCTCTCTCTCTCTCTCTCTCTCTCTCTCTCTCTCTCTCTCTCTCTCATATGCATTTGTCAATTTTGCCAGATTAGAACCTTTATTTTTGGTTTAAGGAAATATTTTTCGTACTGTTATTCATTTTGAGGAAAAAAAAAAGATTAGTATGCCAGTTGCTGAACTGTTTTAGCCCAAGCAAAATTGTGTTAATTTTAAATAAAACTTATTTGTGTAAGTAGGAGAAAGCAGAATGCAGTTGCTTTGTATAATATTATAATATGTGTGCAAGAATATTGATTGATTTTACTTTCCACAAACCTATGGATGATCTTATCACTTGATTTTGGTGTTTACACGCTTCTTGTGAGCTGGGTTTGCTCTTATTATATATGCATATTGTAATTTAAATTAATTGTAAATTGTATTTGTAATAAAGGTTTGTTAAAAGTCTCTCTCTCTCTCTCTCTCTCTCTCTCTCTCTCTCTCTCTCTCTCTCTCTCTCTCTCTCTCTCTCTCTCTCTCATTATTTTCAATTTCAAATGTATTGCCATGATTGTTTTACATACGATATTGCCATAGCATGCTACACAGTAAAAGCAGTGTCAGGAAAAACAAAAATGAATGAATAAAGTAAATCAATAAAACATGTCTGTACTGAATATGCTGATCAAGCTTTGTCTGGTGTAAAACATGCATCAGTAACGGACAGAGCTCATCGTAGTATTTTTCTGTCTGCATGCGCTCATGGAAATAACCAAATTGTCATTTGCATATTTTATTTCCCATCTCGCATAAGAATTGATATGCATGTGTTGTATTGCTTTCAGTTGTATGCGCTCACCATGTGTATTGCCCTAAATCGGTGTATTTGGCGAAACAGCATATTTCTATGATGAATCAGAGCTTATTGTGTTAGCTTCGCAATATAGATTGGCCATTGAACATCACAGTCAAAATGTTTGACATATTCAACCATGTGTTTACATGACATGCAGTTATGAGACTCAGTATACAGCCAAAAGATCTGTGATTGCTTTAGTCAGGGGACTGTTTTTTTGTCTTCATCCAGAAGCTCAAGAGCAAGAACAGATTTATCTCATGGTCCTGCAACCTGTAGTATTAGCCTGGGGTTCCCTCTGGAATTTCAGACTGATTTTTGGACTAATGGTTTTCGATTTATGAGTACAATAAGGTCTGTACTAGTTAACTCTGTTTTAACAAACTTTCGCATTTTGTTCTACAACATAATTTGCACAAAGTGACACTCATACCGCAAATGTGAGTTTTGTTATAGGGACTACAAATACCACAAAACGGTCGAGATTCCCGGGGGAACCCAAAGCAAATTATCCTTCCAAGTTTGCCAACAAATTGACATCAGGATTGAACCGCTTTATTTAGTGCACTCTTCAGCATGTTCAGTCGATGACGAACATTAAAGGAGTACTGGACCCAAAATGAACATTCTGTCATCATTTATTCACCCATTCTAAACGTGTGTGACTCTCTTTCTTCTGTGGGATACAAACAAAGACATTTTAAAGGACTGTTTTCGTCCAACAAAACAGCATTGGACCTAATTGATTTTCATTGCATAGACCAAAAACATTGATGCATTGTGTTCCATAGAACTATTCCTTTAACGTAGGAGCTCTATTGCTTGTTGTTTTGATGGCAAGTGTGCATTAAGTGCACCACAGAGTGTGTGTGGGTGTGCTTTTGGTGTCTTCAGCATGTTCTGACTTGTCTTGGTCCCTCAGTAGTAGTCGGGGGGGAGTGTGTGTCATTGGGGGATGCTTACTGACGTCTCAAAGAAGCCATTGACCCTGCCCCCAACACCCTACACATGCAGCAGGCTAAACCCACTCTGATTACACCCATATGTGAATACAGACAACTATCACTGCTAGCGTGTGTAAGTGTATGTGTTCTATGCTCATGTCAGACTCTATGAGAGTAATTAACACATTGCATAAGTGCTTTTCTCTCTGAAGTCTTCCTAATGTTTGATCTTGCAGTGTTCGTGTTTAATGTCATTGTGCTGTAGCGTTTTTGAGGTTTTTGTCTCATCAGTTTCAGAGGATCAAAGTCTAACCTTGTTTTTGAACATGCACTCATCTGCGTCTCATAGTGATTTTTTATTTTATTTTATCTCACCTACTAACACTTCTTGATTGTTTGTGTGTTGTTAAAAGAGAACAGCAAATTTAAAGGTATAGTTAGCCTAAAACTGAATAGTCTTTCATCATTTACTCACCCTCATGTAACCTGTGTTGTTATTAACTAAAACTATTAGTAAGAATTGTTTTCAGTAATTGAAAGGAAGCTGAAATAACATAAATATTAAATTAAAAACTTAAATGAAAATTTAAAATGTTGCCAAAGTTGAATTACTAAAATTATTAAAACTTTCCTGTTTTAGCTTTCCTGTAGCTCAAACAACAAGGGCGTGGCGCTAGCAACTCCAAGGTCATGGGTTCGATTCCCAGGGAAAGCAAGAACTGACAAAATGTAAAAATGTGTACCTTGAATGCAATGTAAGTCGCTTTGGATAAAAGCGTCTGCCAAATGCATAAATGTAAAACAGACACGTAAAAACAAAATGACTAAAACCTAAACTGAAATATACAAATAAACTCTAATTCAAATATTAAGAAATAGTATAAAAGGCATACAGAAATAACATTTTTCCAGGTAGGAACAACACAGAATAAAAAATTATTGTAAATAATTGCGACTTTTTAAATCTCGATGTATGCAAGATGTAACATCAGAATTGCGAGTTATAAAATCAAAATTCTGAGAAAAGAATTGCTCTTTGTAGTTCGCGAGTTTATCACAATTTTGAGAGAAGTCAGAATTGCGAGTTATAAAGTCAGAATTGCGAGATATAAACTCGCAGTTATCTTTTAAATTGTTTTATTCCGTGGCGGAAACAAGCTTCCATCAAAAGGAGACTCTTTGAAGAATGTTCATGCTGTTCTTTTACATCTTTACCATCATGAAAGTAGTTTAAACTATTCATGTACTATTTTCCCAAGTCTACTGAAGTCATACAGTATTGATTCATATATGCATTAGTACATACATTTTGATTAAGGAATTTTAGTTGTTATTCACTAATCTTGCCTTGCAAATCTTGCTTGAGAGCTGTGGTCACCATTCACTTTCACAGCATCTCATTTTGACTTGCACAAAAGAAAGTAAGGTTTTGAAGGACATGAGGGTGAGGAAATGATGTCAGAATTAACACTTTCTATATGGACTGTTTTGCATCTGATAACTTCCCCCCTCCATCCGTCTTTCGTCCACACTCATGCGTTAGTCTGTGCAGGTATGCTGGCGGTGGGCCCTGCGTGATTATGAGCTGGTATGAATATATGATAAGAGGAGGCCTTTGCTGAAATATGAAACTGATGGTACTGATTCGTCAACATTCGACAGGTCCTTGCAAGCTGGAACATTAACACTCACATGCACATACACACCTTTCACTGTTTTGTTCACCACATCAGAGCCACCTAAATGAGTGGATGTCATTTAAGGCCTTTGGTATGTTTAATGAGGATGAAAGGAAACTGCATTTATTTTTGGTTTTTCTGTGTCATCTTTTAACATTAAGCACTACAATGATATTTTGCCCTTTGCCTATAGGTGGAGAAGAAAGAAAGACTCAGACAGGTGCTAAGAAAGAAGGATGGATGATATTTAAAGCTGGGTGAATGAGAAACAATATTCGGATATTGAAGGTATGAATTCACAGGAGAATATACTGTATATTATTATATAATATTATAAGAGAATGAAAGATGTGTTTTATGCTCACCAAGGCTGATTTTATTTGATAAAAATACAGTAGAAACAGTAATGTTGTGAAATATTATTACAGTTTAAAATAACTTTTAAATGCATGAATGTTTCGCCAGTCATTATTACATATTTGGGTCTTTAGCGACCCGGATCTATATCTAACACGGATGGATCTCTACCTGTCGTGATAATATAAAACTCTCCTGATATTAGAGTAACAATTACTGAAGATTAATATAAAGCATATTTCATTACCTTTTGGAGCTCGTAAGGGTTCCGTTTGAGCAGATGTTTCATACCATCATCAGTGTCCTCATCAGAGCTCATTTCCCAGTACATTCAGCATCTCAAACATATTCTCAAAACGATCATTTTCATCATCTTCAAAATCAATATTTTGATCACTGACAGCTTCTTCACCAGATCCACCAAGTGACAGTGGCACAACTTTTTGATTGCGTTCAGTATTTGCTCTGTATTAAATCATTGACCCATTTCAAGTTTTGCTGATTCTTCCTATTCTTTTGTTTTCTGCCTGCGGTAACTATGAGTGAAACGTCACTTAATCATTGTGTATCAAACATTGCCACCTTGTGGAATAAAGGTGAATTGCACTTGCACTTGTTAACCACATATTTATAAGTCTACAGTTTACTCACTGCAAAGTCTACTTCAATTATTTTATTCCACTTTATCCTTATTTGTTACCTTTTTTTTCTCTTGACTTGATTATTTATAATTCTACAGATATAGACATATATATATATATATATATATATATATATATATATATAGAGAGTACTTTTTTTTTATATCCTATTTCTATTATAATTTCTTCCTTGTGTTTTTAACTGTGAATTTGCACTGTCCATGGAGCGGACCTGTTTACATTTCACTGCCGGTTGTATATTCTGTATATAACTGTGTATGTGACAAATAAAACTCTTGAATCTTGAATCTTGAATCTTGAATCTTATTCATTCATCAAAGATTCAATTACTGTTACACTGTTACACACCTCGGGTCGTTAGCGACCCAATAACATTTTTACAAAAATTAATGGGAAAACAGGCATTCTTTATATCTTTTTTTTTTTTCTTGTTATATTGTTTATAATGAGTTGATTGACGTCCTGGATCACAAAAGACCAGAGGTATTAAAGGTTAAAATTAGTGCTGTTCTATCAGTTAATTGCATCCAAAATAAAAGTTTGATTATATATATATATGTATGTAAATACACACACATGCATGTATATACATATTTATGTATATATGTATATATATATATATATATATATATATATATATATATATATATATATATATATATATATATATATATATATATATAATATAAATATATATACACAACATGCAAATATTTCTTATATACACATGAATGAGTGTGCATTTATATATACACATAATAACTATACAGAGTACACACACATTATTATTATATTATGTAATCACAAACTTTTATTTTGGATGCAATTAACTGATTTGACAGCACTAATTAAAATGTAATTTATTCCAAACCTGAGTTTTCAGCATCATTTCTCCAGTCTTCAGTGTCACATGAAATCATTCATGTGAAATCATTATAATATGATGATTTGCTGCTCAAGAAACATTTAATATTATTATCAATGTTTAAAGCAGTTCTGCTGCTTAACATGTTTGCCAAACGCATGATTCTCTCTTTTTTCACAATTCTTTGAATTGAAAGTTCAAAAGAACAGCATTTGTTTCAAAGCACTTTTAGATCCAGTGTTTTACATTATGGCTGAATTTAGTGTTTACATATTCTTGATTTTCTTCCCTCAAAGTTCAAGCAGACATATTCATTTTAACAGATTTACAGAAGCTTCCTTTCACATCTGTGGAAAAAAAGTTCTCACTCTTGTAGCAACATGTACTTGTAGTGTCTTGTCTATAATGCTAATGCTAGCACCAGTTCTCCACTCACTGTCAACGCTAATAAGCCTGTGTTAACTGTTAGTATGTTGTCTGATAACAAAAGGCCCAGGTGCTGCACGACAGGAAGCGTCAATACACTCGTCAGAGGTGAGGACAGAGCGCAATGTCAAGTTATTTAACATGCTGTTGAGGACACGTCCAATTGGGTCTTTCATCTAATTGTCACCTAGTTAGAGTAGTGTGAGGTGGGCATGAATGTGTGTGGCCATTTGTTTGTCAGGTTCTGGGGGATTATGATCTTTAATATGCATTTTCAATATCTGTATGCAGGCTTATAATTGAACCAGCAGACACTTGACATGAAGAATCCACATCAGGAGAGGCCAGGTTGACAGGAGATGAGCAGGGAGGTGTCGCTCACACAGGGGTAACAACAGAGCTGGTGGGAGGCCGGGTCAGTAGCGGGGTAATACAGCCTCCCCGTAGGGGGGCAATCAATGAGGCAGGGGAGGTCTGAGCGGACAGTTATTAGAGATTCAGCACAGAATGTGAAGTAAATGCTACAGAGTTAGAGAGTTTTAGCAATATGTAGGTTAAGTGTTTGAAGTGTTGAAAGGATTCAGCGTCCTCTTCAGAATGTAGAATAGACTGATTTAGATGGATTATGGGCCTGCCTGCCTCTAATGCTGCTGATGTGTGCACACTCTCCCTCACATTAACACAATTACCTGCACTGGATGTGTGTCTGCTTTAATAGATAAATCAAGATGTATGCCACTGTCTGATTCAAGCACCTAATGCATTAGGCAATGTAAAGTCCTCTTTACTGCAATGGCGGCAAAGTGACCCACAAAACTTTAAATAATAATTATATAAATTTACACTAAGATAAATAGACGTTAAAAAGATTGTGATCAGTAAGATTTCTTTTTGTAAAGAAATTGATACTTTTAATCAGCAAAAACGCATTAAATGGATCCTCATTTTAATGTTACAAAAGATTTTCTTTATGCAAAAAATATATATATATATATATATTAAGCAGCACAACTGTTTTCAATATTGATAATAATAATAAATGTCTCTTGAGCAGCGAATCAGCATATTAGAATGATTTCTGAAGGTTCACTGAAGACTGGAGTATTTTAATGTTTTAACATTTTAAAACATTAAAACTGTTATTTTAAATTGTAATAATATTTCACAATTTTGCTGTTTTTGCTGTATTGATTGGTGAGCAAAAGGGACTCCTTTAAAAATAAAAATAAAATAATAATGATAATTATATAGGCTTAATACATTTTACACCACAGACTGAACAAAATGAAGCATTGCTTGGGCATTGGTTGAGCTAAATTGGTATTATCTAATTGTGTACTTAAATTTAACAGCTGATTGGTTAATTGTAATCCATACCTTTTATCAAAGTTATCTGACATTATCAATTTGTTCTGACACAGTTTAACTGAGTTCTTGTCATATTTTATTACCATTTTCTAAACTATAGCAAATAAACTGTGATAATGAGAAAATGTTGAAGGTGTCTGAATACATTTAGCTTTGACTGTGTATATACATAACTTACTGAACCCAAACTTTTGAATGGTAGATGTTTTTATATTCATATAAATATACTGTCTGTCTGAGTTGGGGCGTCAGTTAAAGAATCATGATAGAAACAAATTAGTATTGATCATAAGTTGTGAATGTTGACTTAGTTTGTGTGCATGTTGAGTATTATTGATAAAGAAACACAACTGGTTTAGCCTTTTTATGAGGACACTGGCTTGTGTAACCCAACTACATGTCCCATCATTCTCTGTAGCCACATGAGAATGATAAAACACACAGATATAACATCAATTACACACCTAATGAGCTTCCTTTGATCTTCATTATGTTGCATTAGCACTAAAAATCTGCTCATCTTTTTTCAGGAAGTGAAAATGAGATAGAGGGAGAATTATAAAATTGTCCAGCAAGTTCGTTCATTCCAACTAAAATGACTTAATGCACATCGTAACTATGATTTCCTGTAAGTAGGGCCTTTCTAGAAAGATCCTAACATCTGCTACTATAGCTGACTTTGCTGTCCAGCAGAGGCCTGTCAATAGCACATGCTCACAGGAGCTCAAACCTTTTCATTGTGATCCATGGAGAGGGCTCCTCTACGTCTGATAGGCTGACTTCTCTGAGGGGGTCCAATCTGTTCACAAAAGATACAATCAAGAATTGAGTAATAGACCATAAGTACATTAGTGGCATTGGTGAATTTTAACATGCTTGTTTAAAGTACCCAACAACACTTTGAAATGTGAAAGAATTCTGTTCATAGATCTTAACTGTGTCTGATAGTGTGTGTGTGTGTGTGTGTGTGTGTGTGTGTGTGTGTGTGTGTGTGTGTGTGTGTGTGTGTGTGTGTGTGTGTGTGTGTGTGTGTGTGTGTGTGTGTGTGTGTGTATATATATATATATATATATATATATATATATATATATATATATATATATATACACACACTACATTTTTGCTACCAATACAAAATATACTATACATATTTTAGTTATATATCTGTAAGGTGTCCACAGTCACATCCACAATTAGCTTTAAGCTCATCAGAGGTACAGTGTGTATAGAGCTGCAGATGCTATTGTTTTTGGTGTTTTTGTTCTTGATAAGGGATCATTGTCAGAACAAACATTTTGTCATGCTACTGAATTACCTTTCCCACAAAACTTCCTATGCGGATGCTAAGATCCACTGATAACTCTATTCTTCCGCGCTGTTTATCTCACTCACAGGACCGTTAGCATCTCAACAGCTATTGGAAATTCTTTCTCCTGCTTCTTTTTTCTCCCCTCTGTTCTGACAAAGGATGAGAGATTGTTTTTTCTCATTGAGATGTAAACACTCAAACATGTTTACTCTATTTGCATTTGTCTGCATGTCAACACACTGCAGCGAGCTGAGGATTTGAGGAGAGAAAAGTGTGGTGGGTGGGGGTGCTCGTGTTAGTAGCTGAATCACAATGGGCCACAAAACACACACACTGAGGAATGTGCCCCAGGCTTGTACAGTATTGTGTCCTGGGAGCTCAGCGGGGTAGTACTGCACTCACATACCTGAACAGAGCTGAAGCGGAAGATAGATTGGGCTAATAGCACTAACCGTCTTATAGCGTCTGCCCCAAAAATGTGGCAAACTTTGCGAGATACTGTATGGTCACTGTGATTTTGTTCCTGGGTCAACATATTTTGTCCAATTTTATTTTGTCCTATCCCTACCCTTAAACTATACCTTTACATAACTTACCCCTAAAAATCATAGTGAAATGATGGGTGAATAACACCTAACCCTGGTTGTAAGCCTAACTTGACATAAACTGTAAACTTGTCCCTCAAATCTGATTGGTTGATTGGAATGTTGTTCCTGGATCAACAAGGATGTTGATCCAGGAACATGTTATACTTGGTGAAAGGTTTGAGAATTGGGTATATGCAGTGTTAGGATGTTTGCTTATTTATTTATTTGCTTGTTTTACACCATTTTGTGTTTGTGAGAAAGCATTTAAAGGGAAAATTCTTTCATCCCTTACTTATTCCAAACCAATATGACTTTCTTAAAATGCCCCATTATGCAATTTTAAAGGCGCCTAATTTAGTTTTGGAGGTCTTCTACAACAGGTTTACATGCACCAAAGGTCAAAAAACACTTTAATTTTCTCATAATATACATTGCACATCAGCACATCTCAAACGACTCGACGGTTAAATCAGTCTCTGTAAATCTCTCTGTTCCACGAGCTACTCTGCTCCAATTGGCCAGATGGCCCAGTCTGTTGTGATTGGTCTACCGTGTACAGCGTGTTTTGGAAGCCACATGCCCATCACCATAACTGAACTTCAGCTCTGGAGGCTTCCTAAAGCTCAGAGATTGTACACAAGACGGCAACAATTATGTTGATTTTATCATATCAATCCGAGTGTGAGATGATGAAACATTGAAGAACTAGTTATTCAACCCGAACCTCCATCTCAAGGACGACCTGAGCAGGAGTTTCTCAGTAATGCTACTCATTTTGAGGTTCATTATGAGATGTTGCAGCTGTGTGTGTCCAGCAACAAACCCATGTGTGTATTTCTCATTTATTGCGGTGTGCATTTGGGAACAGTATCAATAACAGCGCATACGTTAGCCGAGTACTAATGTCAATGACTGATAAAACAAATCTTATCTTTACTCAAAGAACGACAGACGATCTGCATTAATACACACAGTTTGAGGTGATAGTGGCCCACAGCTGATGAGCAGAAGTATTTCAGTAAGACAGTAATAACGCGAGTTAGCCAGAAACTTACACAATATAAAACATAAAACTACATGTTTTGAAAACCTAGTAGAAAATATATACATCAATAATTGTTCGTTCTTACAGGTTGTGATTCTGAGGAGCTGGTCTAAATAAACTGGTACTGACCCATCTTTCAAGAGCAAGTGTTTTGCGAATCCCACGTTGAACTCTGAGATTTAAGAAGCAGTCGTCAGTAAAATGACGTTTGAGGGTTAAGTTGTTCGCCGGTGGACGACGTTCAACATAGGCGGGCATTATGCAAATGTTTTATCTAATGACGTAGAACTATAACGCAGTGAGATTTGAATTACAGACGACTCGTTTAGGCAGGTCAGAGTCGATTCTTTCTTTTGGGAGACAATAACTTTAATTATCGTGCACTTTTGACTTTTGCAGAACTTTACATTCACAAACAGCTGTATAACACACTGCATGAAAGGGAATAACAACCATAATTGGGGCACTTTAAAATACAAAGGAGAAATTTTGAAGAATGAGCTGATCGCTCTTTTTTTTGTGCAATTACAATAAATGGAGCCTAGAGCTTTCAAGCTTTAAAAAATATGTACAAACACCATGGAAGTATTACTAAAGCTGTAATAAACAATTCAGATGACCTGGAATATAGCACAATATCAAATGGGGAGTGTCTGTAGCCTGCAAATAGCCTGGCTTGTTGGCAAAGTCTATTTACACTATAACTTCACCCACCAATGTCTGGTTGGGCCAGACAAAAATCACAAAAAAGAGGCTAATAACAGGAGCAGTGGCGTGGAGAATAAGGCAGGCGGCAGTAACTTTTGATATGATCGACATATGTTCCAATCTGTCATTTGTCTGAACTCATTCGTCTCCCTTTTCCCATTTATCATATCGAATAGCGTTTATTTCAAATAAAAATTAAGAAAATATTTGAAGACTGGAAATAAAGTGCCTAATGGGTATTTAATAACACTGTTTATCAGGTAGGGTTAGGGGTAGGTGTAGGGAGGGCCAGAAAAGATGGCATCCATTTAATGATTTTATTAAATATAATAATTTACACTCAATATGTTATTGCATACTGCTTTATAATGTACTACAATACACTACAGTATCTGCCACTACTTACTCTTAGTAAAACTAGCATCTAACATACTATTTACACTTAGCGCAAAGAAAATATTTCCTCGTAGTGTAAATAGCATCTATCACTTTTAAACTTCCATAAAATAAAATGTTAAAACCAGCACAGTCTTCAAAATATCTTCTTTTGTGTTCCACAGAAGAAAAAGCCATACAGGTTTGAAATGTAATGAGACTGAGTGAATGAGTTTTGAGTGAACTAATCTTTTAAAAGTGTGCCTGATTGTTATCCACATATTAAAAGGAACAACATGCATAATCTATGATGCATTTGTCATCATTTGCATGCATAAGTGCGTATTGTGGGAAGGAGAGACTGACATGTTAAACACTGGGATCATCCTGTTTGCTTTCACTGGGAGATTTTACCCTAACACGTGACAGACTGGTGTTTGAAATGGATTTCCCAAGACAAATTATGAAAAGGAAAAAAAAGTGCTTCTTGGGAATTACACACTCATCCCTAAAGATTTACAATTGCTCAGTGGAAATTCTGCATTACTATTAAGTCAGAATAAACAAAAAGTCAAACAAACACACTAGTCAGTAATCTCTTGTTTACCTTTTGTTGATGAGCTGTTGAACAGTATATACATGCATGCCGGCACGAGCAGAAACTTCATCTTTCTTTTAGTCATGCCGTTCCCTCGCTGATAAAAATGATTCTGTGGTGAAGTGAATACTACAGAAAAAACAAATGTCATTTCAACATACATAAGTTAGTTCAGGCAAGGATTTAAATTCTATATTAGTACTCAGTTCAAGCTAAATATCAACATTATAAAAGGAAGTAAAACTACTGAACTGTTCTGATAGTGGTGTTCCCATCATGCACTGGGGCATGAATAATTAATACGGTTGGTTTTCTGCTGTTTTCCAGCTTTATTTACACTGTTTTATCATTGCTTTTGTTGTTAGGTTTAATAACTTGCCATTTGTGACATCTGGAGTTCATTTCCTACTCAAAATGACATATTCATACTCAAAAACGGTCCATCGAATGTTACTGTCGTTGTGTATTGTGTGCCAAGTATTGAGGTCTCTGTGTTCGGCTGCTGCTTTACTTCTGTTACATAGATTTGGTGTCTCCACAATATCTAGTGCATTATTTTCTCAGATGTTTCTAAGTAAAGCATACACTTTAAGAGTGTGGTTGAATTCAGTGTTATAGTGTTTGAGTAAAAAGTATTGCAAAGTAAACTTCAACTAAGTAGACTTTATTCAACCTTTTACCTGCCAAGTTGAAATTATTTATTTTCTTTGTTCATATTACCTAACTCAGTTAAGTAGAGTGTACTTAAAAAAATATGTGTGCAAAAACTTGCAAAAGAAAATTAAGTAAATTTTACTTATTGTTTTTTTCAGTGCTGTTAAAGGGATAGTTCACCCAAAAATGAAAATTAGGCCATGATTTACTCACCCGTCAAGTCATCCTAGGTGTGTATGACATTCTTCTTTCAGACGAATACAATCAGAGTTATATTAAAAAATATCCTGGCTATTCCAAGCATTATAATGGCAGTGACTTGATGGTTCATTTTTGAAAAAAAATTAATAAAAGTGCATCCATCCATCATAAAACTGCTCCACACGGCTCCGGGGGGTTAATAAAGGCCTTCTGAATCGAAGTGGTGCGTTTGTCTAAGAAAAATATCCATATTTAAAACTTTATAGACTAAAATAACTCGCTTCCGGCGGTCAGAGGAACACAAGTCGACTTGTGCTAAAAGAGTAACCCTTGACCCCTTGACCCCTTGACGCATGCGTATTGACGAACACAGAAGCGCAGAGGATAGAGCAAAACAAAACACCGTTCATGAATCAGAGTCTAAATCGATCATTTCGATATAAGAGAAGAGGGGCTTGAGTTTGTTGCCCAGCACTATCCGCGAGAGGCGTTAAAGCTTGCGATGCTCCTGTACATCACGTCAGGCGTTACTCTTACTCCATAAGTCGACTTGTGTACCGCTGACCGCCGGAAGTGAGTTATTTTAGTCTATAAAGTTTTAAATATGGATATTTTTCTTATACAAATGCACCACTTCACTTCAAAAGGCCTTTATTAACCCCCCAGAGCCGTGTGGAGCGGTTTTATGATGGATGGATGCACTTTTATGGACTTCAAAAATGACCCAACAATTCACTGCCATTATAAAGCTTGGAAGAGCCAGGACTTTTTTAATATAACTCTGATTGTGTTCGTCTGAAAGAAGAAAGTCATATACATCTAGGATGACTTGAGGGAGAGTAAATCATGGGCTAATTTTCATTTTTGGGTGAACTAACCCTTTAAGACAGCCCTTCAAAAATGAGCTCTCTTAGCCATGGGAGATCAACAGATTAGCTGTTTTAATGATTAGGTCCTCAATCAGACACATTCACAAAGACAAAAGAGCAGATGCTGCAAGCATTTCTCTGAGATGCCTGCAAAAGATAATATATCGATAAACGATTTTTGTTTATTTGTTTTTGTGAAGTCTCTTTTGATCGCCAAGGCTGCATTAAACCGCAGTACTGTGAAATATTAAAACAGTTTAAAATAACTGCTCTCTATTTCAATATATTTTGAATATATACACCTTCAGTAATCATTCTAATATGCAGATTTGGTCCACTGGAAATATTTCTTATAATTATTAATGCTAATAACCATTGCTTAATATTTATTTTATTTTATTTTTGTGGAAAGCATGATCATGTCTTCAGGATTCTTTGATGGATAGAAAGTTCAGCCTTTATTTAAACTGAAAGGATTTGTAATGATAATAAATGTCTTTACTGTCACTTTTGAGCAATTGAATGCATCTTGCTTAATAAAAGTATTCCCAAAATGTTTTTCATGTTACACAAAAACATAAATCAAAGTCATTTTCTATTTCTGTTTTTTTAACACACACACACACACACACACACACACACACACACACACACACACACACACACACACACACACACACACACACAGTTCACCCAGAAATGACAATCCTGTTCTCATTTATTCACCCTCATGTGGTGATATGCTGCATGTTTTTTTGTTTTTTTCTATGAATGGGAACTAAAGCTTTCAAGCTTGAATAAATGGTACAAAAGCGGTCCATACAACTCATACTTTATATTCCATATCGTCTATGTAAGAAACTAAAAGAAATGTACGTTTTTTATTATTCATTGTAGTTATTTTCCCCTTTTATGAGCTGTCACCTCAATTAGGCTGATTTGTGAACAAATCGTTCAGTTTATACATTGACAATATATGACTTCCTCATGTATAATAATGATTTACTCATAATGACTGAAATTTGTTTGTCACACAAAGTTATCATATGGAACAAAATGAGGATGAGTAAATAAATGATTGCAGATTTTTCCCTTTAAGGCATTCATGATATGCATCAAGAGCTTTCAGAGAGCTCTGGTTTGACATGATAGTGTTGTGAGGATCGGTCAAAGGTTATCTGTACACACATTAAGATATGATCATGATCAGCAGCATGTTGTGCCAATGGGCTTAACATTCAGACATGACACACGCTTTCCACATACTTTATTTTGATATTTCTTTCATTCATTTTTTTTGCTTCTCTCTGTATATGGGAATGATGGATAAGATGCTACACATCTTGAGACTCGGTGGCAAGCCGTTTTTACTTTTATTCATTCCCAGGATATGAATTCTTGATATCAACAATTGAATTGCAACTAGTAAAAAAAAGACATTTTTGATATCAACAATTCCTTTGCCACTAGTGACAATGTTAATTTCTGATATTGTGAATGTGCCATTTTAGATATCTGAAATGATATTGATATCAACAATTGAATTTGAATGGCAGCCTATGGTGACATTTCACTAGTGAAAATACAATTACTGATATCAAGAATTAGAGTTTAGTACAAATTTAATTCATATCCTGTGAATGAATAAAAGTCAAAACGGCTTGCTGTATAGACTCACCCATGCACACATGAAACAGCCTGCTTGGTTTCTGAGACTCATATTTGAGTGATGGTCTGTGTCAGACACACTTGTCATTTGCTTCAGCCCTCAGGAGTTGAACGTCTAGCCAGCTTTTACTGCTCCGGCTGCTGAGAGACAGAGACTGAGAGAGAGAGATGGGACGGAGCAAGATGATTTAATTGTGGAGGGTTGTGGAGTGAGAGGAACAGGAGGGGAGTCATAAACAAGAGGGAATGAGCAAGATGAAGGGGGTGATGTTGAAGAGAGAGCAAAATAAGTGAGTGCTAATATAAAGGCAGCATGGAAAAATACACTAATAGATACTAACTAACTAATATATAATATGCTAATATAAATGTTTCACTATGTCTGTCTGTGTGCCATGTCACTCTGACTGTTGTGTGTGTGAAGGAAACACTTATTATGAGCTTCAAGTATCATTAATCAGAAGCTGCATGTGGGTATACTTACGTCAAACCAACCTGCATGGTCCCATGAGAAAACATACAAGTTGGTGATTTCAAATGAATTTGCATGATTTGATCTGCACAAAAATTGCTGTTTAGGGGAAAAAAACTAAACATGAAGGTCCACGCTGAAACCTAACCCTTCTGGGGCGTAAGCAGATCATACGAAAATACAAATGATATCTAACCAATTTGACAAAACTTTGAATAGTTACACATTTTGTGGTTTATTGTCATTGTATGCATTTTAAACATGCTAATACCAAGATTTTGTGACGTGTGCATGATAGAGCTACTCATTTTTTGACTATTTGACTAACTTATTTTTACTAGTCTACTTGTCTGTGAGTTTGTATGTTATGTAAATGTAATGTAGTATGGCAAGTAGGTCTATAATTCACGTAATTCTTTTTAATCTTAATTATAATTCCTATTTGTTTACCATTTATTGTTATTGCACAAAACCAATGATATACAATCTGATTGATGCAACAACAATCAACTATTTGTTTGCTTAATCTAAATCTAAATTGTTTCCAGGATAATGGAAATGAATATTTAAAGGGATAGTTCACCCAAAACTTAAAACTTATTTAAACTCAAGTTGTTTCCAAACCTGTATGAATTTCTTTCTTACTGAACACAAAACAAGATATTTTAAATAATGTTGGTAACCACAGGCAGTTAACAGCAGCCAATGAATTCCATAGTAGGGAAAAAATACTATGGAAGTCAGTGGTGTCCATCAACTGTTTGGTTACTGACATTCTTTTGTGTTCAGCAGAAGAAAGAAACCCATACAGGGTTGGAAAAACTTGAGGGTGAGTAAATGACAGAATTTTCATTTTTGGGTGAACTATCCCTTTAACTCTATAGAACAGTTGACTAAAACTAAAATCACAAGCAAAATAGTTTTTCTTTAATCTATAAAAGTGATAATAGTTATTTGATAAATCTTGACCATGCATTTTAAATGTCTACACTAAACTAAACAAAGGTTCCAAATGGGAGTTTTCCCAGCGATGCATGAGAACCATTTTTGGTTCTCCAAAGAACCTTTGACTGAAAAGTTCTTAAAATAACCATGTTGTTTTTAGTGTTAAGATCATTTTAATCATCTAAGAACCATTTTCCACTGTGAAAGGTGCTGGAAGTATTTTCCACTGGAACGGTTCCATAGATATTAAAGGTTCTTCATGGAACCGTTGATGCCAATAAAGAACCTTTATTTATAAGAGTGTATATTCACAAAAATACAAACCCGATTCCAAAAAATTTGGGACATTGTACAAATTGCGAATAAAAAAGGAATGCAATAATTTACAAATCTCATAAAATTATATTTTATTCACAATAGAATATAGATAACATATCAAATGTTGAAAGTGAGACATTTTGAAATGTCATGGCAAATATTGGCTCATTTTGGATTTCAGAGAGCTACACATTCCAAAAAAGTTGGGACAGGTAGCAATAAGAGGCCGGAAAAGTTAAATGTACATATAAGGAACAGCTGGAGGACCAACTTGCAACTTATTAGGTCAATTGGCAACATGATTGGGTATAAAAAGAGCCTCTCAGAGTGGCAGTGTCTCTCAGAAGTCAAGATGGGCAGAGGATCACCAATTCCCCCAATGCTGCGGCCAAACATACTGGAGCAATATCAGAAAGGAGTTTCTCAGAGAAAAACTGCAAAGAGTTTGAAGTTCTCATCATCTACAGTGCATAATATCATCCAAAGATTCAGAGAATCTGGAACAATCTCTGTGCGTAAGGGTCAAGGCCGGAAAACCATACTGGATGCCTGTGATCTTCACATACACTGCATCACATACAGGAATGCTACTGTAATGGAAATCACAACATGGGCTCAGGAATACTTCCAGAAAACATTGTCGGTGAACACAATCCACCGTGCCATTCGCCGCTGCCGGCTAAAACTCTACAGGTCAAAAAAGAAGCCATATCTAAACATGATCCAGAAGCGCAGGCGTTTTCTCTGGGCCAAGGCTCATTTAAAATGGACTGTGGCAAAGTGGAAAACTGTTCTGTGGTCAGACCAATCAAAATTTGAAGTTCTTTTGGGAAAACTGGGACACCATGTCATCCGGACTAAAGAGGACAAGGATACCCCAAGTTGTTCTCAGCGCTCAGTTCAGAAGCCTGCATCTCTGATGGGATGGGGCTCATGAGTGCGTGTGGCATGGGCAGCTTACACATCTGGAAAGGCACCATCAATGCTGAAAGGTATGTCCATGTTCTAGAAGAACATATGCGCCCATCCAGACGTCGTCTCTTTCAGGGAAGACCTTGCATTTTCCAACATGACAATGCCAGACCACATACTGCATCAATTACAACATCATGGCTGCGTAGAAGGAGGATCCGGGTACTGAAATGGCCAGCCTGCAGTCCAGATCTTTCACCCATAGAAAACATTTGGCGCATCATAAAGAGGAAGATGCCACAAAGAAGACCTAAGACAGTTGAGCAACTAGAAGCCTGTATTAGACAAGAATGGGACAACATTCCTATTCCTAAACTTGAGCAACTTGTCTCCTCAGTCCCCAGACGTTTGCAGACTGTTAGAAAAAGAAGAGGGGATGCCACACAGTGGGAAACATGGCCTTGTCCCAACTTTTTTGAGATGTGTTGATGCCATGAAATTTAAAATCAACTTATTTTTCCCTTAAAATTATTTTATAAAATTATTATTTTCTCAGTTGTATTCTGAATAAAATATTGAAATTTGAAACTTCCACATCATTGCATTCTGTTTTTATTCACAGTCCCAACTTTTTTTGGAATCGGGTTTGTAATTTTGACTGATAATCGAAAGACGCAGTCCCAGCACATCAACCTGTGACACAGTCTAGGTTTAACTAACCACATGTTGTGTGTTATGTCTGTGTATTAAGTTTTTCCTCATGACTGGCTTTGACTTGTGAGTGTGTCTGTGAGGTTTGTGTGTTGGAGTACATGAGCATAATACTCATTACTGTCTGCTATGTGCATGAGAGAGTGTCTAGAGGAAGCCCATTTATCAGAGACATGAGAGACAGCGCAGAGACGCCGCAGAGACTCAGGGGTCTTCCTCTCACTGCCAGACACAGTGTGTTAAGACTCACACACACAAAAAAAAAGAGAAACGTGTGCTAAAATGTCTGCTGTGATCATGCATATGTATGATTCATTTGTCGCAAATGGACTTCCACAGGCGTTCCGAGGATTGCCATCCTTCGATGTGTCCTTTTTGTTAAACAGATGTGAACTGTCACAAAGTTCAGGCAACTGAGTCACCTCTGAAACACTGGTTGTTCTTGTTTAATTTATTTATTTTCTAGTTGGGTACAAAATGAACTTTTTCAGATGGAAATACATGAAGAACACTGCGTGTGTGTGTGTGTGTGTGTGTGTGTGTGTGTGTGTGTGTGTGTGTGTGTGTGTGTGTGTGTGTGTGTTCACGTTTTTTTATCCCAGTGACTTCAACCTGAATGCACACTGACTCATGTGGACTCGTGTCACTGTGGGGACCTAAATTGACGAAACAAGCTTATAATTCATACAGAATGAGGTTTTTTTTTTTGTTTTTTTTAGTTTTTTTTTTTAATGTAAAAAAGCAGAAAGTTTTGTGTGATGGGTAGGTTTAGGGGTAGGGCTAGTGTAAGGGGAGAGAATATACAGTTTGTACAGTATAAAAACCATTACGCCTATGGACAGTCTCCACAAAGAGTTGTGTGTGTCTGTCTGTCCAGCCAATTAGATCATCACAAGCAGCACAAGTAGTTTCTTTTTATTCTAATAGTGATAGTTGTTAGAGTTGTTTGTGAAATCCATGCTTCATTCACATAGAATTGGCTGTTATAACAGAGAGACATAAGCATCTAATGGCACGTTTAGTGTCAGAGGGTCCATTAGCCATTAGTCAGTCTTACTTCTTCATTTTGCTTAATTGCAGTGCACATCCCAGCTGCTCTTTGTGTTTTCTCCTCAGATACTGAGGCAAATTAAACCCCACCGAGTGTGTTTTCTCCACATCTCTTTCTGCTCAGGTCATTTGCACTTGTCGAACCCTCTATGATGAATTGTGTCTAATTCTTTGTTTTTAACAAGGCCGTTTCTATGTGGGTGGCGAGGACTGCAGGCCTTATGTTACTATCATGTCCTTATGTTACCTGCTTACCTTATGTTTCTTTTTAAATAAAGAAACATAAGGTAAGAAAAGTGGCACTGGGGCGAATGTGGAACAAAAAGGTTTCCCTCGTTATATGCCAGTGAAAGAAAAGGGGCCGTGCAGTGGGTGGTAGGTCCCGAAATGCAGGTGGTCTGACCAAGTCATGCTGGGAAACAACAGTGTCTGCAAAGTTGAGAATCTGGTGATGAGGCAAAATGAACCTTCAGTTGAGTCTCACTCAGCTATAATGAGCCTGAACTTGGGAGGATGGGGTGAAAATGTATCTTTTTTTTCACAGCATGTACCAATGTGTGTGTGTGTGTGTCTGTATATATGTGTGAAATTTACTAACAATTTCTGAGCGAAAACTTTTTCATTGTACATACACTACAGCAGCCTAATAAACCTGCTGCTGTAATGTCTGTCAATGTAAATCAAAGAGAAAATCACTCACTGCTCTTGACTGAACTTTTGTAGCTTTAATAATGATTAATCTATATTTAATTTATAATTTATGCAGTGAAGACTGCGAAGTGATTGATAACTTTATTCAATGTCTGTATATTTACTACCTGTTAGATTAATTACAGAAAAATGTTCGATTAATTAGTTAATTTTTTATTGATTGACAGCACTAATAATATTTTTACTCTATTTTGATCAAATAAATGCAACCTTGGTAAGCATAAGAGAAATCTTACATGCCCCAAACTTTTAAATGGTAGCATACACTGAGCAGGTGTAACATTATGACCACCTTCCTAATATTGCATTGGTCCCCTTTTTGCTGCCAAAACAGCCCTGGCCTGTCGAGGCATGGACTCCACTAGACCCCTGAAGGTGTGCTGTGGTATCTGGCACCAAGATGTTAGCAGCAGATCCTTTAAGTCCTGTAAGTTGCGAGGTGTGACCTCCATGGATCGGACTGTTTGTTCAGCACATCCCACAGATGCTCGATTGGACTGAGATCTGGGGAATTTGGAGACCAAGTCAACACCTCAAACTCGTTGTTGTGCTCCTCAAACCATTCCTGAACCATTTTTGCTTTGTGGCAGGAGCATTATCCTGCTGAAAGAGCCACAGCCAGCAGGGAATACCGTTTCCATGAAAGAGTGTACATGGTCTGCAACAGAAAGGTGATTTAAGCAATTTTGAGCGTGGCATGGTTGTTGGTGCTAGACAGGCTGGTCTGAGTATTTCAACAATCTGCTCAGTTACTGGGATTTTTACGCACAACCATTTCTAGGGTTTACAAAGAATGGTGTGAAAAGGGAAAAACATCCAGTATGCGGCAGTCCTGTGGGTGAAAATGCCTTGTTGATGCTAGAGGTCAGAGGAGAATGGGCCGACTGATTCAAGCTGATAGAAGAGCAACTTTGACTGAAATAACCACTCGTTACAACCGAGGTATGCAGCAAAGCATTTGTGAAGCCACAACACGCACAACCTTGAGGTGGATGGGCTACAACACCAGAAGACCCCACCAGGTACCACTCATCTCCACTACAAATAGGAAAAAGAGGCTACAATTTGCACAAGCTCACCAAAATTGGACAGTTGAAGACTGGAAAAATGTTGCCTGGTCTGATGAGTCTCGATTTCTGTTGAGACATTCAGATGGTAGAGTCAGAATTTGGTGTAAACAGAATGAGAACATGGATCCATCATGCCTTGTTACCACTGTGCAGGCTGGTGGTGGTGGTGTAATGGTGTGGGGGATGTTTTCTTGGCACACTTTAGGCCCCTTAGTGCCAACTGGGCATTGTTTAAATGCCACGGCCTACCTGAGCATTGTTTCTGACCATGTCCTTCCCTTTATGACCACCATGTACCCATTCTCTGATGGCTACTTCCAGCAGGATAATGCACCATGTCACAAAGCTTGAATCATTTCAAATTGGTTTCTTGAACATGACAATGAGTTCACTGTACTAAAATGGCCCCCACAGTCACCAGATCTCAACCCAATAGAGCATCTTTGGGATGTGGTGGAACGGGAGCTTCGTGCCCTGGATGTGCATCCCACAAATCTCCATCAACTGCAAGATGCTATCCTATCAATATGGGCCAACATTTTTAAAGAATGCTTTCAGCACCTTGTTGTATCAATGCCACGTAAAATTAAGGCAGATCTGAAGGCGAAAGGGGGTCAAACACAGTATTAGTATGGTGTTCCTAATAATCCTTTAGGTGAGTGTATATATACACTGTATTGCCTGGGAACTGAATTTAGTGCTCAGAAGAATTGGCAAAAGCCAATCAGATTGCTGCAATTAAGTTGTTTTTGCGCAAATTTACTTTTTATTTTGAGAATGCATATAATCCTCGTCATTGTTTGTTGGATTGTATGATAGACTGAAGTCAGATCATCTATCAGCCTGTTCTGTTCTTTAGAAACAACACTAATCCACAACCCAGTGTACACAATACTAAAACTGAATCTTCTCATGAAGTGTTTATCTGAATAGATAAAATCCTTCATTTGAACTCTAGGTCCTCTATTGTTTGAAGATAAACACTGCTGAAGGCCAGCCGGCACTCTCAGATGTTGAGAAGCATTTGTGTGCCAATGGAGGAGACTCAGCAGACGTTAGGGATGACTCAAAATCTAGTTTATGTAAGCATTCAGACCAGACAATATCATTTTTTTCTGTACGTCTAAGACCGCTGCACTCACACATAACGGCTTCTACACATGTGGACTAGACAGAAACTGTTAAATGTAAACTCCCTTTTTCACACACAGTGTTCATACAGAGACTCATGCAGACAGACATGCCATTACAACACAAACAATCAGAGCACAAGCTGTCCATACAGGTCAGTATTTGAACGTTTATACTTTTTTGTGGCGCTGAATCAAATTAATATGCAAAATTTGGACATAATTCTTCTCAAAGTCATTTGCTTTTTGAACAATAAGCAATTTTGTTAGTAGTTTGAGTCATCTTTTAACGCCAAGATCAGTTGGGAATCATATTTTCATATTCAGAATAACTAGAAACTAGGCATGCATAGACTTTTTGAATCACTCAATAGAACATAACCAACTGTCATTCACAAACCCTCTTCTCCTTTTCAGCATGAGGGTGGCACTGACGTCGATGAGATGTGTGTGTTTCTGTCTGGATTGCCAAGGTCACTATCTGAATGGGGGTCATCGGAAGTACGCTGTGTGTAGGTGAGTAACAGAGTTGTGTTAGCCTGCGTGAGAAACCCTTACAAACACATCTCCGACGTGCACTGGAACTCTGCAGTAATTTGATTTAAGCTGACGTGCACAGCATCATCATTATCATAACCATTATTGCGCAGTGTTTCAAGGGAGTCATTTCAGAGGGTTTTTATGAGGTCAGGTCAGCGTTCAATTGAAAATGCAATTGTGTTATATAATAATTTCATCATTCATGACCATGTAGGCCACCAGGATTTTCTTTTGCCAATTTATATATAAATAAATATAATCTTTAATACATTAGTACATTAATTTAACTGCAGGCACCTTTTCAGAATACTAACCAAATTGTTCCTGACCTAGGGGTCCAGTTTTGGCTGAATCAATCTTGTGAATCGGTTCATACTAAAAGCATGGAATGTTCTGAATCATTCTAATTAATTGGTTCACATTGAACTCCCTCATTTGGTATGTAAGTTCTCGTTCATCCTAGTGAATCTATTCATATTAATTCTTTCCCCATCATTGACAGAATTTTCCATCATTTATGATACAATGCTTCCCTGCCATTAATCCATAGCCTCTTTTTTTCCTCCAGACCTGTTGCTGTCTGCGTTTCATCGCGGTCTATACATAGACTGTAAAACTTTTTTTTTTAAAAGATGTAAAAAAAACGACGGATGGACGACGCACCTTCACTCTCTTCCATTGATAGTAAGTGAAGTAAGTGCAAATATGGCACTGACATCTTGGGACTCAAGTCTGCACAGCAGTAACTTGGAGCCCGAGTCTACACAGTAGTGAGTGCGTAGTGGTCCCACCCACACTCCCGCATAATCAGCCGCACGCCCATGAACTTTTTGTGAAATAAACAGTTATGGAAATGTAGAAATTAAAGTTAAAGCTCCAATCTCCTCCTGAAGTTCCTGAAAAAGACAGTTGGTGTCTCAGTGGCTACTTAACTTAGAGAAGCTGTCAATCTCAGCTGCCAATCATGACGTCACACCCCAGTTTTTATAGCATCAAATATTTAGCTAAAACCAAACTTATTTAAAGAATGAACACTTGAACTAACATCAGTGTCATAAAAACTGCCTAAAATTACAGAAACCATCTTTGGAAAGAATGTATTTGAAGTGTAATTTGATTGTTTAGTTTTTCTATGTCCCATTATATTACATGGAGAGGGTGGGGTTTATGACCTTGGTTGTATTTTTTTAAACTCCATTGTTGATTTGAATAGCAAACAACTCTTATTGCACGCACCGCAACAGACTTTTAAAAATGGTGATTGAAATAAAATTCTGTGTGGAGCCAACCAATCAGCATGTTCAGCGCCCGAGTCCCAACCCCGAAAGTTCCTGAACTTTGAAAAAGTACTACCTCACGAGCACCACCACCCCAAAGTCCCTAGTTCCTGGGGAAAGTTCCTGCAGTGGAAATGTGGCTCATGTTCCAACATGTTCTCATGAAATACATATTTGTTATATATAAAACAAATTGTGTTTATTGTGCGATTTATACGCCAAAATTAATTTTTGTATGTGCATATGATACGCATTTTCACCCTATTGGGTAGGTTTAGTGGTGTGGGGTACGTGCATATAACACGTTATAAAGTGCGTATCATATGCACGTGAAAACTGCATAACATATGCACGTAAAAACTAATTTTGGCGTATAAATCGCACCATAAATACAATTCATGCTATAGATATGCATTTTCATGAGATCGGGCTGGTTATACAGTAGGTGGCACTATTACACATCTTCTGAAAGATACAGAATCTCTGGATCAAAACACAGGAGAAGAAGAAGCAGAAGCAAGCAATTGCATATGTAAGCAGATCATCAGACATTAAACAGCATATAAATCAAAACTGCCTGACATTACCAAATGAAATAACGACCCAGGACGGGCTATAGGACTGTGAAGATTTGGGGGTGTTTATGGACTTGATTTTATCCATCTGTGTTTTGATCATCAATCTGAATCTGATCCAGATGTAGTCTTTGACTAAAATGTTATTTTCTCAGCTTTTTGTTCTTAATGTATATATATATATATATTTTTTTTTTAAGTAAACCCACATCCAAGTGTTGATAAAGAATCAATGAAGGTAGATTTTTCTTTTTCTTTCTTTTTTTATGTGTGTAAAAACACACCAACAGGGAAACCAAGTAAAAGTCTCTAGTTTGTAGCGTAGGAACATTCCGATTCATTCAAATCAGTATTACATTATTTTATGTGTAGGGATGTCTTTTTAAATGGAAAAGAAATTGTGTATTTTTCTTTATTATAATTCTATATTCACCTAGCTTTTTCAACAGTTCACTACAGAATCAAATAATGATTAAAAGAAAGAAGAGGAGTGAGCAGCAAGGAAAAGGAAAGTAATAAAGGGCAACACAAAAGCTGAGCGGAGCCTTGGCAACTGTGTTGTGTAACTGAATCAGATGTCTCTGTTAAAACACGGTGTACCCCTTAAACCACATCAGGACAGGAAATGAGCCACGGTTGTACATCACTGAGATGCTCAAGACACTGCTGCTAAAGCTGCCAGTGATTTTCTAAACCATCAAAATTATCCTGTTTTATCATTTCATCTTGTGCACGAGCCGCATGAACCGGTATCTAATTCCTGTCACTCATATTGAAACATCAGAGGAAGAGAACACACTGCAGAGAGAAAAGGAAATTTAGCCTGACAAGTACAGCAGCCTTTGTACTGAATGAAAAACTGGCAGAAAGCAGGACAACCAGACAGACAAACCTCTTGACCTTATAACTGTGTATTCAATAAAGCTTGAATAATTCAAATTTGACAAATGATAGCACAATTAGCTAGAGTGCTTGCAGGAAGTGGCAAGTGGGGCGGCCAGAGATGAGAGAGAGAGAGAGAGAGAGAGCAGATGATTTGGAGAGAAATGAGGTCAAAGTCATAGTTAGTAAGTGGGTTATGAAAAGCATGTGTATTAGGTGCTATCAAGACAGTGAAGTACTGAAGAAAGGAGATTGAGACATTCAGGAGAGACATTCAAATGAAGCACATGACCAGCTGCCACAGTCCAAAACAGAGTCTAAGATGGATTTCCAGCAAGAAATTAATGTTACGTTCATGTATTTCAATTGAAATACTGTAATGTAGACACTTAAATACAATTCTTTCATTGTTCACATGTGTGCAGAAGTTATGAGATGATAGAAGATAGAATGAATAAGCATTGGTGGCGGCCAATACAACTGTTTATCATCAAGCTTGTTATTAATAAGGCTGAAAAGACTAGCTTATGAATTTTGATGCAGGCTAAACCTAGTCATTCAGATCACTAGCAAAAAGTGACTTCTGGTCAATCCATGATGATGATGCCAGCATTTTGGTGAATAGAGCAGAAAACATATTTCTTACATTGATGAAGTGAGTAGAGTTTGTAAATGTTACTGTAGATCTTTATTACATTTACTTCAAGTATTGATCACGAAGTAGATATATTTATTCACAGAAATGTAATGGAAAAATGCCTTTTGTTTCTAAATTATGACAATTTTTTAATGTAAAAATCATACTAACATTATAAGTGCACCTCAGGAAACATTATAAAACAATAAATAACCCCTTTAAAATATTTAAAAACAACATGCACAAATGTTTAACAATTGCAAACAGACTTTATACTTTAAGACAAGACAAAATAACAAGTTACTACATGTGATTTAAAAAAATCAACAACAAAAACAGCAGTGAAAACATGCAACCTTATTAATTATTCTAACAGTATTGTATAAGGTTCGTTTTTCTTCTACAAATGTTGTAGTACCCTGATTTTAGCCTATGATTTGAACGCTCTGTTTAAAGGGCTGTGATTGGCTGCTGTGAGACTTCAGTGTAAACGCCCACTGCTGTGATTGGCTGCTGTGAGACTTCAGTATAAACGCCCACTGCTGTGACTGGCTGCTGTGAGACTTCAGTGTAAACGCCCACTGCTGTGATTGGCTGCTGTGAGACTTCAGTGTAAACGCCCACTGCTGTGATTGGCTGCTGTGAGACTTCAGTGTAAACACCCACTGCTATGACTGGCTGCTGTGAGACTTCAGTGTAAACGCCCACTGCTGTGATTGGCTGCTGTGAGACTTCAGTGTAAATGCCCACTGCTGTGATTGGCTGCTGTGAGACTTCAGTGTAAACACCCACTGCTATGACTGGCTGCTGTGAGACTTCAGTGTAAACGCCCACTGCTGTGATTGGCTGACATCTTTGCATATGAAATGGCTAATGTGTAATTCTCTTGAAAACTTTTGCTATTACAGCTCTTAAGGTTAATTAATCGTAAAAAGTGTTGATTATAGCATTATATTCAGATCTATGGCATTATATTCAGATCGTGGCATGGCATTGCCAAAAGAATCCACATTGAAATGTATTGAATACAAATAAATAATGCTCAACTGAGACATTCACACTGTTGAAAATAAATAAGCACATTCCTAGCATTAGGATCCTTTGGAAGGTAATGTGTTTTATAGCCCATCCTGTGTCGCTCTTCTGTCCTCATCATCTCACTAACACGCCAGTGGGTGGGGACAAAGTTGCAATGATGAAGTAGACGTTGATCTTCTTCTGCAGAGACGGTCTTTCGCCGATCTATGACAGACACATCCAACAGTGCATCTTTTGGTGGGCTTGGTTAAAATAAAAGCTAAAATATGCTGGTAACCTGCAATACATTTTGTCCTTTAACAGGGAGTAAAAATCTCATATGCACATTTGTTTATATAACCATAATCTTTAGAGGACTGTCTCTCTATCTTTTTGTTTCTAGGTCACTGAAACAAAAAATCAAAATGCATCATGCACGCTTGCATACAGACCTAGAATTATATTGGTCTTTAACCATTCATGCGAAGCACTGTAAAGCATGCACTACCATCTTTATTTTTAACACTTAAATTGCTGTGGCATCTTTATCAGCACCTACGCACACACACACAGTGACACTCTCAGTGGTCAGAGTGAACCCTGGTGCCCCTGCACACAATGAACTCTCTGTAATACTGTTGCTATGGCAGCCAACTCTGACTCTCAGATGACTAAATCTTAATATGTCACATTTCAGGTGCACCATGGGAATCATGCACTGCTCTCTGTCTTTAATCCTGTTTTCTCTTTTTTTATTGGATATAATTCACCCAAGCACTTAAAAAAACAACATGAAATGCCATTTGCAACACATTTCTCTACTGCAATGTGACATTTCCTGGAGGTAATAGGATTTTCAGTGAAAAAATTGCATATCTGATTTGACATGTAATACATTTGTTTCATAACCGACATTGTACAGGTTACCGTGTCCTCCAACAGGCACATGAGTGAATAGATTGGAATACTGCTGCTAAATGTTTCTTAAATCACACCTAAATTAGGACACTCTCTCTTTTACTTTCTCTGCCATTAGGTTGATGGTTGAGGAGTGTCACGGCGGTCATGAATTCATGCATACACAAATACGCAGTGTGTTTATAATAAGACTCAGCAGGGCACGTTCAGATGGATTGCAGATGTGTCTTGGGAACATTTTGTCTTCTGGTTGAAATACAGGCACAACTCAAAGCTACGCTGGCTTTGACATCCGTCACCCTTCCATTTCTCTCTCACACTTTTCACGCCTCCGTTTGCAACTTTTTTGATTTGTTATTGCATACTTTACCTACTTTGCCTCTGCCACCTTTTAAGTATTTGCTTCAATAAACATTGACTAGTTTTTTTTTTTGTTGTTTATTATTATTATTATTATTATTATTATTATTATTATTATTATTATTATTATGGACTGTTGGACTCATAAAATAACAAATGAATTATTTAAAATTGAATTATGAGAAATTATAATTAACTGCCTAATGCATGTACCTTGCCCTGATTTCATATAGATAAATGAAGCATTAGCCTTTATGACACAGCTCAACCTGTATTGTGGTAAAATTTAATTTATTATTTCCCATAAAGTTTACATTTGGGGGTCCAAATTTAATAGTAATCATTTTTAAATTAATGTAAATTAATGTAATGTAATGCACAATAAATGACCTTCTTTACCCTCTGCAAACTAATCATCTCTGTTTTCTCAGCCTAAACAAGGGCAAGTAATTTCATCTGAGGGCCCAATCAGAGCCAATTAGCCAGATTAACCCGATTCTAGTATGCAGTTATTCAGACTATTCAGTCATAAACAGATATTGTACACAAATACAGTGTACAAGAAGATCAAATTCATGACTCTTAAAGGGTTAGTTCACCCAAAAAGGAAATTCTGTCATTGATTAATCACCTTCATGCCATTCCAAACCCGTAAGATTCATCTTCACTTCATTCATCTTCAGAACACAAATATTTTTGATGAAACCCAGAGCTTACTGTCCCCACATAGGCAGCAACGTTATTACCACTTTCAAGGTCCAGAAAGGTAGGAAAGACATCATTAAAATAGTGCATGTGACTCCAGTGGTTCAACCTTAATGTTATGAAGCGACGAGAATACTTTTTATGCACAAAAAAAAACAACTTTATTCAACAATTTCTTCTCTTCGGTGTCATTCTCCTAAGCTGTTCACATATTAAACACAGTGCAGCGCTTCCGGGTTCTACCTCAGAATGCCAGCTCTTTATTGGCCAGGCCAGCTCCTGCGTCAGCATCACACATGTGCGTCATTGTGTTCATGTGACAGGGCTGGCCAATAGTGAGCTGGCATTCGGACTTAGATTTCTTTCTGGGCCTTTCTACCTTGGTTATAGCGTTGCTGTATATGTGGGGTCAGAAAGCTCTTGGATTTCATAAAAAATATCTTAATTTGTGTTCCGAAGATGAATGAAGGTCTTACGGGTTTGGAACGACATGAGGGTGAGGAATTAATGACAGAATTTTCATTTTTGGGTGAACTAACCCTTTAAAGGACTGGTTTAAACTATTACCTCAGACACAGGATAATGGGCACATTGTCTTAGCATTGTTTTTGTTGTTGTTTTTAAATATCACAGCTATGAATAGTTTATTGTGAATTATTTAAAATTTAGGCAGGCATGTTTGTTACGCAGTCAAGCTGTGACAAGGACTGGACTATCGCTCATGCTCTCTGGAAACCTGAATCTATAGGCTACAGCAAAAAACTATGAACAATTGAAATCAGAAACTGAGGTTGAAATGTAAATAGTAAGTTAAATAGTTAAAGGTTGTGTGAGAATAAGAGTCTTTGTTAGTAATACACAGTGTTGGAGTGCTCAATGTCCCTGGCCAGACACAAATTTCTCATGACTAAATGCGGTTTTCTGCTCCTTTGAACAATCAGTGTCTGTGAGAAGGTACAGAACCTAAAATCATAACCACATGTTCAACATATACAAAGTCTGTCAGCATTTCTCATGATTGTCAGAGCAGTCCTGCAGTTTGGACTTTTTGTTCTGGCAACAGCTTGTACATTCTAGACACTTGAAATAAAAATCAACGTCTCAACGTTTGGCTCTTTTATGACATAAAAGTTTTAAGCAACAATAATTTTTTGTGTGTGTGCGTGTTTTAGTTCACCTTATAATACTATGTTTTTAGCACATCATCACGCATACACTGCACTTTACACTATACACCAGTGTTTAAACCTTTGTGACTCAATCACAAAATTATACCATTATATTGGTTAAGATGCCTTCTTAATACAGCATTTCTGTAGACAAAGCTGCTTGTAGGCCTTCCTCCCATGCCGGATACGCCGTTTCAAATTTTGCACGCAGCAGTGCGAGTAGAAACAGAGCATTTACATATTTTCTTCAATAAAAACAAGTCATTGAGTGAGAAAATAGGGATATGTCCCCCTGCTTGAGAACCACTGCTCTGCCATCTAGTTTATGAATTTTCAAAGAGTGGTATGACCTCAAGTGGAGCCTTTTTTTTTTATTACAAAATAATGCTTACTGTTTTACAGTTAAGGGAAAATACATTATAAATCCACATTCCCTCATGTGTTGTTGCTGATAGCTTTAGCATGTTAGCCTAAAGGGTTAGTTCACACAAAAATGAAAATTCTCTCAATAATTACTCACCATTGTGTAATTAAATTGCTGTCTATGGAGGGGTCAGAAAGCTCTCGGATTTCATCAGAAATATCTTCATTTGTGTTCTGAAGATGAAGGAAGGTCTTACGGGTTTGGAACGACATGAGGGGGAGTGATTAATGACAGAATTTTCATTTTTGTGTGAACTAACCCTTTAAGTTGATGCCAATGCTGCATCCCAGTTTGCCTTATATTACGCCCTAGAAGTATGTACTCTTTTTGTGAAGAAAAAGTACATACTTCTGAGTGTGTAGCAAAAGAGTAGACAAGCTTTGGGACATACTGTCACTTCATACAATTGTATCTTTAATGGTTGCTCTCTCTCCATCTTGTTACAGTTAAAATCCTCCAAATTTCATTTTATTTCTTACCATATCAGAGAGAAATGTAGCAACACGTTGATCTGCAGTCGTGGGTCTTTAATGCGATCACTCTCCTCATATTTTGCATAATGCTGCGTTTAAAAGTTAATGGCCAGCCGGATCTTTATTAAAAGTCCACATTGTTATTGCAGATTAAATATAACCCGGATAACAATGAATAAATATTTTTATCAGGTTAAACTTTGATTATTAGTCATTCAAACCATTATCTAAATCTCTCACCACCGGTCACGCAAATATGTCATGTTTTATAGTTTTTAAACACTTGTTGTAGTTCTGAACCGAATCCTCCTCCGGAGCGCAATGCGTTGTGGTAGGCAATATTAGCCTTTATAGTGTGCACGGATCCACACTTCGAAAATCTACCGGAAATAGATGAACATCCAAGGACTTTTGACATACTCTTTTCAACATACTATGCTTTGGGACATACTTATTCTAATCTCACATACTATTTAGGATGGGTAGTATGGACATTGGGACGCATGGCGTGATTCACTGATGAACCAAAGTTGCCGTTTTTAACATTTTTTACATGCAAATAGAGAAAAGTAAACATAAATCACACAAAATGAGGGTGATGATAAAGCATTCAACTAATTTGTAAGGTGCTGTCCTCTTCGTAAAACTTCTTGACAATATTTTCTCAGGCAAGTATTATAATTAAATAGGTACATGTTACACTGCAAAGCCATATGGTATTGTCGAAGTATGACAAATGTGAAGAAACCTGGTTCAGAACAGTTTATGGCACCTATCCACACACACATATCCTGTCTGCCCACAGCTCTACCTCTGCTCGAGCAGGACGAGGTGAAGTGTGTGTATACTGTATGTCAGACAGCGATTCACTGAGTGAGATTCATTTTTGTTTTGTCCTGAAAAATTTAAAAGGATTCCTGCATATTTCAGCTCTTTGTTCCATCGGTGACCTGGAGAAGGTCAAAGCGTTTTTTTTTGTTTTTTTTTCATTTACTAGCAGACTTCAAAGTGCTTGTGTGTGTGTTTGACAGAGAATATATAAAACTGTGGGATGCACTGGATGAAAGTGATCATCATTCATGTGAGAGCAACACAAAGAGACAGTTAGAATGAGAGCGAGCGGGAAAGGAGGAAGTATGTATCAGAGACACTGAGAGAGTTTATGCCTATGCTGGTCCAAGCTGGTTTGATGCAGCCATGTTATTCACCAGCAAAAAATGTCTTTCTGATTTATCTTTCTGACAGGCCCATCGATTTCAACAGAGTAGGACCAGAGGCACCAGGCCCATGGAAACCCTAGCGATGGCTCTGCTTTCTGATGAAATGGGTTGACCTTATGAGGCTCGCTGGTTAAGATAGTTTGTTAACATACTCGTTGTGGCACCTCTTGATGAAGGGTAATAGTTTTTCACTGCTGTGTTATCCAAACACATTCTTTCTGCCAAAAACAACATGTAGCCCTGCCTGATCTTGTCCAACTCTGTACCACATCTGGGTCACATCAATGTAACCAGACATGGACCTGGAAGATAGCCGGCTGGCATTTTGTCCAGATCCAATCACATCCTGTGTGAGTATGGCCCAACTCTTCAACTCTTCATTCTCCCATCTATGGGCCAAAAATAGAGCACCATGTTTTTAGGTTGATATTTCATGACATAGCTTGGTTGTTTGCTGCTCTCAGAGTGCAATGCTATATGTGCACGTGAATTCCTCTGCCAGTGCAGGTGGAACACCAAGCGGCAACCTCCCCCAGTTTCTGTTGAAGCTAATACGGAAGTGACTTAAACTGCAATTCATCGACTGGCCATTAGGGACAGGCTCCAGAAGGGAGCAGAATCTCATTAAGCCCCATGTTAAAATGCCCAACTTTACAGCAGAAAAAAACGTTTACAGCCTGGTACAAATTGTGCTTTTGGTCTATACGGCTAATTTTGCCCTTCATGACAACTGTGAGGGGGGTGAAATTTTGTAAACTCATTCGTTTACATTATATAAAGCCTTAAAGTAAGTTCTGCATAATTAAGGGCGTGGCCACTTTGAGTAACAGGTGGACAGCCATTTATCCGCTGTCTGTTAGTCATCGCGTCACCTCAGCTCCACCCACATCCCGCCTCTTTTCCCATTTTCTGTTATTCGGGCGTGACGTGAGATGACGCACTGCCAAAATGGCAACAGCCAACAGCTCTGCTCAGCCAACAGCTCTGCTCTTCAGAATCCTATGGGTGACATCACGGACACTACGTCCAAATTTTTTTACAGTCTATGTTGAACACTGAATCAGTCTTACTGACTTTCCTTCACTTATATTCAATGGCACCGCAACACTGTGAGCAGTGGATTCTGATTCCAGAATGAACAACTTATCACTAAAATGGCCCTGTCAGAAAAGTACAAATAAACCTCATCAAGATAAATACACCTTATCAATAATTAATTATTAAAATTGATTGTATTTATTATTAAATTGAACTCATCATTTGGCAATGGAATTAAATTATATATATATATATATATATATATATATATATATATATATATATATATATATATATATATATATATATATATATATATATTTTTTTTTTTTTTTTTTTTTTTTTTTTTAGTTTTTTATTAATTATTTTTTATGTATTTTCATTTTTCAAATGTATTATTAAAAGCAGAGGGTCTGTTCTTTCTTTTGATATATTGCATGTTCACACAACAAAATATGAATGGGGACCTTGAAAATTTTGTGAAAATGATTAAAAATGAATTTTTTTTTTTAAATGCTGGCTTTTCTTTTCCAAAAACATTGGCAGAGAAAGTGTTAATGTTAGTTTAATGCATTAACGTTAACTAAGGAGCCCTCATTGTAAAGTGTTACCATTTATTCCTTATAAGCACTAAAAGAATGAATAGAACTATCAAGGAAGCAGAATCCTGGTTCTTACTGTTATTGAAGAGTTGAATTGGAAAAATCATTTATATGAGCTACAGTCACAATGTTTAGAAGAACAAAAGCCACAACGGTTTAGAATTATGGTCCAATTGATCCAGCCAGTTGAAAACATGTACTCAGGCCCTTTCCAGACATCTTAATTATTTGTGTTTCTAACAAAAGTCCACCTGCCAATCACAAAATGCTCGAATAGAACATTTGAACATTCCATAACATCCAACATTAGCTACATCTGCACATCACTAGGCCTCTATGGCAAGAAATTCTAAACACTTTCAAGACCCCTTTCCCTTACAATAGTCGTCTTCCTGTGCAGAGGCATGCTGAATCTTAAAGTGTTTGGGTGCTGTGCCCAAGTTAAGTATTCAAAACCTGTGGTTTCCATCTAAAAGGAAAGTAATTGTTCTCTCCCTTTTTGAAAATCATGTAACATATCCATTAACATGTTTGAAATTCAGTTTCCTCTTCCTCCTGTCTGTTCCCTCAATCACGATGAAATTCACAATGCTTAGAAACTGTAACTAAGGAACCAGTTTGTGAAATGGAGCCATTAATCACTTCTGTGGCCATAAATTGTACGTCGCCCTGCATGTTAGATAACCAAACTACTGTGTCATTCAGTTATGCAGACATCAGACCATTCTGTCTTAATATCATTTTCTATAGTGTCCTCAGTCAGACCTCGCTCTAAACTTACGTTAACACAAAATTAAGCATATAAATGCATTATTTTGCATTTATAATCAGATTTATTGAGCATTAATGATGTTATGTCTTCTTATTTTCCATGTTTCTTTTACTTTAGACACTTTTATATCCCAGGAGTTGGTTTTAAAATTTTACAATTAATTATTTTATATTTTTGTCTCCTTCGTTTTATCATTTACTTTCGCTATACTTTCAAATGTAAGTTATTTGTATGTATACACTCACCTAAAAGATTATTAGGAACACCTGTTCAATTTCTCATTAATGCAATTATCTAATCAACCAATCACATGGCAGTTGCTTCAATGCATTTAGGGGTGTGGTCCTGGTCAAGACAATCTCCTGAACTCTAAACTGAATGTCAGAATGGGAAAGAAAGGTGATTTAAGCAATTTTGAGTGTGGCATGGTTGTTGGTGCCAGATGGGTTGGTCTGAGTATTTCACAATCTGCTCAGTTACTGGGATTTTCACACACAACCATTTCTAGGGTTTACAAAGAATGGTGTGAAAAGGGAAAAACATCCAGTATGCGGCAGTCCTGTGGGTGAAAATGCCTTGTTGATGCTAGAGGTCAGAGGAGAATGGGCTGACTGATTCAAGCTGATAGAAGAGCAACTTTGACTGAAATAACCACTCGTTACAACCGAGGTATGCAGCAAAGCATTTGCGAAGCCACAACACACACAACCTTGAGGCGGATGGGCTACAACAGCTGAAGACCCCACCGGGTACCACTCATCTCCACTACAAATAGGAAAAAGAGGCTACAATTTGCACAAGCTCACCAAAATTGGACAGTTGAAGACTGGAAAAATGTTGCCTGGTCTGATGAGTCTCGATTTCTGTTGAGACATTCAGATGGTAGAGTCAGAATTTGTCGTAAACAGAATGAGAACATGGATCCATCATGCCTTGTTACCACTGTGCAGGCTGGTGGTGGTGGTGTAATGGTGTGGGGGATGTTTCCTTGGCACACTTTAGGCCCCTTAGTGCCAATTGGGCATCGTTTAAATGCCACGGCCTACCTGAGCATTGTTTCTGACCATGTCCATCCCTTTATGACCACCATGTACCCATTCTCTGATGGCTACTTCCAGCAGGATAATGCACCATGTCACAAAGCTTGAATCATTTCAAATTGGTTTCTTGAACATGACAATGAGTTCACTGTACTAAAATGGCCCCACAGTCACCAGATCTCAACCCAATAGAGCATCTTTGGGATGTGGTGGAACGGGAGCCGTGCCCTGGATGTGCATCCCACAAATCTCCATCAACTGCAAGATGCTATCCTATCAATATGGGCCAACATTTCTAAAGAATGCTTTCAGCACCTTGTTGAATCAATGCCACATAGAATTAAGGCAGTTCTGAAGGCGAAAGGGGGTCAAACACAGTATTAGTATGGTGTTCCTAATAATCCTTTAGGTGAGTGTATATATATATATATATATATATATATATATATATATATATATATATATATATATATATATATATATACACACACACACACACACACACACATATATAAACACTGGATCTGTACACAATTCCTGGAAGCTGAAAACATCCCAGTTCTTGCATGGCCAGCATACTCACCGGACATGTCACCCATTGAGCATGTTCGGGATGCTCTGGATCAGCGTATATGACAGCATGTTCCAGTTCCTGCGAATATCCAGCAACTTCACACAGCCATTGAAGAGTGGGCCAACATTCCACGGGCCACAATCTACAACCTGATCAGCTCAACGCGAAGGAGATGTGTTGCACTGCGTGAGGCAAATGGTGGTCGTAACAGATATTTACTTTTTTTTTGGACCCCCCCAATACAGTATATACGCACATTTTAGAGTGGCCTTTTATTGTGGCCAGCCTAAGATTTAGACCGATTTGTGAACAATATTTGAGGAAAAAAAATAGACCTTTCGTGTACATAGAAAAAGTCTCGAGTCTTTGAGTTCAGCTCATGAAAAATGGGGGCAAAAAAGTAAAGTGTTGCACTTATAATTTTGTTCAGTGTATATAGCATCACACTGCCTCCGTCGGCTTGCCTTCTTCCCATAGTGCATCCTGGTGCCATGTGTTCCCCAGGTAAGCGACACACATGCACCCAGCCATCCACATGATGTAAAAGAAAACGTGATTCATCAGACCAGGCCACCTTCTTCCATTGCTCCGTGGTTCAGTTCTGATGCTCACATGTCCACTGTTGGTGCTTTCGGTGGTGGACAGGGGTCAGCATGGGCACCCTGACTGGTCTGCAGCTATGCAGCCCCATACACAACAAACTGTGATGCACTGTGTATTCTGACACCTTTCTATCAGAACCAGCATTAACTTCTTGAGCAATTTGAGCTTCAGTAGTTCATCTGTTTGATCGGACCACACGGGCCAGCCTTCGCTCCCCACGTGCATCAATGAGCCTTAGACCCATGACCCTGTCACCAGTTCACCACTGTTCCTTCCTTGGATCACTTTTGATAGATCCTGACCACTGCAGACCGGGAACACCCCACAAGAGCTGCAGTTTTTTTTTTCTTAACAATGGATTGTCATTTTATATATAAATGATAATTAGAATAAAATTTTATTATAGTAAACTTTGGCCATTTATATATACACTAAAAAATGCTGGGTTAAAAACAACCCAAGTTGGATTGAAAATGGACAAACCCAGCAGTTGGGTTAAATGTTTGCTTAAAACAACCCAGTTGCTGGGTTTGTCCATTTTCAACCCAACTTGGGTTGTTTTTAACCCAGCATTTTTAGTGTGTGTGTATATATATATATATATATATATATATATATATATATGGCCACACTTTTTTTTGTCCCTGAGGCATGTGATAAAATGAGACAAACTATATATATTTATTTTATGTGCATATTATCAGATTGTAAAAAAGTTAAAATATGTTCACTGTAAAAAAATTAATGAAAAAAAAAAATGATTTCCAGCACAAAATGCTAAAAACATGAAATTGTGACAATGCTCCTGTAACGCATGTCCACTGATGGACATTTTTAATGGACAAAATCATACACATGGGGTCAAAAATACTCACAGAAGAAGAAACCAATGAATGATCAATGACCCACTGAAAGGACATTCATGAATCTTGTTCATACATCCAGTCTTGTTAAATCCTCTGGTACCATCTTTACATATTTTAACTCATCTTGAAGGCCCCAGCCCTATTTGAGAACCACTGCACTGAGGGGACAGACCTATATGGCCATGTGTCAGAGCTCTGCGTTATACAACAGAGACAGGCACTTTCCATGTGTGGTAAAAGAGCGGTTGTGCTATGCAACTGAGGACCTGTGTTTGTTAGTTCAGCTAGAGTTCTGTTTATTTTACCCCCTTATCAAGCGCTGTAATCTCATAAATCCGGTCACATCTGCATTCAAACTTACATGGTCTATTTCAGTAGTGGGTCATGATCCAAAAATGGGTTACAGGTCTGTTCTGATGGTCAGACAGCAAGAAAAAAAACAGCAACTAATGTCTTTTAAGAGACGGAATAGAAACCATCCTTTGCTGCAAATCAGGACAATGCCAATAAAAAGTGACACCTTCACTCCCAAAAATGCAAGGTAAACATCACCAGATTGTGATTCATCTACAATGATAAATATGGTTTGTGCAGACCACAAAGAGGTTTTGAAAGGTGCAAGTTACTTCTGCAAGAAGCATGAAACCTAAAACTAAGCCTACATCACCAGAATAAAGAATTTAAGTTAATTGAATTCTGGCATCTCATTCCTTTAATTTCAACATTTAATACTCCATTTTGTCATACACTTGGAAGACAAGAATATCAGTAGTTGTCGCATCCAGTTGGCTCCTGTCTAAATAGTTGAAATTAGCATGCATTTATTAATAGAAAGACAAACCCAAATAGATGAATCATGGCCACTAATAAGTGACTTCCATGAGAGGCTCCCGATTCGTGACTTGATAGAATTAACCAAACAAGAACTACAAAAGCAAGCATCTTTATTGGTAACGAGCCATAACGTCAACATTTATGCAGTGCTAAACATGTTTTACAAGAGTAACACCACCACACATTTCAGACATGACCCAAACACTGATCAAATTAGCATCATTGCTATGAGGAACATCCCACCACGATCACTGAACGAGTGCCCCAGAAGTGAAACCATCAGAGGGATCTGTTAAGAAAAGAGGAAAAACCAGACCAATCAGATTACGTTACTGGATTTAGCATTGAATGCTCATATACATGTGTCTTGCGACAGGATCCAGGCACAGAGACGTAACCTCAGACCTAGGTTTTAGCAAGAGTAGCTTACTCTACCCCCCTGTCATGGCCACTAGAGACACCGACAGCCTCCAGTGGGCAAAGCATAGGAGGGAACATGACTACATCAGACTGGATGTATAAATAAAAGGGCTGATGAGAGGAGTTACTCACCTAATGACCAGTTCCTCCGGTTTTCTGCCTGTGCCATTAGCTGCAAGATACAGACAAATGAGCAGATATCCTACCACAGAATTATCATGGCTTACTAGAACAAAAATTGTCTCTCCCGACAGGATCCAAAGCAAGGAATATTAAGCAAGTACTTCAGGTTTATGAGAGAATTCTTCTACCCCTCCGTGTTGATCACTCAAGACATGCAGGACTTGAGTGTGCAATAAAAGGGGCTTAAATTAAAATAACCTAGAAAACCAGGCATCTCACTTACCAAATGTTTGGATGATTCTTCAACACCAGTGGCCTCAGGGCCAAACCAATATAATGGAGCCTAGACAAGGATAATAAAAATAAAATAAACCATTAAATCCTCATATACATGTGTCTTGCGACAGGATCCAGGCACAGAGACGTAACCTCAGACCTAGGTTTTAGCAAGAGTAGCTTACTCTACCCCCCTGTCATGGCCACTAGAGACACCGACAGCCTCCAGTGGGCAAAGCATAGGAGGGAACATGACTACATCAGACTGGATGTATAAATAAAAGGGCTGAGGTCATACCAAGCTGGTCTCAGTACAGCACAAACCCCAGCCCCTCCATATATTCTAAAGGGATGCGAGAAACTAAACATTACACCTCAAATTTTCCAAAGGTTTGTCATTTTAGGTCGTTTTTAAAATCACACTGGTGCAAGTTCAAACGTTCATTTGAGTTATTTGATGCTTTAAAAAAAAAAAAAAAAAAAAAAAAAAAAGGGGTGTGACATCAAGGGACAGCTTCACTGAGCAAAGTTGTCACTGAGGCACCGACAGACTTTTTGGGAGATGGGAGCTTTAGCTTTAATTTCTACACTTCCATGACTTTCACAAAGGCAGTTTTTCCTGCAGTTCGTCGACTGACCGCCTTCGACAGGCTCCAGAAGGGAGTCAAATAAGCATCTCCCCCAACTTTACAGCAGAAAAATATATGCTTACAGCCTGGTACAAAAAGTGTTGTGTACAGCCAATTTCACCCTTCATGACAACTGTGAGGGGGTGAATTTACTACATTTACGCATTTGGCAGACACTGTCATCCAAAGCGACTTGCATTGCATTCAAGGTACACATTTTAGAACTTTAAACTACATTAAGCCTTAAAGTTCGGCATAATTAAGGGCGTGGCCACTTGAGTGACAGGTGGATTGCCACTGTGGTTGAGCTAGGCACACATGGTTTCAGCAACCAGGCACCTCAGCTCCATCCACATCCCACCTCTTTGCTAATTTTTCAGTTAGATGGGAGTGACACTGCCAAGATGGTGACAGCCAGCTCCGTCCACTTTAGGCTTCAAAAACACTACAATGTTTTTTTTTTTTGTTTTTTTTAACAGTCTGTGATTCGGACATTGGCAACTTTGCTTTTCTACAACGGGAGAGAGTGTCAGTCTGTGTGTGACACCAGTTACTCACCTAATGACTGCAGTGCTTCCATTTTCTGTCTCCGCCATTTAATAGCTGCAAAATAAAATTCAGGCAGATGAGCAGGCATCTTACCACAGAATTCTCAGCCAACCTTCACAAAAATTGTTTCTCCCGACAGGTTCCGAAGCAAGGAATAGTAAGCCAATGCTTCAGGTTTTATGAGAGAATTCTTCTACCCCTCCGTGTTGATCACTCAAGACATGCAGGACTTGAGTGTGCAATAAAAGGGGCAACAACAAAAAAAAGGAACATCACTTACCAAATAAATTTAAATTTAAACCAAGATCTGAAGTGATAAAGAATTGTCTGCCCCCTTTTGTTCGTCACTGAAGACCTTAAAAATAAATGCTTCCTTACCGTTAGTTAATGCATCATCGAAACTCAAGTGTCCCTTCAGTCGGGGGGTTCAGATGGACAGTCTAAAGAAAAGAAAGCCCATGTAATTTGCATCAGCAGGCAGACAGGCCGCACATTCACCACGTGCGTCCTGGAGCCACACGTGGCCTTCCTGCACATCAGCTTAACACGTCGACATTATAATCATGGTAACGGTTTAATAATCAAGATCATAGACCACAAAAATATCAAGATGCACAACATGTTTTATTAAGGCTTTTCTACCACTTCACTACCTTTCTATGCATTTCCTGTGCTAAGTCTCACTGCAACTGTTCTGGTAACCAGACTACTTACAGCACAATATCACATAACTTCAGATATATACCATAACTTCAGATATATAAGAAATCAAAGAAAAGTGCAAAGATCTGGGAGCGCGCACCCTTACCAGCACCCATGTTGCATCCGATCCTGTGTGTGACCTATGCGAAAGGAGCACATGTGACTGCTGCGTGGAATTATGGGACTTTTAAAGAGACCACCCCCCCCAGTTCATTTCCGCGAAACAGTTGAAAACGATTCGCTCGGACGATTCAGTCCGATTAGTGAACAAGTCGCCCACACTGGTTTGGGGAAAAGATCCGACTCAAAAGAACTGTTATTCACGAATCAGACATCGCAATCAAGCGCTATTTATTTATTTAAATATATATATATATATATATATATATATATATATATATATATATATATATATATATATATATATATATATATATATATATATATATATATATATAATTATATTTTATTTAGATTTAAACGAATGACAGCAGGGCATATGAGACAGGTGTTTAAAAAATAAAAATAAATAAGATACACTCGCATTTAAACTATTGCGCCTAATATTTATATGTATCAATGTATGTGATGTACATACAAGTTGTGAACTGTGCTGTGAGGCAACCCGCAGCCCTAATCCAAATTCTATTGGCCACAGCGAAAGTTCGAACGAACTTCATTGGTGAATCGATCTGTCAATCAACGGAGCAACGTTTCATGTCGTATACAACAAAATGCACCAATCGCGTCTCAGTGGGCGGTGTTTGATCGCTAATCCAGGATGTGAATGTTTCGTTTAGTACGTACAACTGGCAAAGATGTTTACAATAAATATATCCTGCATTTTTATTCTTCGTTGCAGTGACCACGAAGAAAACAAGTAGATGAAAGCCGCAGACGTTTATCTCTCGCTTTGTTTGCACTTTGCATGAGCAGCGGGGATTGAATGGTCACTGATTGCTGTCCTCGGTTGGGATTGCAGTTTGGCCTGTCAGTGTACTGCTGTTACTATCATGTTTAATTTATAAAGATGGCAACGAGGGGCACCTTATAAACTAAATGACTGTCAGAAACATCGCCTCCATTTGTAATATGGTAAGTGAGTGGATACTGCGCTGGCTAGCTCTTACGTAATGATGGTTGAATGGCTTTGCTCACAATCAGGTGCATGACCTAATTTATGATCTGATGTATGCATGGATGACCGCTGTGATGAACGCATCTGGACATAAATACATGCTCAAATAATAAGCTGAAATTGCATGAAAATGTATTCACCTGAAGGAAAATTGCAGTATCAGTGATGTCCTCTTTATGTTATAATAGCTCAGGTTAGTATTGTGTTGTTAATGTTGGGATTTTTAACGATAAAACAGTTTGGTGATAAAAAAAAAAAAAGTCTACAGAGGTCTCTCTGTATTTTTACTTCCTAAAATGTAAATGAGTGGCTGTGTGCTTTGAATAGACCTTTACTCTCTTTGTATTGCTCATAAATTCATTTGGACAAATATAAGCACAAACGCATTCTCTTAAAAGAATATTTCACCTAAAATGAAAATTTTTGCAATGTACAGGTCACGTCTATCTTTGCAGGCAGAATGAATGGAGACTGCACTTTCAGAACTGGTTGAAACTAGAGATGCACTGATGTGAACATGTCGGCTGATACCGATAACCGATAATTCTTTATATTTGAAAACCGATAACTGATATAGTAGCTGATAAAGCTACGTCCAAATACTTTTTTTGAGAGCCTGGTTATAAAAACAAAAACCTCAGCATTTAAAATCCATGTCCCAAGCACACAATTATGATGTTCTCATTATAGTTTTGTGTAGCCTATATGACAGACTTGCACTGCACATGTTGCACTAAACTATGATTTTAAAAAAAAATCATATTTCAAGCAATTCAAGCCCATCATGGTAAACCGTGCGCATCTGAAGTGCCTCAGTTAAAGGAAAAAATCCATTATTTATCTGCTTTAATATATTGGCCAAAGTTTGTTATTGTGCCGATAACGATAACATTAAAATGAACATATATCGGCCGATAGCGATATGGTGGCTGATATATCGTGCATCCCTAGTTGAAACGGTACCTTAAATAGCACCTCAAAATTGCCTGGAACAGCATCAAAGGATTGAGAATGTCTAATTCATTTGTGTATGTGTGTGTATATATATATATATATATATATATATATATATATGTATGTATGTATGTATGTATGTATGTATGTGTGTATGAATTAGATGTGTTATTTTAGTATTGTTTATTGGGATGCACTATATATATATATATATAGGCGTGCCATTTTTAATGTTGTTGTTATTGGTCACATAAGAAAATAATGTTGATGTATTAAAGCAGATAAATTATGGATTATTACCTCTGGTTGAACTACTTGAGATATGTTCTGTGTGACGTGACGCATCAGCACACAGCAGATTATGCTCGCTTTTTGAAGTTTTTCACTGTGAAGAAAGAGGATATCAGAATTGCAATTTGCCATAGGAATGTAAAATTTATTTAAAGTTAAGGATCTTTTACTGGTTCAAAGTAGGATACATTTAGTAAATGGTTTTGGGAAAAGAAAGCTCTAGAGGTTTCCTTGCAGTTTCCTTATTTTCTGCAGTTTTAAAGTAAAAGCAGTTAAACCTTTCAGTTAGTTGCCAAGGCAAGTTAGGCAACAATTTCAAGTTTTTTTAAAGGCACAATATGTAATATTTTTAGATTAAAATATCAACCACTTAGAACAATGTTATATATTTTGTTGAACTGTGTACTTACATTATTCCAAACGTTTCCAACAATGTTAAATTAAATCAAAAGAAATCCACTATTTTAACCAGTGTTACGGACCGTGTCCTTGCATCCACGCTACCCTCGATTTCCATAGAAACCATGGAAACACCTTTAATATAGTGTGTATTTTATTAGACAGATGAGCAACTGTTTGGCTATACATTTATCAACAAAACTAATCATTGTTATACAGAAACATGGTTAGTCTTTTTGTTTGAATGGCTTGTTTCCTTGATTTACCATGTTTTTACCATGCCTCAGAGACACACTATTTTATCAGGTGGCTAACAGCATAATCAGAGAGAGCTTTCTCCATCATACAATATATTTTAAAATGAAATGTCATTTAGCAACAGCCATTTAGTTATCCTGTTTTTAATTGATATGATATTCTAATATCGATCTAGATTACAGTGCAACAAGTGTCTCACAGCAGCCGCCGAGTGAACGCACAGAGTAACATTATAACATAACTCTCAACACACTCAGATGTGTTTAGTATGATTGTTTTAAGCATGTAAAACAGCTCTGCGTTCCCCCACACACACAACGAAAAGAGCGGAAGCGGCGACTGCAGCGTAAGCAGAATAAAAGCTCAGAGACGGTGTTTGGCGCAGGTCTCTCTCATTAGCATTCGCTCTCAAGGGCTCTCGCGCGTCCTGCTTCATACCACCGTAACGCTAATAAAACTTTAATACATTCACTCATTCATGAACATGATTTCCCATCAGATTTCTTTCCATCGGCTGTGGAGTGAAGAATCAAGACAACTCCCATGATTCCATGCTCATTCACGCAGTCATCAAGCTACGCCTTTGTTTTGATTAAGCGACCTCTAGCGGCGAAACTTACATACTGTACCTTTAAGTTTAAGATTTATTTTTTTAAGTTAACAATAACAACACTGACTAGATTAACCGATTCAGTAAAAAGATTCACCTTTAAAGACTTTACATCACTACTTCTGTCATGCATGTTCATGACCATGCAAAGGATAGCTTGAGAAAATATAAAGATTGAATAATGTCTTAAATTTCAGCCTGTTTGTCACATAAAACTATTGTATGGCTTCAGGAGATTTGTAGTATCACCATCATAATTAAAGTACTTGCAGCAAGTTCCTACATTTTTACTATCTGTAGTGTTTTCTGTAGAGACATTTTAAAAAGGGTTTTAAGATGGCTAATGGGAGCATAGGCCATTGTTTTGTTTAATGCTTGCTTGCAGATACACTGTGGGATTTCTGGCATTGCCTGAAACTGGCCTGAACCTCGAACCACTGTCAGTTGTTCGTCTTTGGATTACTGCAGGTGCTGTGTCAGCCTGGGCTAGATGTGGTTAGAAACATGAAGAGTGAATTATTGCCAGCATGAGGGGGCTCAGACTTAACGTCTGACTGCTGTTTAGTGCTAGTTATGTAACTAATGGACAGACAGGGTTCATTTGTTCATCGGCATGTGTTTGGGGCCACGTCTTGTAGTGGCTCATTGACCATGGATACAAGGCAAGCTAATGAAATGTTCTCCATTATGTCTTCCATGTTCTGTCCTGCTTTAAATGACCTCGATTAGTGTGCGTTTGGTGTGCACAATTGCTGACCTGTCCTTTAGTTTGAATACATGAGTCTATTACGTGCACTTTAATTTGAGAACATGCGCCTGGCACCATATTGTCTTATATATGTTTGTGCGTGCTTGTGTACGTGCCCTTTTATGGGCTGTGGAAGGTTTCTAGGCAGAAACATTAGATGGCTTAGCTGACAATTGTGTGTAGACAATGAGAAAATGACCTCTATTTAAAGTCAGATGTTGGCATATCTTGCACAATGCTGTATTTATATTTCAATAGGTAATAAAGATCTATTAGTGCTGGAAATTAAGGACTATGTGGATTCATATTTCCTACAGATAAAAAGGATGCTGTGTCAGTCAGGTTAATAACACTAAACTAGACAATGCACGGATACAGAGAGGGGCAGTTTCCCATCTTTCAACTGTCAGTCATGGTCTTGAGTTTACTGGTGTATGACTTTGATCTCTGGATCCAATTGTGGTGTTCAGTCATTACCTGAGCTGCTCATTCAGAGTCATCCAGAGATATGTTGGGTTTTAAAAGGGCAGCCATTTACAACACTGTTCAAAAGCTTGGGGTTGGTACGATTTTTTTCAAGTCAAATCAAATCAAGTCACCTTTATTTATATAGCGCTTTTAACAAGTCCAATTGTTTCAAAGCAGCTTCACATTGTTAACAGGAAAATAATGCAACAGAATTTGTACAGCCATTCTGGTGAAACAGTGATGTTATCCAGCTAATTTCAGTTATCATATAGTGTCAATGTGGGCAGATCTGTAATATAGATGAAATTTAGGTGTCCCCAACTGAGCAAGCCAAAAGCCAGAGGCAACGGTGGCAAGGAACCAAAACTCCTTCACGGTCAGAATGGAGAAAAAAACCTTGGGAGAAACCAGGCTCAGTCGGGGTGCCAGTTCTCCTCTGGCCGACGAACAAACAGTGTATGATTATAATTCTGGCAACATAGCAGGTCTTAATTCATATTAGGTAAATAGATATTCGTAAGATTATTCAAAAGATTGGAGTCATCACGCCGAAGACGGGTTTAATGAGGATGTCGTGTCGAAGCAGCATTTACGGGGGGAGTTTATTTGACACGCTCTCTGCAGACATTTCAGGGATGCGTTGGTCATGTCCAGGCGCTGGTCCACCATCTGATCTGGATACGGCCCGGATCCGGCTGACTGCAGTAAACCTCGGGATAAACAGAGAGACTAACATTAGCGTAGATGCCATTCTTCTTATGTTCAGGTCTTACCAAGGCTGTGCTTATTTGACCAAAATCAGAAATATGGTGAATGTGAAATATGAATACAATTTAAAATAATGGTTTCAATTTTAATATATGTTAACTTAAAATGTAATTTATTTTCCGGCGATGGCAAAGTTGAATTTCAGCAGCCATTACTTCAGTCTTCAGTGTCACATGATCCATCAAAAATCATGGTGCTCATTATCAGTGTTGAAATCAGTTTTTCAGGATTCTTTGATGAATAGAAAGAACAGCATTTATTTGGAATCCTTTGTAACATAAATATCTCGTAATTTTTTGATCAATTTAATGCGTCCTTACTAAATAGAATTTTGAAGGTATGAAAGAAAAATTCTGACCCCAAACTTGAACGGTATTGTGTACAGTTCTTTGAAGAAGAAAAAAATGTAAAGGGTTCATATAACATGGAATCCCATTTTAAAACGCTGTCACTGGTTTCGGTGTTGCTAGAAGAGAAAATGTCTGGAGTCTCTTTGTACTCAGGCCAAAGTAAAGCCCTGAGCTTGTCATGCTGATTCAGTTACATTCTGTCATAGATTTTTTATCCAAACTCACTTCCTGCTTAGTTGTTCTATCCATTATTAAAGGAAATGAAAAATATCCCATAATTCACCCTTAAGCCATCCTAGGTGTATATGGATTTCTTCTTTCTGACGAATACAATCTGAGTTATATTAAAAAATGTCCTGGCTCTTCCAAGCTTTATAATGGGAGATTTTAAAGCCCAAAAAAGTGCATCCATCCATCATAAAAGTAATCCATACGGCTCCAGGGGGTGAATAAAGGCCTTCGAAAGCGAAGCAATGCGTTTTGTGTAAGAAAAATATATCTATAATTATAACTATATAAACTGTAATCACTAGCTTCCGGTAACGTAAGAAGAGAGTCGGAGTTCCGGCATAGGACGTAGGCGGTGTACCGTAAGCTTTGATGCCTCTCGCGGTTCAAACACACAGGGCTGGGCAACAAACTCAAGCTCCTCTGACATGTCTCTTTTTTTTAAAATAGTTTTCGACCTCTAATTCGTGACCGGTGTTTTGTTTTGCTCTATCCTCTGCGCTTCCGCATTTGTCAATACGTCATGCGTCGGATCAGAGGTCACTCTTCTGCCAGAACACTTGCGTAAGCCAGTGATTCTAGTTTATAAAGTTATAAATATGGATGTTTTTCTTACAAAAGTCCTTTATTAACATTATTGACTAACTAGATCAGAATTGTCTAAATGACTAGATCTAAACTGTAAAATGACTAAACAGTAGTATATAATAGAGCTGCATGATTAATCGTTAAAAGATTGCGATCTCGATTCAAACTCCAACTAGATGTCATAAATAGATGTCATGAATGACAACGATTCTCCTCTGTCTATTAAACCTTTGACAAAATCACACTGGAACATTGGCGCTGCCGCTGACCCAGAGAGAGCAGTTGTCATGTACAGGCTAAGTTTGAAACAGATTTTTCAACCACATAGTATCAATATTTCTGTATTACAATACTTCAAATTATTACAGAAGAACTGGGATAAAAGTTTATAGTTCAGATATAAATGCTGGTGTCTACAGTCATGATCAAAATAGAGCAAATCACCTTTTGAAAGTAACTTGACGCTTCAAATAACGATTGTATCGATTACATCGTTACACCAGTAGGTCGTGACAAGTGACTGTTTAAAAATGTATTTGTCATTGAATCATTCATTCAAAAGAATTGTTCAAAAAGCACTGCTTCATCCAGCAATGAAGCAAGTGAAGTCTTTATAAGTGAGTCATTGAATCATTCACAAAAACATTACAAAAAAAAAAAAAAAAATATTCATTCATATTCATTAAACATTTTAAATAGACTGCAGCTATTAACATTTTGTCAGAACCTCTAGTAACGATTCAGAATGGTGGGAGAATTGTGGTCTCTGTTTGAAGCAAAAAAAAAAAAAAAAAAAAAATGTGATTCTCCATTTATCCAGAATCACACAGTTCTCTATATAAATAATACTAAAATAACACGTGTCAATGGTATCATGAGTGAATTGACAAAGCTTACCGGCTATAATTATGTCTTACTATGATATAATATTATAAAAAGAAAAATTAGCTAAACAAACAGACCTGGGGCCTCATTTATAAAACTTAGGATTTGCGTCAGAAGTGGCGTACGGATGAAACATAGGACGTGCGTACGCACACATCCTACGCACTTTTCCCTTAATAAATCACAATCAATTCTAAATGTAGTGCAGCTTTTGCGGCTTCATGTCACGCCCATAGTTGCCCATAAATAGTCCGTGAAACGCCCACAAGTTAATATTCATTGATTGAGAAATCATGGCAAACACAGAGAGGAAATCAAAAAAACTTAACTTCACTCAATGTGAAGTAGAAGTTATCGTTGGCGAGGTGGAAAAGAGGAGAAAAATGTTGTTTGGAGGGCACAGTGTGGGCATTACTAATGGCAAAAAGGCACTTGAGTGGCAAAAGGTTGCGGACGCCATAAATGCTGTAGCCTCACAACCTCGGACCATGGCCGAAATAAAAAAGAAATGGTCGGACATCAAAGTCGAGGCAAAAAAGCGTTTTTTCATTGAATTGCATCTGAAAAATCCATTTAATTGCATCTGACAAGATACAGATGTCGGTTATAATCTACGTGGAAATGGGAAATAGTTCAGTGCAAATGTAATTTCTTGCAGCTTTCTGAATGGTTGAGACATACGTCATACGTTATTTTATCAAAAATAAAACAAACTAAAGGCATATGCATGAATACCATGATTCCGTAGCTGATCAACACATTTTTACTATGAAACCAACTCTCCCCAGTGGATTAATTACATCTATATCTATCTATCTATCTATCTATCTATCTATCTATCTATCTATCTATCTATCTATCTATCTATCTATCTATCTATCTATCTATCTATCTATCTATCTATCTATCTATCTATCTATCTATCTATCTATCTATCTATCTATCTATCTATCTATCTATCTATCTATCTATCTATCTATCTATCTATCTATCTATCTATCTATCTATCTATCTATCTAATTGCATCTATATCTGCTCCGCCAGACGGACACATTGACGAGAATATCAGTTTAGTACATTATTTCGTTCTGTTTACCATATTATTTATGAGGATGAATTGCATAACATGACAATATTATTGCAGAACATATTTCACTTTTCTTTTTGCAAATATGTATTAATTTGCATTTCTGTTGTAATTTTCGTTTGATTTTGTTTTACACTGCAGATCGATCAAACGGGTGTTCGTGTAGGCTGTTAATTGTAAGACTTGCTTTGTGAAGTCTTCATGTTGTTTATGAGAGGCAGTATTGCCATTTCTTTTACACAACAGTCTACAGTTTCACACACTTTCACGTGTTTCTTCCATCTGCCGATGGTGTCGCCATTTCTCATTTCACCGTTTTTGTGCGTACGCCTGGGTCAGAGCTTGCGTGAAGGACCGCACATTTTCCCGTCAAGTTTGCTTTTATAAATACCAATTATTGCGTAGAGAGCGGTATACGCCTTCTTTGGGTGTATGCAACGTTTATAAATGAGGCCTCAGGTCATTGTGTCAGATGTACCATATAACTGCCTCTGTCATAAAAATATGAAGGCACATTGTGATTTTGTTCCTAATATTTTAGGGATGCGCGATATATTGGCCGATATCAATATGGCACACTATGTTAATTTTTAACATTATCAATATTGGCCCGATAAGAAAATTTTGTCGATATATTAAAGCCGACAAATAATGGTTTGTTTCCTTCAACTGAGACACTTCAGATGCACACTGTTCACCATGATGGTTTTGAATTGCTTGAAATATGATTGAAATCACTCTGTTAGATAGGCTACATAAAATTATAATGAGAACATTATGATTATAATATGCTCGGGACATGGCTTTTAATGGTGAGACTTCTGTTTTTGTAAACAGGCTCTCAAAAATTATATAAAATTTGGATTATATGGAACATATCAGTTTTTCAGTATCGGCCAACATGTTCATATCGGTGCATCCTATAATATTTACATTTTGGCTGCTTAATGCAAGGAATATTTAATGTGTTAGCACATAGTCATAGAGTTTTAGAGAAAGAAAGTTTTTTTGGTTGTTTTTTTCTAAATAGACAAATTAAAATGTAATTATAGCTGTGAGTGTTCTCACTTTGTCTTAATTCTATTCAATATAATTTAACAGATATTTGTCTTTTTCTGTCATTTCAGGGCACCAATGCCTCTGCTCTGGAGAAAGACATTGGTCCAGAGCAGTTTCCCATTAATGAACACTACTTTGGATTGGTCAACGTAAGTATCACACAGCGCCAGACTAACCTTAAAACAGACACATGGCTTCACACGTGAGCCAGGGTTGTAAAGACATGGTTAGGGGCAAAAAAAATACACATGGTAACAGTTTGCATATTTGTTTAGTGAAATATTGAGTTGCTCGGCTTTCCCATTTGTGTGCATGTTATCATGCCATGTTGTATTGCTTAACAACATTATTGTAAATGAAGGACACCACAACATCGAAGCAAAACAACCAGCTTAAGTGTTTTTCTGAACTAATGAAAAAGCACAGTTCATAACCTTTGGCAGCCATCTTATTTGTTATTTTCCAGAGAAGGGAGTGGTTGATTTGTACTCTTCTGCAAAATATATTAGCATGTGATTTTCACTGCAGAACAGGGCAGCTGGACAGCACAGTATTTATTCCTGCTGCCATTAGCGCAGCTGGTATGATTTAATGAACATGTTCAGCCTTAGAGATGAATCTTTCAGGTCAAGCTGCCTCTTGTTTTGGCAGAACAGTAAATTCAGTATGGAGATCCACAGAAATCAGGTCACAGTTGTTATTTTTCTTGATATTAGCTTATTAAGATTAGAAGGAAATTCACAAAAATTAGGTCACAGTTATTATTATTGTTCCTTTTTAGATTCGAAGGAGAATTGTCATTCTGGTCTGAAGAGAATTGTGAAAGGAAATTTTAATTAAGGAGTTACTGCCATTGGAAAGTGATAAAAAAACAAAAACAAAGCAATTAAAGGTACTTAATGAGAGAATTGATTAGTATAAGATCAAATAATGTCTCTGAGTGCATATTAGGATGCTACGTGAAAAACGACGGCTTCGCTGAAGGTGTGACCGATTTTACATACTGATCCACATGAAGGAAATGCAAGATTGCATCTGTGTCCTGTCTCAGTATAGGGATCACGCACGGTTAATCTGTGATTTTGTCAATGAAGGTGAGATAAAAAAGACACGCCATAATGACAATTAAACAATTTTAATTAAAACATACTGTTACCAAGAAAAAAGTAAAGGTGATGATGAAAGGCAACTTTTTGAGCAATGTTGATGGGCAATGTTGCCATCAATGGGCAACCAGGTGAGACACAGGACCCACGCCCGCTCTAAATTATCCAGATAGAAATTTGTTGCCCATTCTCAATGGAAAGTGCCCAAGAAAGTTGCCCCGTGCATCATCAACATTGCAAAATATTAATCATGCACTAAAAATTTGTCAAATTAATAATAATTATATATATATTTTTTAAATGTGACTTGAAAATAAATTTTTGAGGTTCAGCACATTTGCAAATAATTAAAGCCCCTATATACTCACAGCAAAGTTCTTTTTCATTCTTTGCTTAAGTTCAAAATCCGTGATCAGTGATATGCGTTTAGATGAATATGTAAGTATGTGCTGCTCGCTTTCCTCTCAATAACAAAATAAATGCACAAGAAAAATGAGAATACAGCAAGCATTTTTTAAATAAAACATAAGAAAGCATCTGATCATAGTAATGTGGATTTGTTTGCACAAGCTCTGCAATTCAGCACTCCAGTAAAGTCCTATCACGTTTATTTATACATCACTTTATACAATAGATGGCTTAAAATCAAGCAGCTTTACTGTATTAAACATGAAAAACAGTGTCAGCGTCTCGTTTCATCAGAAGTACAACTTCATTTTCTGCTATAAAGTAGCTCTCCAGTGTGTTCATGTTTTCACTTGAGGACGTCTGACCTCGAGCGACTGAACAGGGGAGATGAACCGAAAAAGATTCCCACGTCAAAGAAGGCGGAGCCTTTGCGCGCACCTACCTATTACATAATCGCCACAGACCAATGGGAGTACAAAGGTGTTTACCAGCCGTAGCAAATTGTTCTGGAAAGTTCACTTTGGCAAGCTGTTTCGAACTCCCAACGAAGTTCGTTTTGGCCTGATTTTGTTCAAAATGACGTCACATCAGTTCGTTCTTCGATTTCACCTGAAGCATATCGGGGCCTTTACATTTCGATTGGTGTGAAATGTTTTTTTTTAATTATTATTGTGTTTTCATGATCAGTCATTTCTGTCATTTCTGAATACTCATATCATAATCCTGACCATCTTCTTCCGGTTATTTTCTGTCATCTCTCTGCTTTCACTGTCAATAAAAATGCCAAAAAGCCCCAAGAACCACTTCATTGTCAGTGTGTGCTGACATGAAAAGGCCTTTGGAAGGGAAACAATGCTCTGTTGTCACAATAACAGCAAGTGCTGCTCTTTCAGCCCATGCAGGTCATGTTTTTAAAGGAACACGCCGATTTTTTGGGACTTTAGCTTATTCACCGTATCCCCCAGAGTTAGATAAGTCCGTACCTACCATTCATGGCTAGCTAGGCTAGCGGTGTGTGCGTCAGACAGAGTTATGGCACGCACGGAGATGGGAATGGTCTGTATGGACTTATGTAACTCTGGGGGATACGGTGAATAAGCTAAAGTCCCCAAAAGTTGCTGTGTTCCTTTAAAGCGCGTTTGATTCCACCGTTAGTTTTTTCAGCCCTTTGATTTGCTTTTAGCAGTGAGCAGGGAGTTTTTCAATGTCTTTCTTGATTGTAAATGTCTTGTCTAGATCCACGTTTGTTTAACCCCTTGACTGCTTTTTCCCTGGCGCACCTCCAGCATAGACTGTTACAGATTTTATCTCTCGGTTTCATAAATTGCGTCCCAAGTGTTCTTTGTCTGTTTCCCACTCAAGAATTGATTCGCTCAGCCTAAAAGAATTCCTCTCTCTGTGTCTTTTTCTCTAGTTTGGGAACACATGTTACTGTAACTCCGTGTTGCAGGCTCTGTATTTCTGCCGGCCATTCAGGGAGAATGTGTTGGCCTATAAAGTCCAGCAGAAGAAAAAGGAGAACCTTCTCACCTGTCTGGCCGACCTCTTCCACAGCATAGCCACACAGAAGAAGAAGGTGGGCGTGATCCCTCCCAAGAAGTTCATCTCACGCCTGCGGAAGGAGAATGGTGAGGGGTTGAGGTTTGGCGGGTTTGCATGGCTTAGTTAACCCCTGCTGGTACATACTGTAACTACACCATTATGAAGACAAAAGCATCTTTCTCCATTGACGTCCATTTAAAAGTAGCTGTGAAATTGCAACATATGGGATAGAAAAATCTGGACACAGACACACACAGGTTTAGGGGTAGGGTTGGTGTAAGAGAAAATAGACAGTTTGTACAGTATAAAAGCCATTACATCGATGGAGAGTCCCCACAAAGATAGGTGAATCAGACGTGTTTTTGTGTAAAAATAATATCATGGGCACTCGTGTCACTGTGGGGACCTAAATTGAGGAAACAAGCTTATAAATCATATAGAATGAGTTTTTATTTTATTTTATTTTATGTAAAAATGCAGAAAGTTTGGTGTGATACCCATGTGTAAGTCTGTGTGCATTAAGGTTGAAGTCCCCACCAGGATAGAAAAACAGCTTTGCTAGTGTTAGATTTTTTTTGGGATGTCACAGATTTTGGATGTTTTTCGGACTAATGAAAGGTTTTCTTTTTTCCCATATTTGTGTTTTCCATTTTATTTTTCTGCATTCCGTTTATATGATTTAATTAAATTTTAATAATCAAAAGCATCTCTAATATCAGTTAAATTCATAAAACTTTAATAGTGATTTATTACAATTTGAACATTAAAATAGTGTAATGAAATGGTGGTTTACAAAAATCATCTCACAAACCAAGTCTTTAATTAGAATAATAAACACTCAGGATTTTGGGATGTTTTGTTGACTTGTGTACTTACATTATCCAAAATGTTTCCAAAAATGTTTAAATCCAGAGAAATCAGCAATTTTAACCAGGACACAGACTGTGCGCGTGCGTTGCCTTTCAATGACATCATATTTGCGTTACCCTCAATTTATTTTGTAGAAACCATGGCAACACCAAAGACGCTTTAATATATGATGTGTTTTATTAGACAGGTGAGCAACTGTTTGGATACATTCATCAAACAAATCATTGTTCTACAGCTCAACACAGTTAGTCTTATTGTTTAAATCTGGTTTTCTTGATTTACCATGCCTAATATCAAGCTAGCTTACAGCAGAGTGCAAAAAGTGTCTCTTAATAACACACTCAAATGTATGTAATATGACAAACCAGCGCTGCGTTCCTCCTCATACGCATGAGCAGAAGAAGCGGAAGCGCTCGTCTACAACAGAATAAAAGCTCCACTGCTCTCGAGCCGTGTGTCGCGCTCGTCTCTCATTAGCAGTCGCTCCAGCGCCTCGTTCAGCTCCACCCTGCTTCATACTACAGTAACGCTAATAAATCTTTAATACATTAGGATGAGCAAATGTATTAAACTCCCATGATTCCACGAAATCAAGGTGTCATCAAGCTATGCCTTTGTTTTGAATAAGCGACCTCTAGTGGAGAAAATTACATACTGTGCCTTTAAAGCTAAACAGGAGAAAAGTAAACCACATTATCTGACAAAGGAATGAACAAAACAGGGAATACTTATACACAGGTTTAACAAGGGAACCCAGGTGAAATCAGTAATCAAGGGCGACAAACAAGGAGTATTTAGTAACTATAGAAACTAATACTGCACAGGAAACACAGGAACATGAACAAAATCATAATGAAACATAATATAACTCTGACATATAAGGCCCTACTTAGTTATTTTTTCCCCTAAAAAAAAAATCTGTTTTAATTTTCTTTCAGGATTCTGATGATTTATGGTTTTATGATTTAATACAAATGTATCATCAAAACTGTGGTATTCAAATTAATTCATAAAACGTACGATTCCGTCCACATTTTCCGCATCTCGCAAATCATGGGACATGATTGTCATGTCATCAGGACATATTTTTTTCTGCAGCCTCAAATCACATTAATCACAATGCATTTACGGCTTAGGTGTTCGGCTCAACCTATATCTGCAACTGAGTGTCCATAAACAAATTGGCAGATTTGAAATCACATAATTCCTTTGAGCAGCTTCCACATGGATTTCTCTCTCCAGGTATTAAAGACCTCCTTGAAAAGAATCTAGAAGCTTTAGCGGCGACCAAAACAACTTTCCTAAATGAATAGCACAACATCTCCTTCCTTCAACTTTATTTGAACTGCGATCTGTTTGATCCTAATCAGAATAGATGTTATATTTGGTTCTACCCATCTAATTTTGTGTTCCTGAAAATTCGAGAAAAAACATGTTTTCAATGTTGACTAAACAATCGACACATTCACAAAAAAAAAAAAAAAGACATATTGAACAGACTGTACTGTCCCCGTTTTCTTTCACATCAAGATAAATATGGTGTCTGCTATGACTAAGACATCTGTTGTCAAGCCAGAATCCCACAAAACTGCTAAAATATCCTCAGATGTTGTAAGTATTTGTGGAAAAAAACATGTTTATGAGAAATTTAAAGTCGGCTTGTTTATCCAATATAGTTGTGTGTAAAGTGTTTGATGGTAAATATGTTAACATGATTTTCTAGGCAACTAATAGAGCTGTAGCTGGCATTCAGACAGGTGACTATGTGAAAAAACAAATCTGTGCACACTAACAGTAAGCCTCTGTGTGATATGCTGAATGAGAAGCAGGTGTAACAGATCAGGTGTGTGTGTTTTGAGGGAGAGGGGAGGGATAATATGCAGTATAAAAGAGGATTTGTTCTTCTGTCTCATTCCAGAAAAGGCCCTCTCTATGAATTAACAATACAGACCTCTATCAGAGAGACATCACTTCACCAGCTACACACACTCACACAGAGTTAGCTATATGATTGCACATGCCATGCATGCATGCATAGTACATGCATGTACCAACATTGTGCTCAAATGTGTAACCATAGAGTTCCTCTCAGTTCACGTGACCACACCATGTCCATAATGTTTCCTTTACCTTTCTAAATTCACCAAGTAAACTGATATGGATTGATATCTTATGTTACACTTTCTGGCTTTTCCTATAGACCTGTTTGATAACTACATGCAGCAGGATGCCCATGAGTTCCTGAACTACCTGCTGAACACGGTGGCTGACATCCTGCAAGAGGAGAAGAAACAGGAGAAACAGAATGGACGGCTGAAGAACAACGGCACTGCCATCGCCACGGACACCGAGCCAGAACAGAACAAGACCGAGCCCACCTGGGTTCACGACATCTTCCAGGGCACACTGACCAATGAGACCCGCTGTCTCAACTGTGAGACGGTATGAGTGTTGTGTTACCTTAAGTGTTTACTTCATACACAGATGCAAATGTTGTTATAGGGCCAGATTTAATAACAGCCTGCGCCAGTGCAAACCCTCTTTTGACGTTAAAAAAACACTGTCAGGATTTACTAAAGACACGCAGTGAAAAATTTCGTGCTGAAAAGACGTGGAGACAGTTATTTTTACGGCTGACCTTATTGCAAATGCATTTGTAGGAGTTTCCCTTTCAGACGCAACATTTATGGGAGGAGAGTATTTAAATGAATCACGCAAGGTGATTTATTAAGGTTTGCACTGGTCAATTTACTGGTATTTGCGGCATTTATTTACCGCCCCAAAAAAGCACGTCTTAAACCAGTAGCTATCTGGTAGATTGCATTGGTCATTATGGAAATGATCCGGCTGCGTCTGTGTTCTTTAATTTGTGTGTCGTAAAAAGATCACGTGCAGAAACTTTCCACTCACACCGGCGCTTTTTTGGGATTGCGCTCTCATGCTAATTTGCCTTGTTTAGTAAAATTTTTAAATATATATATATATATATATATATATATATATATATATATATATATATATATATACACATACATACACACACACACACACACACACACACGCACACACATACAGTGTTCTCCATTAATATTGGCACCCTTGGTAAATATGAGCAAAGGCGGCTGTGAAAAAAAATCTGCATTGTTTATGCATCTTTCATTAAAAAAATGCACAAAATTCTAACCTTTCATTGAAGTAAAACTATTGAAAGTGGGGAAACTCGCATTATGAAATAAATGTTTTTCTCTTGTTTATGTTGGCCACAATTATTGCAACATCCTTTCCCCAAGATACCAGCTCTGAGTCTTCGTCTGTAATGCCTGATGAGTTTGGAGATCAGAGCCCATTCCTTCATCCAGAATCTCTCCAGATCCTTCAGATTCCCAGCTCTTCTCTTCAGGTCATCACTCATTCTCTGTAGGGTTCAGGTCAGGGGACTGGGACGGCCATGGCAGAAGCTTCATTTTGTGCTCAGTGACACATTTTTGTGTTGATTTTGATGTTTGTTTTGGATCGTTGTCCTGATGGAAGATCCAACCACGGCCCATTATCAGATTTCTAGCAGAAGCGTCAGGTTTTGATTTGTATCTGTTGGTATTTGCTAGAATCCATGATACCATGAATCTGAACAAGATATCCAGGACCTCCAGCAAAAGAACAGACCCACAACATTAAAGATCCAGCGGTGTATTTAACCGTGGGCATGGGGGACTTTGTGTGCACCAAACCCATCAAAAAGCTCTTTTTTTTAGTTTGATCTGACCACAGAACCAGGTCCCGTCTGAAGCTCCAGTCGTGTCTGACTCTGAATATGCTGGAGTAGGTTTTTGGATGAGCGACGAGGATTTTTCTGTAGGTGCTATTTGATAAATTAGTTGAGAGATTGAGATTTTCCTCCGTTTTCAATAGTTCTACTTCAATGAAAGGTTAGAATTTTCTGAATGAGAGATGAAAAGGATAAACAGTGCAGATTTATTTTCACAACCGCCTTTACTCATATTTACCAACGGTGCCAATATTAGTGGAGGGAACTGTACATATATATATACAATAGGGATCTCATAAATATGTGTTAGTTCATATTTTATCATTTGATTTATTTTATGTAATACAGCTGATGGAGCTATTTTACAGATGTGTCTTGTAAAAATATACAGTATACTATTATCTGTTATGCAGCTTCTTCAGAGCAATACTACTGTACACAAGTAAACTTATATATATATATATATATATATATATATATATATATATATATATATATATATATATATATATTCTAAAAGGGATATGTAATGTATGAGCAAAGCTGTATTTAATTTTTCAAAAACATCACAGTAGTTTTTTTTTTTTTAATGGTCTTATACAACGACATTCGATCAATCGTTTGAACTTTGCTGCCTGTGGAAATAAGCTGTGGCCCACTTTTCAGTCTTCTGTTGATTAACCTACTTTTTCTTCGTGTTAAGACACAGCCACTCGACTCGACTCGAAGGTGCTAACACGCCGTCACACCAGTGCTTTAACACATCCTCGCTCACATCTTCTGCAATAAGTGCGAGACAACAGGAGACAATCAGGTCACCAGAGTTCAGCCAATTCACCTTAAACAGCTGAAACCGTAGAAAGGGTTCAGCACCAAAATGCGTGATAATCATCTTTGCAGAAATGAGGTCCCTCTATCTCTCTACCCCTTCAAGATGCTTGACAACTAAGATTGTCTCTGTGGGGAGGGAGATCAGAGTTTCTGAAGAGGTTTTGTTAATGGGGCATAGATGGGTTTTTTTCTCTTCTTCCTCAATATGTTAAGTAATTTGTGAACTTACATGCCCTTTTTACAGGTCAGTAGTAAGGATGAAGACTTTTTGGATTTGTCTGTAGATGTTGAGCAGAACACTTCAATAACACACTGTCTCAGGTAAACATACACGCACGGTGACATAACAGTGATCACACATATACACAACCAGTTCTTTCCCACTGTGTTCATGCTTTTTAGTTGATGTGTGTTTTGTCTGATGGCTTTTACAGGGACTTCAGTAATACAGAGACCCTGTGCAGTGAGTATAAATACTACTGTGAGATGTGCTGTAGCAAACAAGAGGCACAGAAACGGTGAGTGTCAGTGGATGTGTGTTGATATGATGTGGTAGGGCATATAACTAACTCTACAGAATGGCATACTACTATGCTTTCCATGTGAAGGAATTCACTAAGCAAGCTAATGGTGTTTATCTGATCACTTGATTTGCTAAAGAAATAATGCAAATGTTGCAAACTTTCCCCAAAAACTGTCTAGTTTAAGACCGAAAGATTAATTAATTAAGCTGAAATACTGCAAAAGTAGAGTAACTGCTGAGTGAACAGTTTAGTGACTCCACAGTATTTTAGCAGTATGTTTACTGTGCACATGATTATTAGCCATGATTTTAACATTATTTATATTATCAGACTGGCAGTGATTTTTTTTTGTGTGTGTGTGTGTATGTGTTGCAGTATGCGTGTGAAGAAGCTGCCCATGATCTTGGCTCTTCATCTGAAGCGCTTTAAGTACATGGAGCAGCTGCATCGGTACACTAAACTGAGCTATCGTGTGGTCTTTCCACTGGAGCTCCGCCTCTTCAACACCTCCGTAGACGCCGTCAACCTCGACCGCATGTATGACCTTGTCGCTGTGGTGGTCCACTGTGGCAGGTACGAGAATTGTCAAACATGCACATCTGCAACATATAAAGCAGACTGACTTTCACACCATCTTCCATTTAGGTACATTAAGTCATATTTTATAAATATTGACATTATAAGCGGTTGGAGTCTCAGTGCACTATGCTGCGAGTATATTTGTCGTAGTCTAAAAGTATATCATAATGGTATTGTTTTTCTTCAAGAATGATGTATTTATCAGGAAATATAAATGTAAAAAAAGAATTATTTTGGGTTTTGTTTTTGTCTTTATTATGCTTCAATTTTTATATATATATATATATATATATATATATATATATATATATATATATATATATATATATATATATATATATATATATATATATATATTCAGTGTCTAAATATTAAAAATATGAATTTATTTCCTTGAAAAGTGTAAACACTGCCCCTGTAACTCTGTGTATTAGTGGCCCAAACAGAGGGCATTACATCAGCATTGTGAAGAGTCACGGCTTCTGGCTGCTGTTTGATGATGACATTGTGGAGGTCTCTCTCTCTCTCTCTCTCTCTCTCTCTCTCTCTCTCTCTCTCTCTCTCTCTCTCTCTCTCTCTCTCTCTCTCTATATATATATATATATATATGTATATGTGTGTGTGTGTGTGTGTGTGTGTGTGTGTGTGTGTGTGTATGTATTAGGAGGCACCGATATTAACATTTTGGCATATACCGATAATTCTTTACATTTGAAATCTGATAACTGATATATTGGCCAATAAATCAAAATTCCAGCCTAATTGCAAAAACAAAAGTCTCACCATTAAAAGTTATGTCCCAAGCACACTATTATAATCATGCTCTCATTATAATTTTATGTAGCCTATATGACAGATTTGCGCTGCACATGTTGCACTGAACTGTATTTTCCTTTTTTGAAGTGATTCTAATCATATTTCAAGTGAGTCAATGGTGAACAGTGTGCGCTTCTGAAGTGTCTCAGCTGGAGGAAATAATCCATTATTTATCTGCTTTAATATATTGGCCAATTTTTCTTATTGGGCTGATAACGATAACATTAAAAATAAACATGTATATCGGCCGATACCGATATGGTGGTTGAGTTCTGTGTAATTATGCACAATTTACTGTTATTACTACAGAAAAAACATATAAAAAGGGCACAAAGTTTTACCAAAATGTTGCAAATCAGCATATTTGAAGCATATTGATAATGTGACACTGAAGACTGGAGTAATGATGCTGAAAAATAAGCTTTGTCATCACAGGAACAAATAACATTTTAAGATATATTAAAATAGAAAATTATGTTATTGAATTGTAATAATGTTTAACGTTATTACTGTATGTTTGATCAAATAAATAGAGCCTTGGTGAACATAAGAGACATAACAAAACTTACTGACCCCAAACTTTTGAATGCTAGCATGCAGACAAAATATAAATCTTAATGCATGCAGAATTTAGCATTCGTCTTTCCTGCTCTCTTTCACCATCTTTTTCTCTATCCATCCATTTAATTTCTCTCCCAGAAAATTGATGCACAGGCGATAGAGGAGTTTTACGGTTTGACCTCTGACATTTCCAAGAACTCTGAGTCGGGATACATCCTGTTCTATCAGTCCAGAGAATGAAGGAGCAGAGAAGGGGACAAATGAAGAGCAGAGGATGAGCACGAGAAGAGATCAAAAGGAAGGGTATACGTGAAGATGACATCTGCTAGATTCCTTTTCCACATCCTTCTCCTTTTCCTCATCTCATACTCAGGGTCTCCAGCTGAGACTGAGTGCCAAAAGCCCTCTGTAACCCCATTTGCCAATATGACATTTCCCAGAAGTCCCATTCTCCCAGTCTCGCTGCACTCTGGGGGAATAAAACACATCTTCTTAAATCTGACCCTCAAGTCAGTCACCTGCATCTGGTAGGCACTTTATAAACAAAAACGACAATAAGTAACACAAAAGCAACACAATGAAAAAAAATCACAACATATACAACTATAATACTTGTGAAAACTTGAAGGAATCAAAAAGCTACAAACGGAGCAATGAGTCCTGGTACTCTAGCAAGTGTCACTGCTTCTGTTCGTTCAGTGCCCAGGAAAGTGCCTCTCATCCTGGGTATCTGAAACCAGGAGGAGGGTTTCTCTCTCTTGATTCCTGGCTTAAGATCCCTGGCTTCATTTCAGTTTTGTACTGTGATGCTCACCCATCAGTCCTCATTTGTACAACTCTTACCCTGTAGCTGGTGAATCCGCACATCCTAGTTCAGTCTTGGTCATCTGAGGGACTGTTTGCACTGTGTGACAATTTGTTTTGGATTTTGCCATGTTGTGGGATTATGGTTCTGAGCAGTCTGTTACGTGTGCGTGTGCGTGCGTGCGTGCGTGCGTGCGCGTGTGTGTGTGTGCGCGTGTGTGTGTGTGTGTTCATGTTTTTCTATCTTGGTGGGGACTTCAACCTGTGGGGACATAAATTGAGGTCCTCATGAGGAAACAAGCTTATAAATTATACAGAAAAAATGTAAAAATGCAGAAAATTTTGTGTGATGTGTAGTTTTAGGGGTAGGGTTAGTGTAAGGGGAGAGAATATACAGTTTGTTTGTGTAAATACCATTACGTCTATGGAGTCCCCATAAAGATAGTGAACCGGACGTGCATATGTGTGCGTGCCCGTGTGCATGTGCATTTAGACAGTAAATGCAGGCAGCTGCTCTGAAGTGACTTTGCTTTTCATCCAGAAATAGTTGCAGTCTTGTTACCAAGAGATTTTTCAAAAGTTGAAATCTATTGAAATCTCTTCCAGTAACAGAAAAAGGGCAGAACTGCAAGGCTGAAATGCTGCTTTTGTCTCCCTTGCATTCTTATCTAACACAGTTGTTACCCAACTTCCATTGTAGGTAATGGCCTTACATAGATTTTTTTTCCTTCTTTAGTTTAGTTGAATCCATGATTTGACTCCATCTTTTTTCTCCTAAATAGATGTTGCAACTTGGTACATGGTCTTTCATTAGAAGTTAGATGACGTGGCATTTTATTTTATCATTACTTTGAGGTGTTAAAGGGATAGTTAACCTAAAAATGAAAATTCTTAAAGGTGCAGTGTGTAGTATTTATGAGGATCTATTGACAGAAATGCAATATAATATACATAATTATGTTTTCAGTGGTGTATAAAGACCTTACATAATGAACCGTTATGTTTTTATTACCTCAGAATGAGCCGTTTCTATCTACATACACCACAGGTCCCCTTACAGTGAAGTCACTATTCTGCGCCGTCATGTTTCTACAGTAGCCATAAATGGACAAACTTTTCTACAGAGCTCTAGCTACTCTCTGCTGTCTCAGACGACGATATTTATGTCCTGTGTCGGCCACCGTAGCTTCTCCATGTGCTTTGAAAGGGAGGAGTGAGTGGTGGGTGGTTGCAAGTCACAACCTTACCACTAGATGCCGCTAAAATTTACATAGTGCACGTTTAAGTCGTTCCAAACTTGTGTAAATGTGTTTGTTCTGCTGAACACAAAAGAAGATATTTTGAAGAATGTTGAGAACCAAAACCTATTGCCTACCGTTGTATGAAAAAAATACTATAACTGCATTTCCACGTTTCAGGGACTTTGGGGTGGTACTCGGTGTGTCGGTTTCAACCACAGGGACGAGGGTCTAAATGAAATTCCAGATAAAAATTTCCCTCTCAGAAAGTCCCTGCTCGTGAGGTAGTACTTTTTCAAAGTTCAGGAACTTTTGGGGGTGGGGCTTGAGCGCTGAACATGCTGATTGGTTGACTCCACGCAGCATTTTATTTCAACCACCATTTTTAAAAGTCTGTTGCGTGTGTGCAGTAAGAGTTGTTTGCTATTTGAATCAACAATGGAGTTTAAAAAATACGACCGATGGACCGCCGATGAGGTTCAGGCTTTATTAAGCATATTTGATGATGAAATCCAGCGGGAACTGGAAAGTCGCGTGCAGTCCTACGTCACCAGACTAATCTTCAAGGTACTTTAGACTGTGACGGAAACGCAGACAGCAACAGGTCTCGGGGAAAAAAGTTCTTGGGGAAAAAAAAAGTTCCTGGGACAAATTGTTCCTGGTAACTTCGGTGGAAACTGGGCTAATGGTAGTCAATGGGGCCTGGGATCTGCTTGGTTACCAACATTCTTCCAAATATCTTCCTTTGTGTTCAGCAGAACAAAGACATTTATACAGGTTTGGAACAACTTGAGAGCGAGTAAACGAAGCATTTTCATTTTTGGCTGAACTATCCCTTTAACACATGAAAGTCTTGGACACAGATATAAAACCGCAGCAGCCTTGAGATTATTTCATTGCGATCTGTAAAGTGCTCATCGAAGTATCTGATAGGACATCTCTGTTACGTTAAGAACATGCGCACAATTATTTCAACTTTGTGTTGAGCGGCATTTATCTGAGAGTTATATTCTATTTAATATACGTAGAAGAGCATCTGTCTTCGAATAAATGGGGAAGACAGTAGGGAAATGTACTGATAATCCTGATTTTTGGGATTTAATTTAGTATGTAAATGGGAGAGAGTGACTTCAAACAGTCACCGAAGGGAAACAAGGTTCAATACAGGGACAGGATGAACATTCCACGCTTGTTTTACACCGACATTTCTACGCATTTAAAAAACTAAGTTCACAGAAACACTAACAACTGTCTTCATTGTGTAGCTTTTTAATGTTTATGTTGGATTTTTAGATGAATGATTTATAGTCAACTTCCATTTTATTCTCTCAGAAATACTGTAAAATGGTTCAAAAGCCACAGAGAACTTAATTTTTTCTGTCCGTTCACAGCTCCTTCAGTGTAACAATAGAATAAGTGATTAGAAAAAAAAAGTGGTATAATGGTGTTTTCTAGATCCATTGCATCCATTGCTCTAGAGCCCATTCTAAGTCTGTGGTACTTGTATTTTCACACTCCTCAAAGATCATTATAATATGTAATTATATGTTAATGCCACACTACATGCAATATAGATGTATGAACACTGTGTAACGACACAATATGAGATTGACTATGCAGTGTTTGTGCTTGCCCTGTTGTTTCCCGAGGCTTGGCGGATGCCGAGTGATTATTTCGACGGTAGATTTTTCATACGCAGTTCCCCAATAACACTAGCAGAGGAGCATATGTGGTTGTTTGAAGATGTTTTAGTGGTACTAAGACCATGTTTCTTGTCCCATGCCTGTTCTTTTGGTTCCTAAGTGATCAAAATGAACAGAAATGTGCCAAAATTGTGGTGGGAAACTCTCACAGTCCTTCAAACTGGATAACGCAATGTCATGAAACTGTACATAAATATTAGGTAGACATATTGGTTAAAAAAGAAATTATATTTTTAAAACACTAAATGATTCTATTAAAAATGACCTATTATTCGCATGGGAAAGTCATGGTTGCAAATGAAGAAATTTCAAGTTGATGACTGTTTGTTGGAGATTTTATGATTTCAATCAGGTCCCTTATGGAGACCTGGATCATTCTGAACTTACTAGAGTAGCCTAAACTAAAAGTACTGTAACTTCTTACTACTGTGGATTGAATCCCCACACACACATACATGAACATGTTGAGAACCTATTAGACTGTCACTTTTCACAGTTACACACCTTGTATGCAAAAACACACCTGTCTGTTTTGTCCTCTTTTAATGTGTGAATATTTGTTTAGGTCCACAAAAGAAATGTAAAATGTGTGTTTGTGTGTCTGAGAGAGAATTACCAGGACTCAAACTCTAATGGAAAGTGTGATAACTGTAAGTGCACTTTATCATAGCAGAACCAAAAAGGTTTCTCGTAGGAACTGGAATCCTGACTGAGATTCTTTTGGTTTATTTTTCCTTTCCTCAATAAATGAAACACAACTTTACCAGCTGTGGCTCAGCAGTGATTTTTAATGGTTTGTTTGTTCTCTTGTTCTTCGGCTTTTTGTGGCTGACACGCATCTTTTGATGGCAATTTTGTACAGGAACAAGGAACAAAAGGCTTTGGGAAGAGAACAGCAGGGCGAGGGTGTGAAAAGGGAGAAGAATAGATTCATTGAGTGATCGGAATGACGAGAAACGAAAATCCTGTTTACAGAATGTGTGTGTGTGTGTGTGTGTGTGTGTGTGTGTGTGTGTGTGTGGTCTTTACACACATGAAATGAAAGAACACCTGCGACAGCGAGTCAAAAAAATGAATGTCTTTTGTTTTTGTGTGTGTGCGTGCGTGCGTGCACATCAGACCTTAAATGATGTGCGAGCATGTATGTACGTCACATGCTGATCAGGATAAAGAAGAGTGAAGTGTGTGTGTGTGTGAGAGAGAGAGATCCTTGACAGATTCATTTCTTTTATACTTCCGCTTGGCTGTGGACCATAACCTGGTTTAATCAAGCAACACCCTTTCATATCCTGTGTGATGGAGGGATGTGCTTTTGTTCTCCAGCTGTCTGCTCTCTTTTCACCTGCCACTCTCCACAGCTAGAAGGATAATTGCAGCGCTCAATAACTGTAACTTCACAACTAAAAAAAAAAAAAAGTAAAAAAGATTGAATCTGTACAGTACATGCACTATTCAGTCCTCCCAAAATAATGGACAAACGGTTTAAAGGGTTAGTTCACCCAAAAATGACAATTCTGTCATTAATTCCTCCCCCTCATGTCGTTCCAAACCCGTAAGACCTTCGTTCATCTTCAGAACACAAATGAAGATATTTTTGATGAAATCCGAGAGCTTTCTGACCCCTCCATAGACAGCAATTTAATGAACACTTTCAAGGTCCAGAAAGGTAGGAAAGACATCATTAAAATCGTCCAAGTGACTCCCGTGGTTCAACCTTAATGTTATGAAGAGACGAGAATACTTTTTGTGTGCAAAAATAACGACTTTATTCAACAATTTCATTCTAGCCTGTGTCAGTCTCCTGCGCAGTTTATTAGCATGCGTGTGAAGATGACGCGAGAGCTGCACTGTTTACAACATAAACTGCGCAGGAGACTGACACAGGCTAGAACGAAATTGTTGAATAAAGCTATTTTTGTTTGTTTTTGCGCGCAGAATGTATTCTCCATCATGTCTAGCTCACTCACTGTTAAAGCCCATCCTTCATTAATGAACTAGATATGCCAAGTGTTTGAAGATGTGCTGTGTCTTGACTAACATCAGTTTGGACTATATAACTAACATAATATAAATATCATTTTTCGCATTATAGAGTTTTCATTTAAAGTGATCACAAAGCACTGTTGCAGTTATAGTGTGGATGTTATGAATGTGTCTTTGGCCTTCAGAAGTGTCTTAGTATCTGACTCTGAATACTTATAAATACTTGGGGGAGAGTGGGGTAAGATGAGACATTTTTTTACTTATGTGGTCCTCAAGATAAGAGAAAATTAGTCAAAAGTACAATTGAAAATATCTTAAGTAATTTCAGTGTCATTTTTAATGATCAGACTACAATGATCAGACTACAGTGTTCCTGCGGCTCAATTTACCCCAGGTTAGGGGTAAGTTGCACCATCTGGGTGTAGACTGACCATCTAACTGAATCTAAATCAAGCCCATGTGAAGTTTTAAAGATAGTTTACCTCTTTTTTTATTATTATTATCCAGCTTTAAAAGCTAACTTAACAGAAATCCAACCACATGAAGTTGAAATTTCAATAGCTTTAATTGTTTGCATTTCTGAAACAATATGCAGAACACCAAAGTTGTAACCTTCCCAAAAAGTGACTAAACAGATTAATTTCCGCTAACATGCCAAAGATATATACAGTTAAAATCTCAAAACATTTCCTGGAAGAAGAAAAAAAAAAATAAAAAAAATAAAAACGCAAAAATTGTTATCCCAATTATCCCAGCTTGGTCCTACGTCTCTGATCTTTCATAGTGTCTTGTTTTTTCGTGCTCATTCATGATTTCGTTCCATCCACAGATGATCTTGCTTTATTCATGTCTCATTAAGACACTCATACAAATGCAGATAGGCTTCCTGTTGGCAGAGGAAATGTCTCTTCACTGATCAGAAGTGAGCTGATGATACCCCTCAGACCTTTAGCCTACTGGCTAATTAGGAAAAGGATGAAAAATATTTTCGTGAACTAAAGGCAGTTTCTCGGAAAATAAACATGACTCCTTCCCAGCAGGAAGTCGTGTCGTCCTGGAAAGTGAGTTTTTGCATCTGTGACACTTTTAGCCTGTGATGTCTCTCCAGTTGTGTGTGATTCATTTTGTTCTTAGTAATCACACTGCTGCAATCAACCTCATTTCAATAATCTTCATTTGAAATTTAGACCAATCAAAGTACCAAAAGAATAATTTTAGAAGCATGCATCGTATAAGGAATACGTTTGATTATTACAAGGAAATTGAGTTTGATAATAAGAAAATTCCTGTGAATCAGAGGCCAATGTTTTTCAGACTTCAATAAGAGTCCAGTAAATGTTTGTAATTAGTATGGTTATGCATAATCATCTGCACAGGGGCAGTGTGTATTTTGTGGGTGCGTCTGATCAGGCACTGAAGCCTGATACAGTGATGTACGAACAACTGGGTTTCAGAGCGGGAGAGACAGTCAGACATGATGATCTTGTCTAGGTGATTTTAAAACTAATGTAAAATGCCACAAAAAATAGTTCTGACAATGTAAAAACTAAATGTAAATTATTGCATGAAATATATTTCAAAAAACAAATACTTTTATAAAAGAATAAGTTCAGCAAATTGACTGAAAATTCTGAAAAATGAGTGATTTCCAATTGCATAAAAGTAAAATGGATATAAAGTAGACAATACTTTTGCAGAAAAATATTACATTTATGTTTGTATAAGTAAACGTGTGTTTTTGACATTTCCCATATTTGTTTAGATTTTTTTAACAAGCTACTTTCTTTTTGTTATAAATTCTGAACATGGGATATTATGTGTTGCATTTAATTCTATTTAGGTTATGTTTTCTGTATTATTTATTGTTAAAGACCATAGTCACTTTAAGGGCCCCATCAGACACCCGGCGCAAGTGTTTTTTGTTAGTTTCAGCCTGACGCAGTCATCATTTTCACATCCAGCGCCACGTTGTTTAAATAACAAATTAACTCGCTCTGAAAACCAGGTGTGTTCAGGCGCATTGTTGGCTCGTTGCTATTGAAACTGAAAACGACTGCACCATTGGCCAACAAAAACCTGCTCTAAAGTCAATAGCGCAGTATTTTTTGTGTTATTTAAAGGGCACGTTAGTAATGTGCGCCTATAGGGGGGTGCACAAAGCGCGTACAGTCTGCTTGTTACACACACAGGGATGCGCAGCAGCACACAAATATTTTAAAATATTAAAAATAAAAGGATTCCTCTCTGGAGAAGCGTTCAGTCTTTCCGCTCACAAATTCCTCCATGTAAATAGCAAATCCGCCATGGTGCAACTGGCTTTTAAAGGGAATGGAAGAGTAAACTTACACCCACTTACGTAAACACTTACGCCCAAAACACACCCATGACTCATTAAGAGACTAGGTACAAACGTTTTGGACCGTGCACCTGGCGCGCCGACTGCTTCTACCGTCGTTAAACTAGCATAAGTGGATTCCCTAAGTGCACCTGCGCCATGTGCTTCAGACCATGTGCTCAGATCGTTAAAATTCATTGTACAGGAAAGACACATTTAAATAGGTAAAATAGCTAGGTATAACATTATATGACGTATTAACGTACATCAAAAAGCGACATCCCATAATTTAAGTTTTACTGTAAAATGTCCTTTCAAGATTATTTGGGGTGTTTACTGGTAGATAAAGCGAAGTCAGATGAATAAATGAAAAAAAAAAGCAGGCTCATTATCTGATGTTCCGGAGCGATCCTCTTCTGGATGAAAGAAACAGCAGAGCAGAATGATTCTATTCAGTCTCAAGGCTGAGAGCAGCAAGAGATGCGTCAGACTGAGAGCTGTGATGGTGCAATGAATGAAAGAGAGAAAGGATGCTTGATCAGAGAAATGGTCTGGGGTTGCCTGAGTGCAGATGAAGGAAGTTTGGATGCCAGTGCAACTGTGCACTTCACATTTTAACCAGCATAAAGGCTTTAAAATCACAGATACTATCATTAAATCTATTCTACTCAAGATGGAAGTTCCATATTTCCATATTTCGTCAAGTCAAATCATCACACGTGCATCAGAACAATGATCAGAAAGCTGTTATTCTGCATCATACATTAAAAACCTATAATCATGAATGTTAATGTGCGTCTTTGAACATAGTAGCACTGCACTGATAAGCAATCAGTGTTCTTACCTGAACCATGTGATGCGTAGGAAGTGCTGAACTTTCCAGTAATGCTGTTTTGGCATTTGTTGTCCTAGTTCCCAGAAGTGTACAAAAAAAACAAAAGGAATTGGCTTTTAAACTTTACAAAGTGCATTTTTGTGAGTCCAGAGAGCAGCTCTGCCTGTTAACTCTAAGGGAAACAGAGTCCTGAGATGGAATTAAGCTTCAGTTTCCAAGCTTTCTTCCATCTTATATCTGTGAGCTAAACCTCCTGAGACCGTTTACAGCTTCCACAAATGCAAAACTCTTTACTGGATTCATTAAATTATGGGGTGAGCGGTGCAAACTTATATATTGATGTGCTTTAAGCAACCTTCTGGTTTTGAGTACAAGTTCAAATCAATCCTTCTATTTTGTAAATGGCCTCAAGCCTCAAAAAAGCCCCTTTTTTCAGGGGTGCAATCAAGATATTCGTCATGTGTTTACATTGGCCCTAATTAACTCATAGATATAAAAAAACTGATTGGTCTAAGTCGGCTTTGTTTGTTTTTTTATGTGTGACCTTATGATGACATCTTCTCACAAGGCCTCGTCTGTATTTATATTTAATCTGCTGTTCTTTAGGTGTCTGCTCGGTGAAACACCTCAAAGCTTCTTCACACATCCAGTCAGATCTGCAAGGGCAGGTATGTGGCACTAATGACCTGCTGTGTGTCTAGGTTTCTAATGAACCGCAATTAGAGTCGTCTGCTGTTCTACTCTGATACTTACGGAGAATACGTCTTCATTTCAAGTCGGCATGAAACAGAATTTGTGATGGTCTTTTCTTCCCTATTGTGATGTTCAAATTCTTGAACAAGATAAATTGGACTTGATTTTGTCCATCATAAAATTGATTGGATCGGGGTTTTTTTTGGTTTGTTTTTTTTTGTGAGTTGATTTGAGTCATTGAGTGACAGGTTGATCCAGCATATGAACTGTTAAAAAATAATGTGGATTGATAAATCTTTTATAATAAATACTGCAATATTCCATGAAAAACAAGAATTGTCCATTTTGAGTTTATGGTGACCTTAAATAATACTGCTTCTCTCTCATTTGTGAGTCAATGTGCACTCAGATAAATTAATTTAATACATTTAAATTTAGTTAATTTTACTTAAACATATCTAATAAGCAGTAATACATATTTATATTTAATGAGTCTAACATAAGTTTGATCAACTAAATTTAGTTAGATTTATGAAAGAGGAACAGCTTCTGTGCATGCACTCAAAATATTATTTTTAAAATGAGCTAAAGTAACATGATTTTTTAACAATTTGTCACTTAATTTAATTGTGTTCAAATCAACCTAATACTGTATAGATGGATCAACTCAATTACATTTGCCAAAATTTAGTTGGACCAACTCAATTACATTTCATTACATGAATTACACAAATTTATTGAATGAAAATCCAGCCCTCAATTCAATTGAGTTTGTCCAATGAGTAATTCTTTTGAGTGTGGATAACTGCCCATTGACTATGGCCCTGTCCCAAATGGCACCCTAAACACTTGCGGTCTTCCTACGAATCCGCACTTTCGTGACGTAACACTGCTTTGACTGTCAGGAAGAAGTCTGCTGCGGAGCTCGCACCAGTGCAAATTAGCAAAAGTGCACATCAAGGGTGCATATCGACTGCAAAGGGGGCACTTGCGAGGACCGCCTGAATCCTAAAATGACAAATGGGACCTACGATCTCATGGACTTAACAGACATGCGCATGCAGCAGCCATTGTAAGTCCACAAGACCGAAAGTGCATATGAAGTGTTCCATTTGGGACAGGGCCTAAGTCTGTTGATATCACCTACAACAAGGGTCTTCAACCGGGGGTCCACAGATGTACTGCAGGCGGTCCGTCAATTAATGTTTGATCACAAATAGTTTTCTGGTGAAACAGATTTAAGGGGTACTTGCCCTGAAAAACATTGACGACCCCTGACCTACAGTATAGTATTTACTCATGAGCATCTTATAGGCATGACTAATTTTGCATTTCTTCTAATGATTTTTCAGACATGTTGTCACCACAACTAACTACTGTGTTAGGAAAGATAATGACTTAAAAAGTCACCACTAATGATTCACTTATGGATGAACTGCTACATGTGTTCAATGTCAATGAATCACACACATTGAGGAATGTATTCCAGTTCTTCACTAGATGAGCACACATACTATTTTGAGACAATGTAATAATTTGTAGTATACATAATCATATCTCCACTTCTACGGAATGCTCTGTGATCCATCAGGCAGGCTTCAGTCCTGACTCATGGCTATTTCTGTGCCGCTCAAACATACACAAACAACCACAACTCTGCTGTGATGCAGGGCTATAAATCATAGTAGATTGCTAGAAATTCTTCTGAACTTCTTCTGAGCACATACTATTGGAAATGTTTACTCCACTGCTGTTATTTCCGATTGCCCTGAACGCTGAATCTGCTGCGCTGACCCTTTTCTTGTGATTCTGCTGGCTCATGCATGCCCTCTAAAGGATAAACTGTGCACATACTTTTGATTATTTATGTCATTGCTGTATACATTAACTACTGAATTTGATCACGTATTGTCATATTTGAGTTTGAAGAACTTTTATTATTACATTTGCCTCTGATTCCCCTTTAACTTAATTTCTCCTTTTTCTCACGCTATCCACCCGTTCACCTCTGACACTCTAACAGAGAGGTGTGAATGTTTTTGTGGCTAACTGTGAGAGACTGCTGACGTGTGGTGTCTCCATCAACCTTTTTATAAGAGGAAATAGAAATATTACAGGTACTTCTTCATGTTTTCCCCTTCTCTAATCAAAATGTGTAAAGCAATATTCTTAGGAATAGCTTATTGTTTTAATTGATAATCTATTACAGTGGTTTCATACGTCCTTAATTTTATTTTCCATCCTGTTAGTCATTTGTAATGTTCGTCTAACCAAAGCCATATCCTTCAAGGGGTCATGATGAATGTTCTGTTAAGGCGGCATGTTGCTGCTCTCTCACAGGGAAGCAAATAAAATAAAAGCTTTTCTTTGACTAACAAGGAAGTTTTCAGCTCTGAAACTTAAGCTCAGGAGAAAGTTGATTTCTCAATTCATGACCCCTTTACTGACATCATCATCCAGGATGTGACATAATTTTGGTGGGAAAACAACAACAACAACAACACATGACAATCAGTAAATATTAGCAATGGATTTGAGGTGTCTTGTTTTGTGTGGCCGGGGTGGATTTACAATCCTCTTCTTTAATGAACTGGAAATTGTAGTTCTCTTAAAACCAGTGTATCTATTCTGGTAGGCCTATTTATGTTGCAGGCAATGTCTGTATTTGGTATCTGAGAGGTGACTGAGGGTCCGACCCATGTCAGGAATGCAGTAACACTGTTGACTCGTTTAGCCCGGCTTCTTGTTTTGTAATTAATGAATTTGCTCAAATTGTGTGGAAAGAGAATTGTCGTTTTGAACTTCATTCTGCTGTTCTCATGATACCTTCATGAGACATGTAAAAGACAACTGTGTCTTAGGTCGAATTTATACTTAGTATGTGTAATTCTTTATAGCACAATGATAGTGATTCATGAGTAGAGGTTTGTATCAGTGCTCTGTGTGGATATTTTCATGTTCTGTTCCATGTGAAATCCTGACAAAAACTCCTTGAATGGAAAAGATATCACCTATGTGTTATCTAATTGTGCTTGCAGGGGTTGTTTATTATTTTTAGAGGAATAATCTCCAGGAGAGTTCAACAGCGGCCCAGATGAGAAGGTTCCTTCCGGAATTTATGATTTATGACCAAAGATTCTTACGTATAGAACAAAGTGTGTCAAAGATAATGTCTTTAAATGACCTCATTTGCGTAAAGAACAGAATACCATGCTGCTATCTGTACAATTACCCCATCCAAACCTGTAGAAATGATGTAAACTGATTATCCATCTGGCTAGAAGTACTGCAGGCCTATCCTAAGTTAGTTTGAGGCTGGATCCTCTTACTCATATTTCTACAGCATATGGAAGTGTGGAGAAATTTGTCTTCAGTAAACTCTTTAACTGATTGAACTTCAACTTTGACTCCTGGTCTTCATTGAGCATATTGCTCTCTTTATATGGTTTAACTGTAATTCCCTACATGTGTTATTAGTTGGTTTGCCTCATATGATAATCAACATTTCAACAACAACCATCTAATGAAAAATGATTAAAACAAACTAAATTTTTCCCAGTACTGACTATTGAGCAAGTGTAAATGTTTTAGCTTGACAAAAGCATATCTTTTATAGCCTACCCTTTTAAAGAAATGTGTCCTTACCTACGAGTATACTCACAACTAATAATAACTACAGTAGATAAAAAAAGTTTGTCAAAACAAACTTTGAAGTTGGCTTGAGAAGTTTGAAGAAGTTTTTCAGTTTGAAATAATTTAAAGTTTAAAGTAGTTTAAAAGGTGCAGCGTGCAGTATTTATCAGGCAATATAATATAATATGCAATATAATATAAATAACTATGTTTTCAGTGGTGTATAAAGACCTTACATAATGTACTGTTATGTTTTTATTACCTTAGAATGAGCCATACACCGCGGGTCCCCTTACAGTGAAATCCTTATTTTGCACCGCCATGTTTCTACAGTAGCCCTAAACGGACAAACTGCTCTACAGAGCGCAAGCTACTCTCCGATGTCTCAGATGACGACATCTTTGTCCTGTGTCGGCCACCGTAGCTTCTCTGTGTGCTTCGAAAGGGAGGGGTGAGAGGTGGGGGATTGCAATTCACAACTTCACTGCTAGATGCCGCTAAAATTCACACACTGCACCTTTAAAGCTTAAAGTTTTGCATACAGTCTATGATAGATAAATGATGTGAAATCTATAAATCGCAAATGATCTTGAAATTGTGCACAGCTGAATGGGTTCAGATCTCCGCCTTGTAAATGGCCCCTAATTTTTTTCTGAATCACACATACGCACATTTGAGGACATTTCTATGCAACATTTTATAAATCATGCCCGTTTTCAGTTTTCAGTGACATTAGCAAGGTTATTTTCAAAGGAACTGGCTCTAGATGAAAGAGTTTTAGTGGCGCAAAATAGAGCTAATACAACAGTGTCCCAGAGGTAGTGAAGTGGAGAGAGTTTTGGCTATTTCAACTATTTCATGTTGAAGGAAATGGATGTGACCTCCAAAGTAGTAGAATTAGGGTTGGCAACTTCAGCAAAAGACAAGAGGCCACTTATACAAATAAGATAAAACAGACCATGGAATCACATAATAACGACAACATTCAATTACATGTGATATGAACAATTTACATTTACATTACAATTAATTTCATTCGTGAGATATTATCAAAATAAAATATTTTATATTCTTTTACAGCCACTAACTCGGTTTATTATTTATACGGAACGGTCTGCAACCCTATGGGATATATTTAGAGAGCCATAAAACAGACCTATAGTTAACAAGGAAGGAATTCAATCATTGCTGGCACTGCATCTCTGTGTAAAGTGTGTGTTTGTGTGAAGAACAAAGACTCCAGTGAAAACACTTTCCTGGATATTAACAATCGCTGATACTTGATATTTAACAAAAATAGAGGAAAATTGCACAGATTTGTTTTAACGGTTTCATAATTACCGCCAGAATTGGGGCTGTATGTTTGTCATAGCAACTGGGTCTTGCAGCTTTGCAGGTGTTTTGTGTTGTTTTGAATTCTGGTTCTGTCCTGTACTACAGCGGGCCAGTGAAAACAAGACCCACCCATCAGGGTGTTTGTGTTCAGGCCCTAGGCCCTAGGCCCTGGGCCTGCTGCTCCACTAAAACACAGGGTCAGAATCTGATCTAGGATCAGATCCAGTCCAGTGAACTTTACACCATGAGTTCATGTGACTGGAATGCAATAATCCATCTATTCAGGAGTGTGTTGTGTTCTTGTCATGACAGTCCAAAATTTGAAACCTGTAGAGGAAACCTGTTCTTAAAGCTACACTATGTTTTCTATTTAAATTTAAAGAAATAGTTGTCACAGGTGGCTGTATCAAAGAAGCGCACGATGAAGGAGAACTCCAGGAAATAGTCTTTTAATCCAAATACTTAGGAAGAAAGCAGGGGAAACTCGGAAAACAACCACTTTACATAGAGGACAAAGAACTGAACAAAACGGAGTATAAATACACAGACTAAATGAGATAATTATTTGAACAACATGTCAACAGAATGATTCATCAATCAAGGGAACAAACTGGCACACACTAGGAACCCCTAGTTAATGACTACATTTTAAAATGCCTTCAATTATAATTATATATAATAAATAAAGTTACTGCTCGACTTTTTATTCGCTCTCCAAAGCCAAGTTTTTATCTGCATTTGGAACTGGCAGAGTATTCATTTTGGACTCAGACTGCAGGTCAGAAGCCAATACAACAAGTTAATTGCATAAGAATTATTATATCTTCTCTCAAAGCAAGAGCTCCTAAGGACAGAGAAACAAGGATGGTCTACTGTTTTTGTTAAGATCAGTTTTTAAATATTAATGTTGAAAACTGAATACAAACATTATGGCAATGCTCTGTTGAGTCCATAGAAAATATTATGGTAAATCAGTGCAAGTGAGTGTATATTAGGTGAACAAGACTTGAGTTGAGTTATGCAAAAACTTGTTGTTCTAAGTTGTTTTAAGAGTTATGCAAAGGCCCTTAAAGTTGACCATGAGCCTGAGAGTTGGACTCTGTATGTGTTTATGTGATTGACAAGTGCATAGAGTCATTCAGTTTATTAAAAATCCACATTGTTGAATATGCAGACAAAGGCTCAAAGTAAATTTCTGAAGTGGTTTCTCAAGCCTTCACTGTGCATCAAGTGGCTCTAAAGGTTCATGGATTGGCTTGTGCAAATCATTACATTGCACTAAAAGAGTATTTATTTTATGCATTAATTAGCATAAAATCTAAGTCTTAAAAGTCTTTAAACTTGCATGGCATATAGATTAAAAAATTGTGTTCTATTACGTTCTAAATTCTCATTCTGCAATATTTTACCTTCATTAAGACTATTAAAATGCTTTAAAACTTGAACCTATTTTTTTAAGCTTCAGCAGTAATTGCGTGGGTAGCACTTTATTTTACAGTACTGTTCCCCGTGTACATACTATGTACTTATTATAGTAATTGCAGTAACTGGGTAATAACCAAGCGGCAACCTCCTCCAGTTTCTCTTGAAGCCAATACGGAAGTGACTTAAACTGCAATTCATCGACTGGCCACTAGGGACAGGCTCCAGAAGGAAATGCCCAACTTTACAGCAGAAAAAAAACATGTTTACAGCCTGGTACAAATTGTGGTTTTGGTCTATACGGCTAATTTTGCCCTTCATGACAACTGTGAGGGGGGTGAATTTTTTTATAACTCATTTGTTTACATTATATTAAGCCTTACATTTCTGCATAATTAAGGGCGAGGCTACTTGAGTGACAGGTGGATTGCCATTTATCCGCTGTCTGTTAGTCATCACATCATCTCAGCTCCACCCATGTCCCGCCTTTTTGCCCATTTTCAGTTATCCGGGAGTGGCACGCAGTGATGCGCTGCCAAGATGGCAACGGCCAACTTTACGCTTCAAAAGTGGTGGGGACATGTCCTACCAGTCCCACCTGAAAATTACGCCTAAACCTAACCTTAACCCATGTACTTACCTTATATTAAATACTTTTTAGGTTAGTACACGTAAGCGCATGTACTGTAAAGTGCAACCATTGTGTATTCCTTATTCCCCTACCCAACAACAATCAATACAAAAGATTCCAAGATAAAATATGAACATCTTTAAAACCTCCACAACAATCACTGATACATCTCACACATGGAAACACGTGCTGAGGTGCAAGCACAGTACTCAGCTGAACACAGGAACGCTCTGAATAGGCCATTCATCTTGGTGACATGCACACACATGGATTCTGCAGCTATGAAAACACCAGCAACATGTCTGTCTGTGTCTGCATATGCAATCTGTCAATGTTTGGTTTTTTAAGAGTCTGTTACCCAGAAGAGTTTAATGAATTTGATCGAATTTTAAAGCACTTTCTGTCTTGGTTTCTACTTTTAAGTCAATCCAAAGATTGATCAAAACTCCATAACACTTCTTACAAGCAAGAGGTCCAAAGGAAGACAGACAATCAGTTAGTAGAAAACGGTCCAATCACACCGACAAACAAACATACCGTGACACATAAAAACACACTTTCTCTTTGGTCTCTTTGGATCTCAAACAAAGTGTTCCTAAGATTTCACAGTGTAACATACACTCCAATGCAATCATTATGATCTCCAAAACAGTTCTCCAATATGACAATGGGTTTCCTATCAAGGGCCTCGTTGATATAGACAAAGCCTGTGAGCATCAACTGTGATCTTCCAGTCTGGAGACCATCAGCGGAAGCCATGCTAACAGAAACATTAGTCTTCCCTTTCCTTTGGGAGTGCTGGACACCATGACAAGCCTTTGGCCTCATCTGACAGCTTCCAAATGCTTTTAAATGCATCTATTTCCAGAGCTTTTGTGGCCTGTTGGTCTGAAGGCTAACTTAAAAGCAGGGGTGGCTTTATTCAACTACGTGAGCCAAAAACAATCCCACACTAAGGTTGCGGGATGCTCAATACTGTACTTACCATCTCAAAATATTCATTAAGGTGTCACAGTGGCCCTCCATTACAAATACACAGCTTCCAAAGTGTTCATCTAAAGTCATATATTTAGCCTTCTAGTAGATATATAGTGCAGAGGACTGTATTTATAGCTGTGATCTGGTTCTGTGCTCACGGCTGGAGGCCAAACACATGAACTGATACTGATTTAGGATCAGGATCCTTTATGTGGCCAGTATTTACCCTAAAAGATATAGAACTCAAACAGACGTGTTGATGAGTTTTGCTATAGGTAGAGCTTCAGGTTTAGCCTCTAAGCAATAGTTGGACTTCTGAATTTAGTTTAACAGGGGTTACATGTGAGGAAGAGATTGTTTTGAAGGGCCAAACAAAGAACAGATCTTGTTTCACAGGGAGAGTAAGGATTTATAACCCTATTCTTTATGTATAACTGCAGATGTTGTATGTGAGAGAGCGATATAATTTTTTTTCCTTAGCTTACATCACGATTCTGTAATCTTACACCATATAACAATGATGACATATATTGTATTGTGTATCTGTAGTTTTAAAGGAGATTTTAAAATGACAGTTCACCAAAAATTGTATCATCATTTATTCACCCTCATGTCATTAAAAAACAAAAGAATATATTTTGAAGAATGTTTTAACTTATTTATTTTCTTCCAAAAAAAAACCGAAAAGTCAGTGGGGTCCAAAATAACATTTTCATTGTATGGACAAAATGCCCTACCTGCCTGTCAACGTATGTATTTTCATACCGCCATGCACCTGCTCGTGCAGACATCACACGCCATCAGTCACTGAGCACCGCAACAGAAACAGCAGGTACCTTTTACAGTTCCTCCTGAACCAAAACAATGAGCTTATGCTGTGTTCACACCATAACTACTGTCATTTGGAAGAGATGGAACCCAGTGATATATACCCGGAGTGGGTTGTTACTCAAATTTGTATCAATGGCAACACTATCAACGCCTAAATTAATCTGCAGCAGTCAGATGAAGTTGAATATGCAGTTCAGTTGAATATGTGCTGCACACTTTCCTCTCACCAACAAAAATGACAGTGGTGAGAAACAAAGGCACAGTATGTAAGTTTCGCCACTAGAGGTCGCTTATTCAAAACAAAGGTGTAGCTTGATGACGCTGTGAATGAGCATGGAATCATGGGAGCTTTTATTCTGCTTATGCTGCAGTCGCCGCTTCCGCTCTTTTCGTTGCATATGTGGGGTAACGCAGTGCTGTTTTACATGCTTAAAACTAACATACTAAATACATTTTATTATGTAAATACTAATTACATACTATATTAAAGCGCCTTTGGTGTTTCTACGGATATCAAGTGTAGTGCAGATATGATGTCATTGACAGTTGATGCAATAATAATACTTAAGTATTATTTCAGAATATATTATTTCCATAATTAATATGTAAATTGGTAAAAGGATATGTTAAAGTGTTGGCCTACTTCTTTTTCACAGGGTATGTATCATTGTTACAATGCATACCAAATACTGAGCCCATTCTCATAGAAAATCAGTTTCAGGCCAAGACAATATAAGACCTAGGCACAGGAAATTAGACTTTTTAATTTCGTACCCCCTCCAGATTGTTGCCATGGATGCCAACCATGCTAGATTATTCAAACTCTGTCAGTATTAGTAATCATCACTGAGAAATAGATTTTATGCTCATTCTGCTGACAATAAAACATATTGCCTCTGTGGAATCTGCAAGACCTCTGTTGTTTCTGGGGTCTTTGGTGATTCAGTTTGATCCGTTTAGTCAGAAGCTGTAATTCTGTTTGACAGGAAATGGCCTAGATGTGGTTTAATACACCTGCTTGCTATAGTTAAATAGATGAATTATCATGAATATAAAAACCTTGCGTACGCCCTCTGGGAAGTTGAGTCCACTGTTTATCAGCCAGCAGATACCTCATGTTTGAGAACTCCAAGAGAAGTTTCATGAGATAGTGACAGCAGAGAGAGAAATGACACAGGAGAGAAGTCCATCACTTGTACAGGTAAGAATGTACATGGCAGGTTTCCACAAGCCTGTGTCTGTGTGTGTGTGTGTGTGTGTGTGTGTGTGTGTGTGTGTGTGTGTGTGTGTGTGTGTGTGTGTGTGTGTGTGTGTGTGTGTGTGTGTGTGTGTGTGTGTGTGTGTGTGTGTGTGTGTGTGTGTGTCAGTTCTGGAGCAGATGCATGGCCATCATGGAGTTGTCATGGAGTTACACTGCCATCAAGTGTTGCTGTTTGGAGCTGCAATAAAATATACAAACTCTAGTGATTCTGTGCAAACCCACAGAGAAACGTTTGGAAACATTTCTCCAACATCCCTCTGTGGGATGTCAATAACCTCACAGATGGGCTCCCAGTCCTGCTGTAAGGAAATGCCTTTAGTTTGATTCTGCTCCAGAACACTCACTGTGTATTAGTCTGTGTAGGTCTGATTGAGTGAGGACAACTAAAGCATTTTAAAGAAAGAAATGAAACTAGTGTATTCGTGTTTGCTAGTAGATTCTTTACGCATGCTAAGGTCATTGGTTCATTGCCAAGGCAATACACAAGTTGGTCAAATGTATTCAATGAATTACAAGTTGCTTACAGCATTTCCAAAATGAATGTATGAACGAGTAAATAAATATTGAATAAATACATTGAATCACTATGAAGGTAAGATATGCTTAAAGAATTCTGCATGACTTTTTCTGGATTTTTATTTTTTTATTCTGGATTTTCCCATTAGATTCCTATATTGTGGACTCCGCACATCTCGGCCATATTCACAGAAACTGTGTTTACATGCACAATAATATTCCAATAATCAGAATCAGACTATGGTCATATATGGTCGCTTACGTATATCCAAATGCATTAACCTCATAGCAGTAACCAAGTTAAATCAATATTTTGGTGACACCTGACATTTTCTTGTATTAATATGAATTTTGAAATCATATAAATACCCAATTCAAAATATCCAAAATAACATTCATTTATATTCACCACATAAAGACGAAGATTAAAATAATGATATTAAAGAAACACATTTCTGGAGCAAGGATTTTTTTAAACATTTTGTGAGTTGTCACACTATATTTACATTTATATATACACTTGTTCATACACTATATTGCCTAAAGTTTTGGGACGCCTGCCTTTACATGCACATGAACTTTAATGACATCCCATTCTTAATCCGTAGGGTTTAATATGGAGTTAGCCCACCCTTTGCAGCTATAACAGCTTCAACTCTTCTGGGCACTTTCCACAAGGTTTAGGAGTCTGTTTATGGGAATTTTTGACCACTCTTCTAGAAGTGCATTTGTGAGGTCAGGCACTGATGTTGGATGAGAAGGCCTGACTCGCAATCTCTCCTCTAATTCATCCCAAAGGTGTTCTATCAGGTTGAGGTCAGGACTCTGTGCAGACCAGTCAAGTTCCTCCACACCAAACTCACTCATCCATGTCTTTATGGACCTTGCTTTGTGCACTGGTGCGCAGTCATGTTGGAACAGGAAGGGGCCATCCCCAAGCTGTTCCCACAAAGTTGGGAGCATGAAATTGTCCAAAATGTCTTGGTATGCTGACGCATTAAGAGTTCCTTTCACTGGAACTAAGGGGCCAAGCCCAACCGCTGAAAAACAACCTCACACCATAATCCCCCCTCCACCAAACTTTACACTTGGCACAATGCAGTCAGGCAAGTACCGTTCTCCTGGCAACTGCCAAACCCAGACAGAGAAGCATGACTGGTCACTCCAGAGAACACGTCTCCACTGCTCTAGAGTCCAGTGGTGGCGTGCTTTACACCACTGCATCTGACGCTTTGCATTGCACTTGATGATGTAAGGCTTGGATGAGCTGCTCGGCCATGGAAACCCATTCCATGAAGCTCTCTACGCTCTGTTCTTGAGCTCATCTTAAGGCCACATGAAGTTTGGATTTCTGTAGCTATTGACTCTGCAGAAATTTGGCCTCAGCATGCGCTGACCCCGCTCTATGATTTTGCATGTCAAAGCATGGAGTTGCTGTTGTTCCCAATTGCTTCAACAGTTGACCGTGGAATATTTAGTAGTGAGGAAATTTTACGAAAGGATTTATTGGACAGGTGGCAACCTATCACGGTACCACGCAGCTCCTGAGAGCGACCCATTCTTTCACAAATGTTTGTAGAAGCGTCTGCATGCCTAGTGCTTGATTTCATATACCTCTGGCCATTTAAGTGTTTGGAACACCCAATTTTAATGATTTGGAGGGGTGTCCCAATACTTTTGGCAATATAGTGTATTTGTGCTATATTGTTTAGACATAAATGAGAATTAAGAGTTATTAAATTGTTCTTCAAAAAGTATCTCAATAAATGGGAAGACTGGCATCTCCTCAGGAAAATTTCAGTAGCTGTGGAGCTTCTAAATGTTTTTGGAAGAAAGGTTTAACCAGAGTATGCAACTTAATTAGGAAATGATGTGCATGTAAACATGGTCATTGTCTCACTCTGACCCACTCTCTTTCTCCTACTGGTTCTTTGCTGTGGTCAGTGTAAATGAAAGCTCGTAATCTCTAACCTATAACAAGCAAAACCAAAACAATTTGATACATTCTCACAAATCTGAATCTATTGCTGGGAAAAATGGACCCGAAACAAACCACAAACCCTAAAATTAGCATCAGCAACCACAATATGGAGCCTTAGTGCTCTAAATTTAATAGGGCTGTTTATTGTGAGACCATAAAGCTTTTAAGTGCATGGAATTGTCATCTGTAATACATGTTGTGTGTGGTTTGCTTTGACTAGAGTGAGAGCATTACCATTAAGATCCTTTGATTCTTTCGTGTGGAAGACCAAAGTACAGCCAAGAACACGAATAAACAGAAATTCTACAAAAGACTAACTAACCGCCACTGTTTTGTGCTTTTTTTAATAATAGCTGATTAGTCATGTGGTTTCTGTATGATTTTAGAAAAACCTTTTTTTCTGCAGTGTAGTGTTTAATATACTTTAAATGTGCTTCATTTCAATAAAATGTACAAGTGTTATTTAATCTGTGTGATGTAGCATGGTGAATGCTGAATGACTTGTACAGCAGTCATTGAGTGTTTTGGCTTTTACTGTTAAATACTTTCATCAATAATTAAAAAAACTCTTCTTTACTACTGAAAAACACTGCTTATTTAAATGCTTGCTTACACTTTTGCCATGAAGGCTGTGCGATTTAGAGTAGAGACTTAAAGTGCCCCTATTATGCTATTTTAAAGGCTCCTAATTTTGTTTTGGAGGTCTCCTACAACAGGTTTACATGCATCAAAGGTCAAAAAAACACTTAATAATATACATTGCACATCACCACATTTTTCAATGATTCTCAAACCACTCGTCGGATGAATCGGTCTCTCTAAATCCCTCCTTTCCACGAGCTTGCTCTGCTCTGATTGGCCAGATGGCCCAGTCTGTTGTGATTGGTCTACCGCTTACAGCGCTTGGCAGAAGCTAAACGGCCATTACTATAACTGGAGCTACATTACTGGAGGCTTCCTAAAGCTCAGCAATTGTACACACTGTTAAGACAGTAACGATGGTGTTGATTTTACCATATCAATCCGAGCGCGAGTCCGATGATGAAACATTGGAAGAACTAGTTATTCAACCAAACCTCCATCACAAGGACAACTTGAGCAGGACGTTTCTCTACTGAGTAATACACTACTCATTAAATAATACGTTTATGTCCATCAACAAACCTATGTGTATATTTCATATGCGGAAACTATATCAATAACAGTGCATACGTTAGCCGAGCACTAACGTGAATGACTAATGTAACATTAATGTTCGCAAAACAAATCTTGCGCCATCCTTTATCTTTACTCAAAGTAGTAAGAACAGCAGAAAATCTGCATTCAGCTGATGAGCAGAAGTATTTCAGTAAGACAGTAATAACGTGAGTTAGCCGGTTAGCTGGAAACTTGCACAATATAAAACACAAAATTACATATTTTGAACACCTGGTAGAAAATATATACATCAATAATTATTCATACTTACAGGTTGTGATTCTGAGGAGCTGGTCTAAATAAATTGGTACTGACCCATCTTTCCAGAGCAAACGTTTTGCAAATCCTGCATTGAACTCGAAGATTTGAAAAGCAGTTGTCAGTAAAATGAGGGCGGGTCAAGTTGTTTGTGGGTGGACAATGTACAACATAGGCGGGCATTATGCGAATGTATTTTTTAGTGACGTCGTAGTGAGATTCAAATTACAAACGACTCATTTAGGTGGTTCAGAGTCCATTCTTTCTTTTGGGAGTTTATTTATCGTGCATTTTCGACTTTTCCACTTTGCAGAACATTTACATTCACAGATAGCTGCATTACACACTGCATGAAAGGGAATATTCGAAAAACCATAATAAGGCACTTTAAATAGGAAGCCAGACTAGAGAGCAGATTCTCAACATCACAGTTAATTTTATTTTGTGCTATGCATACATGCTCCAATTTAAAATGCTTTTGTGAATCTTGCATAGAATACCTGGATGACCTACTATATTTGCCAAAATGTGCAGTAATAGCGTATGATGCATAGAATACTGTATTAAATGCAATGCTCTTAACTTGACCAACTTTTTCCAGTATGATTTCATTACATGACTAGAATTTTTTTTTTTTACCCAAAACTGGGTTAAAAATGCAAAATAACTTACTAACTAACAACATATACTACTATTTGAAATTGTGGAAAAGTGCCTTCTATTTCATTTACTATTTAAAAAAAAAAAAAAAAATAGTAGTCAGTATACAGTGTTTAATGTGCAGTATTCAAGCCGTAAGTTAGTACTTCATTATGAATTATAGACCTTTTCTGTCTACATTTCAGTACACAAGTTATAATTATTGTTGTATGTGTCTGTGTTTAATTTTGAACAGTGCTATTGCAGCTGGCCCATAGAGTGGTCAGTGGCTCTGACTGTGGATTTATGAATGTGATGTCTGCACCACCTAATCAATGACCACATTCATCACTACATATTCTTAATCTGTTCCCATATTCAGTAAAAAAAAAAAAAAAAAAAAAAAACCTTTGTCTTTTTATCACCATCCTCTGTGTATGAACTGTATTTTCAAAAATGTAATTGGTATTGGAGTGGGATTTGGAGTGCACTATAACAGAGCCTTGTCCTCTGCTTTCCGTGCAAGGATCAAATCAGCCTGTTCACTAAAAAGTCTCTTGAGCTTTATGAAATAGAGAGACTCACACCTGGACAAACCCATACCCTCCCCACTGCAGCATGGCTCGCTAACACACCACTGTTTTTCCCATCATCATAATTCTCCATATGTTTCTTATAAGGGCAGCGGCGAGGGGCCAGTGCTATCATGTGCAACATTGTTTGGTCAGTGGCTCTATGTTGGGATACCTACCTTGACGTGCACTGCTGACTGCTCATATATCCCAAAAACATTTAGAGCTACACCCACAATTGTCTATGTTTCTCTTTGTCTGTATTTTTCATTTTATTTTACATATATAGTGAGGTCCAAAAATCTGAGACCACATTAAAGTCTTATTTTTTATTTAAACCTGGATATTAAGCTAGTTTAACGATGGGAAAAATGGTTGGCGCATGGTCTAAAAGGGTTGTCCTTAGTCTCTTAATGAGTCATGGGTGTGTTTTAGGTGTAACGTGCAATAAACCAATCAGAGTCTCATCTCCCATTCCCTTTAAAGCCAGATGCACTTGCACCATGGCGGATTCGCTATTTACATGGCAGAATTTGTGAGCGGAAAGACTGAACGCTTCTCCAGAGAGAAATCCTTTAATTTTTCATATTTAAAAATGTGTGTGTGCTGCTGCGCATCCATGTGTGTGTAATAAGCAGAGTGTTATATTGTGGACCCGTCTATAGGTGCATATTACTAACATGCCCTTTAAATAACACAAAAAATACTGAGCAATTGACTTTATACCCGTTTTTGTTGGTCAATGGCGCAGTCCATTTCAGTTGCCTCAAAATAGTAACAATGCGCCTGAACACACCCCATGGGCGCACAAATGGCCACAAATGTATTTTCCATTTAAACAACGTGGCACGGGATGTGAAAACGATAACTGCGTCAGGCTGAAACTAGCAAAAAAACACTTCTTTTTTTTATGTATCCAGCATATATTGTTATGCATCCAGCTTATATTGTTATGCTGATACTATATTTTGCAATTATAGTAAATTAGAAAAACCGAGAGATGAATACTGTTGTTTAATTCTACTTGCTCTTCTGTTAAAATCTAAGTATGTTAATTGAATAAAATCATCACAATTAATCTTATTAATATATACAACCATATGATTTTCCCCCTTTTTAAATTAAAAATTAAACAAATGTAATTTTTACAAAGTTCATTTTTAACATTTTAAACTAAGTTTATTTGTTTTATTTCTTTGACATTTGCAATGCTAAAAAGTAAATTTTGTATAATCTTTTCTTTTCTTTCAGATTTTCAGCGGGCCCCCTCTTGTAGCCCCCTGGGGACCTAAAAACCTCTGGTCTAAAGCACTACACATGTAGCTTTCCCATTGAAGCATGCCCTGCTCATGAGCTGCTCATGATGGACATATTCTTTTATTTGTCTGTTACGAAACATTACTATTTCACCATTTTGACCTTTTTAATGATGTGTAAACTACAGGCTTGTGAAAAACATGGCCCCTTGTCCTGTTTCACTATGTGGCATAAAATTTAGGCCACTTTTAATCCAAAATATTTATTTACTGTTTTCCCAACTATAGTTCAGGAACTTTTTTATTTTTTTTAATTTTTTTACCTTTTCCTTTTCCTTTTTTCTAACTTGAAGCCAAGTGTCTTTCACCATATTTTTGAGTGAGGAACTGGGAACTTTGAGGTGTAACAAATGGAAAGAAGAAACATTCCTATAAAAGTCACAGCCCTGTGACAGATCTCTTTTTTTGTTACAGCCCCTTTTCAAGTTAATAGAAACCGTCCAGCCTCAAAGCTCTTTAGCACATGAGCAACTGGATGGGCATTTCCAGAAAAAAAGGTGGCTAAATGAACACTAAAGCCTTGTGAAAACTAGCAGATGTGAAATGACTACAAAACATGACTGAGGACGTTTGACCACGAAGACCAGAGTGTGACCAAATTTCTTGAGAAGAAATAAGATAATGCGCCCATGTCTCAGTGGAGGGGGTTGGACCATGACATCGCTGGACCGGACAGTTGTAATGTCACGGCTAGTTGGGCTGTTGTTCACTTGGACAACTTGTCTTGCATTATTAATGTAAGCTAAGATGTCTTGGCTGATGTTTGATATAACCTCATGACCTCATGGTTGTCAATTCTCCTGTTAGTCATATACTGTAGTTCAGTGGTCACTCAGTACTGCACCAGATGGGTTTAACAGGCCTGGAGCTGGAGGGACTTTGTTCAGTGTGTTTGTGGGAATATGTATTTGTAATCCAGCTACACATTACCTCAGTTAGGAATAGTATGCCAAGACATAGGTAACACTCAAAAGTGTCTCATAAATGTCTCTTGCTATACTATGGGACAGAGCCTAGTACAATATGCATGGGTCTGTGCAGACTTAAATAGAAGAACAATTAAACCACATTTAATAGCCTTGTGCGCAACGACTATTTCAATGATCCAGCCCCTTTCTCTCTCACGCACCTCCTGTCTGAAATCATTTGCATTTTGGTGGACAACTTTGACAACATTTCAGTAAATTCTATTAACTAAAATGCAAAGACATAACGTTTTACGTGAATGAAGCCAAACCCATTGATTCACACATCTCACATCTCACAACTTCATAAAACACAAACATTTTTTATATAATAAAAATGTGATTCTGCTCTTCTGCTCTTGTCCTCTTTTTGGCCCTGTAACATTCTGACATTATCCCCCCTCTTTCTTCTCCTCCCTTCAAGCCTTTTATTTCTCTTGTGATTTATATTATGAGGTGCAGTCACCTGTAACCCGGTCTGTGTGTGTAGTGATATATGAACGTGTTAACGCTGGACGGTGAGGTTCAGCCCAGTTTTCAGACTCCCATCATGGCCAGCCAGAACACAACTCACTCAACACAGCTCACAAAACACTACCGGGACACATCAAATGCCCCTTTGAGAGTGTGAGATCATGTAGAAATAGAGAGAGTTAGGTAGAGTGCTAAGTTGAATTAAACATTTAACAAGTTCAGAAAATGCTTTAATATGATATATTATTATAATTACGGGAAATGAGAGGAACTGTCCATCATAAGTATCAATGATATCATACAATTTTATTCTCATGCTGGCCAGAGAGGCCCATCGCATTAGGAAGAAGTATGTTGTCAAACCAAATCTGAGAGAAAATGTGTGAAAAATGTGTAAAACGTTCTATGGTTGAGAGGCTACTCTAAAGGCAGGAAATGTGTCTCAAGTGGCCATTAGCTTGTGTTTTAAGAGGTGACTGTAGATCTTTAAAGACTTTGATGCTCTGAATGGCATTGGACCTGAATGGGTTTATCACATGCTGAACCACAAACATCCAACCTCCCAGCTTCAAACGGCGTCCACTGTTACACCACTGACCAACCATACACCACAGCTAACCTGTTACATAGGCTTCAGGTCATGCTGACTGTTAAGCAACGCACAGATCAAACACTAAATGTTATATGTCTATTTTTGCATTATTTATATTTTAAATTACAGCCTATGTTGTGGAAAACTGAATGAGTTCATAATATTTCTCTATGGATTTTGTATATAAGACAGGTTAAAATAATCAAAGAGAAATAACAGATTGAATGTAATTTAATCTGTTCTTGTTATTTTTGCTTATGTTTTTCTGACAATAAATTGCACACATTTTACATACTTTGGGATGTGCTGGAGGAGACTTTACAGAGTGCTGGACTCTTGTATTATCAATACAAGATCTGGACCAATCTTATTTCCATTAAGAGGTCCAGATCTTGTATTGACAATGCAAGAGTCCAGCACTCCTCCAGCACATCCCAAAGACTGGAGGTGCCAATTCATGTGTGAAAATGATTCTTGATGCTCCCTCCGAACAATTCTTTCACATATTAAGCCTGATGAATCTTGACATTGTCATCCTGGAATATGGCCATAATGTGTCTTTCTACATGGTTGTTTAAGAATTGAAAAGCTACACATTCCATCATTAGGGTTGGAAGAACTGTTGCCAAACATATATCAGGCAATGACTTGTAAGGCAGCGCAAGTGCACGAAAGTACCTCACGAAATTTAAATGATCTACAGCTAATTAGAGCGAGCTTTGGTGAGAACTGAACAAATGTTTAATTACTACAGTAGTAATTTCTCACTAGAAATGCCATCAGAAATGGAAAACATTCAAAAACGTACATTTAGACACAAACTGACCAGCAACCGCAACTTTCAGACACCATCTTTCTTTTTCAAGCTCAACTGTCACCAAATGGAACGCACAGGATTGTGGGACATCAGAGGCAACGAAGGACATATCTATGGTGCCTTCAAAATTGATCAGATGAAGGTCTCAGTTTGCAGGAAGTGAAGCTAACAATGGATTCGGAGGTTCCTTGATGCCTTCCTGCCTTGAAATGCATCCTCTGAAGGCAGCATTTTTCAGTTTTCGGACCGAGCCGGGGTCTCGCTCACTCAACGCGCAAGACCGCCAATGTGATGACGTTGTTTTTGCGACGTTTCATTATGTTGTGTTTTGGTGTAATTTATGGATCTATTGTCAGTCGTTGAGAAAACGCCTCACGGCAAACAAACTAAGTATTACAAAATGGTTAAATGAATAACAGAAATTTTACGTTTTTAAAGTGTAGTCTTGTTTAACATTAGGCTATGTTATCCTCCAAAATGACTTTGCAGCAGAAGTACCGAACCGAGCGAAATTGTATTATTTCTTATTAAGTCTTATTGAGTAAACTGCATATAATAAAAGTGACTGAAAACATGTCATTGATATAACAGTTGAATACACTAGTCTCAAAACATTAATGCCACAATTTTAATATTCATAAATAGGGATATATGCAAATTTGTACATTGGTAAAGTTGTAAATATTTTACGTCTTAGTACTGTCAATATGTCAACATTATACGTTTCAGTGTGTATGGAAACGTGAGTAAATGTATGTGTGGTAGAATTACACTTTGCGTAAAAATACACGCGTATTCTCATGAGATCACATTGATATTTGACATTTGATTACAGGCTGGTGCAGTGCTTTCATCACTTTAGCAGGAAGAGAGGGTGAAAGTAGATCTGTAGATGGGTGTCTGATTAAACCGTTATATGCAGAGTAGTGGGAGGACATCCTAAACACACTTCTATACTTTACCCCCCTCCTTCAACACAGTGTCGGGAAAGCAGAATGAGTTACAGGCCCTTGCAGAGCTTACTTCCAGTGAACAAGCGGGAGGTCTCTGCGGTTACGTTCTCCTGCCTCTCAAACCACAGCACAACTGGATAAACATTCCACTGGATGTGTAACGGATCATCCAGCCCTGATCAGCCCAGACATCACTGACCCACACCAAGCTTTTCCATCAGACCCCGTAAAAGCATTTCGCCCTAGTTTAACCCGGCAGACCAGTTGGACATTTGGGTGTAGGAATACTTTGGGCTGCTGTTTTCATCATGGAGATCCCAAACGTTCATCCTGGAAGGGTATTTCTATGGCTCCTCAGGGAATAGACAGGAACTCAAACAGAGAAGATAAAAGTGGAAGTTGCAGGCTGGCACATGGGTGAGTGTGATCACCTGAACAGCCATCACCTAACTCCAGGGGAAGGTTCATCTATCTTACTAAACACTGGATTGCGACATGTGACATTAAGAAATGCTCGACATTTTCAAACCGTTCCAGAATAAACTGTGTTTTGGCGCATCTAACGGCCACACTTCCCCACATCTCTTTGGCTTGTTTCAGAAAACATATTTCCAAACGTCTTGTAGGCTAATGTATTTAGCCAAATGCATGATTCAAAGCCCACAGAAAATCTGCCAAGTTAAACAACATAACATAAAATCAATCTCTGCTGGTGTCACTGCAAAATTCTAGTTAATAGGCATGGCTTTTTTTTACAGCAATAGGCAAACACTGGATATAATGAATCTGTAAGACTAATGGGTCTGTATGAGCCTGAAGACATAACTACTTAAATCCATCAACAGAAGTCAGATGTGAGAGGATGATATGAACTCTGCCTCACTGAACTACACTTACTCGACTTTAGTTTCCTTTTATTAAAAAAATAAAAACGTGTTTTTTTAGAATAATAATAAATTATTATTTGTATTATAAAACCTTTTGGCAGTTTGATTCTTTCAGTCTACTTTTTATGTATTGTACTTTATTATGTACTTCTCAGAAATATACTTAAAATTACACAGTATACTTGACTTATACTGACAGAAATGTATGGTAGCACTTTATTTTACAGTACTGATCCCCATATACATACTACTATTATAATTACATTATCTGGGTAGTAACTACTAACCTTGAACATACCCCTAAACCTAACCTTAACACATGCAGTTACCTTATATCACCCAGTACTTTCTTAGGTAAGTGCGTACTGTAAAATAAAGTGCAGCCTACTTTTAAGATATACTTAAAGATAAACTCAAATGTATAATTAAGTATTCTAAGCATACTTGGCTTGTGTTTACTCTTTTGATTGTGTAACCTATTAAATACTTTTTCACATAGTCTTATAAACTTACATTGTCTGAAAATATTGTTTTATAGAGAAAACCGAATTTACTTCAAATCTACTTAAAGTACAGTTTAATGTATATTTTAAGTATATAAATGAATACCTAAATAGGAACATAGTAGTAAACAAAGTGCAAAAATAATATATAAATAGTAAACTGTAAGTATGATGTTAAGTTTACTTAAAGAAAACCTGCAGTACAAAAAAAGTGTACTTTCATAAACTAAAAAGTAAACTATACAAGTTCACTTGTAGTATAGTTGCAGTACAAATGTACTCAAAGTTTACTTCTGTTACACTTAAAAGTATACTTTTATACTCTTAAAAAGTGGGTCAATGCAGTCCCAAGTAGTACTACACTTACAAGTATACTACATTGATATTAGTATATTAGTGAACTTTAAAATTTAGCTTACTGTGCTTATACTCCAGTAGAATGCTAGTGTGCTATTTCAAACATACGTCGCATGGTCTTTGAAATCATTGCTTGAATCTAAAAGTGATTTTCTTGTGGTTAGATTGATGCTGAAGGTCTATATTAGCATAAGAGGAACTTTTAGCTTGTTTCTGCAGTAAACGCATGTTCTGTGCCCTCTTACTCACCCTGAAGCATTACTGCATCAGTCTTCCTGTCCTGCTTTTCTCTTTCTCGAAGCCTCTCTCCAGGCAAAAGCCCAAGAGATGTTGCCAAGCCTGACCGAACAATTCTGTTCATTAGCAATTTCCTGGTGTTAATTAGCAGCTGTGAACAATGATTCCACACTATTGCTGGCATCACTATCAGACTTAATGAACCCAGGCAAGCAAGCAATGGAAAGTGTCCAGCATTCTGAAACACAACACTACAATCAGCGATAATCTATTAGCCTGCAGTGTTTGAGAACAACACCACAAATATTGTAGAGTGACTAGAAGATATTATTTAAGATTTATGCTGCTTATCTTCCTTGACGTCTCCTGCTCTCTCTGTCATTCTCAGTCAGTTTGAGGTTGATCCCCTAATTCAATTACACACTCTCATACACATTCATCTGTAACTGGCTGATGGGCCTTGAACTTGGAGACTCAAGAAAAAGCCTCAGACTTTCACCCACTCTCCACCCTTCTATTTCTTGTTCTTTTACTTTACAGAGCATGCAACCTATTATTTATCATAACTCTATGACTATTTCAGTCTCATTCTGTAAACTTGACTCTCGAGGTTTATGAGTTTCTCAGCATTAAAGCAAGATCTCCACCTAGTGGCTCAAACTGATTTACTGTAAACCATATTGTTCCTAGTGCTTTATTTAAACCACCCCAAATGAACTTGAGCAAAACAGTTTTCTTCTCAGTCTTCTTATTGAACAAACAAGACATTTACTGAAAACACTATTTAAATGTGAACCCTGCATAAAGGTATCAGTGTTATTTCATGACCAGTTGCAGAAATCCAAAGGGTTCACTTAGTTTTTCCTGCAGAGGTATGCTACATTTGCTATTTTTGTATGTAAAATCTTCTAGTGTTTATCGAAACCAGTGAGGCTCTGAATGATGAAGAGCGTTTTAGCATATACTGCTCTTTATGTATGTAGGCTTCTAACCTTGGTCAGCTGGAGGTCTCAGATCTCAGTCTGCTTTAATACAATCAGAGAAACAGACGAAAGTCCAGGTCAGGCAGCAACTGCGCTCAAAATAACTCCAGGTATTTCTAGGACAAAAAACAGCATGTTTATTTCAGGAAAATGATAAGTAGCCCCTGAGTGTTCATGCTGCGCCTGTCCATATTACATGGTCCCTGCTTTATAATTTGCTGGTATGACTTGGCCTTGCAGTCATTATGCAATTATATTTCTCACCGTTCTCTCATCCTGTCTCACCCTATAGCAGCAGGAGGTTATCCAAAGCCATAGCAACTATAATACAGTAAGCAAACGGATGTGCAGCATGGCTTGGCTGTGTGTGTGTCTCACTGAATCCATTCTGCTGTAACCACATATATGGCCTGCCTATTTATTTTACTCCATGACTCCACTCTTGAGAATTTTTCCTCTTCACTCTAAAAATGTCTGGGTTAAAAACAACCCATTTGGCAACCCAGCGCTGGGTAAATATTGGACAGAACACATGCTGGGATAAATTAACCCAGCAGGTTGGGTTGTACAATTTAACCCAAATTCTGCTCATGGTGTCCAAATGCTGGCCTAATTTTACCTCACTAATGTCACTAATATTTATTTATTTTATTTAGGTTATATAAATTATTTAATTACATATAATGGTCATTTAGGAAATGAATGGGTATTAAACAGTCTAAATTAAATAATTTTATTTAATGGCGAGTTCATTAACAACAACATAAAACATTTAGAAAGTGACAGTAGCAAACTCAGTGTGCTTCTGGCATCAGTGGGAAGGAAATAACTGGTCTCAGTACGGTTTGAACTGTCTATATTCAACAGAAGACACTAGTTGTGTTTGCCGTGTTAAAAAAACAAAACAAAAAAAACTTGATCTCATCTGTCGGACATTACAGTCTCACCTTCGGTAGGTTCAGCGCGTGTTACACGCATCACTTCCATAAACAACCGAGATGTTTACGCTGTAAGTACGGCAGTGGCTGCTGTTTTTAAACCTGGTTGTGTGTTTAACGAGAGATAATACTTCAATATGGCCGCGTCGTGTCTCTCACTCGGTCTGCAACGCAACCCTAGCAGACCTGAAATTATATGTTAGCGGAGCAAACAACGGTAAATGTAGAGTAATTGCAAAAGAGTCGAAACTACAAATGTTTTTATCTGTACAGTAATTATTTCATATACAAACCTTACAGTTATCCAGGAAGATCACCTCAGGATGTTTTCTCAGTCTCAGGACAGAAGACAAAAAAGACCTTTATCAATCCAGTTTATCCCAGTTTGCAAACCAGCAGTTGGTTACTATACCCCAGCAGGCTGGGCGCATCGTTTCTAGCTGTCAAAACTGCCCAACACTTTGAAAATAACCTTACAAAATGACCCAGCAGTCTGGGAGGGGAAAAAATATCCCAGCAAATGTCTAGTGTATTGGCTGGACACAGAAAGAACAAAAGGATAAACAATGCAGATTTATTTTCACAGTCACATTTGCTCATATTTACCAAGGGTGCCAATGTTAGTGGAGGGCACTGACACTATGTAGCCTTATCCTCCTCAGTTTAGTAGGATGTGAGTGACCTCTAGTGGTGTCACGTGGGAAAGGGTACAGACAGAATAATGTGTTTGGACAACAGTGGGAGTCATTTGTGCTCACATTATATCTTTGACTTTATATATTCCATTACTACCATTAAGGAAAACTAAAGTAATATTTAATTAATGGTATGACCACTGCTTGAGTAATTTTTGTGTTTTATTTGGACACTCAGATTGACAAATTATTTTACTGTATGAAAATAGCAAAGTTTTCCCTTAAACGATAAGCTTTAGCTATAAGTTATAGGCCTGTTCCTGGTGATTCACTCCCACACCTTTTTGGTTCGTTAAAACAAATTTAATAAATGATTTGACATAACAGAAAAAAAGTACTTTCCTTGATAAAGACCTCTTAAACATGAGACAATTAACAGAATAGACTGAGCACCAAAAGCTATGAAATTGAGGTTTTGAACAGCTTAGAATTCCACAAATTCAAAACACTGCAATTTGATACACAGGCCATTCTTTAGTATTGAAGAAAAAACTTTAGCACCAACATTAGGAAATAATAATTAAACTGACATTTACACTGACCTTAAAGTGGAAATGCATTCAATAGTCTGTTAAAAAAAAAAAAAAAAAGTAGTGTCTACAGAATACGTACTAGAAGAAACGAATTAATAACAGTTCAGCAGAAACCCTTCACGAACAGCACTTACATTCAGAGTGATGACAGAAATACAGATATCATTACAAAAGAGCCAATTCATTTTTATAAAAGTGCTGGCGTGCAGGTGATCTAGTAGACAAGATTTTCTCTGATCATAATTGCTACTGTAGAGATAAAATTCAAATCACATAAATATGTGAAAACTCTGCATACAAATACAACAGAAAGAATAGCACCTTAAAAGGATGTGTCCAGTTATCACAGACAAACAGAGCACCTTAACAAGCAATCTTTGCTTCATACACTATCGTTCAAAAGTATAGTGTCTGTAATTTTTTCTAAAATGTTTTTGACAGAAGTCTCTTATGCTCAGCAAGGCTGCATCAAGTAATTTCTCCCAGTAATATGAGTGCACTGTCTTTGTATATATAATGTCTTTGTTATAATATGCATGGTGATGATCTAATACAATTAAGGTTTAACTGGCTAATCATATTGGGCCACTAGCTGTCAAGTGCAATCCACTCAGGAAATGTTAGCATGGATGTTTTTCCTCTTGTAAATAGTGCTAGTGTTTAAACATGACAAATGAATCCATTCTTCATAAGCACTGAGTAATTTGTAAATGTGTTTTTCACTTAGGTTTCTAGTTCATCCCCACACAAAGAGAATATTATGTTAAAGCTGAAAACATATTTTAATGTTTTGATTATTCTGCTTTTGTTTGGTCATGTATCCAGTGTGAAGTGAGGTCAGGTACCAAACTTTAAAGTCGACTACTTGAGAGACGTCCAGGAGAAGGGCTTTGACTATGACTGGGCATCTGACAGACAGACAGAGAGAGATACAGCTTAAAATCACTCACAGAGCAGCTGGAAAAAATGCCTCTTATTAAAAAGCAAACATAATGTTTAGAGAAATATGCAGAGAAGAATGGAAGAATTGTACTAACCCTCAGACTCAGTGAGGAAAGCGTGTGCAAGAGAGATATGAAGAAAACTTAATTGTAAAATGAATGTGAATTGTGGACTATATACTACATTGTGGACCATATTGTTTTCCTTGTTTACTTTTGGGAATGTTTAAGGAATAGTTCACAATTCTGTCATTTTCTCGCATTCCAAGCCTGTATGATTTACTTTCTTCTGAGAGCCCAAAAGAAGTAATGTCTGAGCTGTTCTCTTTCAAACAATGAAAATGCATGAGTACCAGGGGTTGTCAAGCTCCAAAGAGCAGAAATGCACCATAAAAGCACTACAAAAATGGTTCATATACACTCACCGGCCACTTTATTAGGTACACCTGTTCAACTGCTAGTTAAAGCAAATATCTAATCAACATGGCAACAGGTTGCTCCTTAAAAATAAGGCCTGGGACACGATTTTCAAATCGTAATTGATTTTAAAACTGTGGGAGACCACAGACATAAGGGCAGATTCAACCGATTTTAGCATCATAATCCTCTGAATACACACACTAGAAGATTTGTCCAGACTGCGAGACACACCTGTCGATTGTAGTAACATTTTCACAGTAAAGTCTGAATTTTTTTTTTTTTTTTTCTTTCTGCATCAGACCTACGCCTAGCTCAACGCTGTAGGCTACGCATTGGTTTTCATTTATACTTCTGTGTTGTTGTCCACGTCGACGTGCAATTACACATGCAGACAGATCACAGCTCTTTGGTGATTGGTCCGCTTCTAGTAGACCAAAAGAATAAGGGTCATCTTCTTTCTCAACACTCCACCTTCGTGGCATGTTTGTGGCCGCCAAGTTCCAGCTATAGAAGCACGCAACATCCGGTTGGTGAAGCTTGCTCACTCTTATTGGCTATCATGGGTATCACGTTAGTTGCAGCCCGATTAAGAGTCGTAAATATCAAACATGTTTCATATTTACAATTTGGGATTGTGCAGGCTCCAATGGGAGCAGTAAAATAATCATAATGACATCACACAATTGAGACAATTTTTTTTTTGGACCTAAAGTTGTTTGCGACAAGCATCGAATTGGGCCACGCCCCGATCACTTCAGGGTGCAAATCGGGCTCAAAATCAGGCTTAAAATCTTCATAAGTGTGGCCAGCCGTAGGCAGCTGACTTGCTGCCTTATCAGGCAATGACTTCGTAGGCAGTGTTTGCACACAAGGTACCTCATTAAACTGATTTCAGACAAAGAAGAGAAAATAGAGCAAGCTTTGGTGGTAACTATGCAAATATTTAATTTATAGTGATTTATATAATAATTTCTCGCTATAAATGACATCAAAAGTGGAAAACATACATACAAACTGACCCCCAACGGCAACTGTTGGATGCCATCTTGTTTTTTTTTTGTTTTTGTTTTTGATACATACCTCTCTCGTTTCAGTGCGTGCACTTAATCGCTCTGACGCGTGGTGACATTTTGATAGCACTTAGCTTAGCCCACTAAGCCCAGTTCATTCATTAGGTACCAAACAGAGATCAAGTTAGAAGCAAGCCATGGTCAAGATGTTCTGCTGAAGTTCAAACTGCGCATCAGAATGGGGAAGAAAGGTGATTTAAGTGACTTTGAATGTGGCATGGTTGTTGGTGCCAGACGGGCTGGTCTGAGTATTTCAGAAACGGCTGATCTACTGGTATTTTCACACACAACCATCTCTAGAGTTTACAGAGAATGGACTGAAAAAGTCAAAAATATCAAGTGAGTGACACTTCTGTGGGCAAAAATGCCTTGTTGATGTCAGAGGAGAATGGCCAGACTGGATTGAGCTGCTAGAATAGGCAACAGTAAGTCAAATAACCACTTGTTACAACCGAGGTCTGCAGAAGAGCATCCCTCAACACACAACATGTCAAACCTTGAAACAGATGGGCTACAGCAGCAGAAGATACACCGGTGTCACTCCTGTGAGCTGAGAACAGGAAACTGAGGCTACAATTCACGCAGGCTCACCAAAACTGGTCAATAGAAGATTGGGAAAATCAGATTGCCAGTCTGATGAATCTCGATTTCTGCTGCAACATTCAGGTGGTAAGGTCAAAATTTTGTGTAAACAACATGAAAGCATGGCTCCATCCTGCCTTGTATCAACGGTTTAGCCTGCTGCTGCTGCTGGTGGCACACTTTGGGTCCCTTAGTACCAATTGAGCATCATTTAAATGCCATTTGTCCAGCCCTTTATGACTACAGTGCACATCTTCTGATGGCTACTTCCAGCAGGATAACGCACCATGTCACAAAGCTCAAATCATCTCAAACTGGTTTCTTGAACATGACAATGAGTCCACTAAACTCAAATGTCCTCCACAGTCACCAGATCTCAATCCAACAGAGCAGCTTTGGGATGAGGTGGAACGGGAGAGTCGCATCATGAATGTGCAATTTCTGCTATCATATCAATATGAACCAAAATCTCTGAGGAATGTTTCCAGCACTATGTTGAATCCATGCCATAATAAATTAAGGCAGTTCTGAAGGCAAACCAAGGTCCAACTCGGTACTAGCTAGGTGTATCTAATAAAGTGGCCAGTGAGCGCAATTTGTGCGTTATATTCCAACTCTTCTGAAGCCATATGATATTGTGTGAGGAGCAGACTGACTTGTCATTATTCACTCAATCTATTTTTGAAAGCCATGGCCACCATTCACTTTCATTGTATTTAAAACAGCAGCATAGACATTCTGCTATAAATAACTCCTGTGATCCACAGAAGAAAGAAAATCATACAGGTTTCAGATGTGTGGGTGAGAAATTATTTTTTTTAGGTGAACTATCCCTTGATTTGGATGACACAAACATTCAGTAGAAACTCACAAATGTGCGGCTGGGGCTTCCTGAACGAGAGCGAACAGGACTGGAACTACGACTCCTGCTTCTCCACTAGAAAAAAACATGTACATCAACACAAACTTAAACATTTTAATATTTAATTCTTCAAAAATAATGTATAAAACTTACTAAAAAGAATTAACAAAAATATCCACATTTCTTCCCCTACTTTTATCCTTTTCTATGCAGTATGAGTGTGTCATGACTAGTATGAATGCTATTTTGATTGATTTTTCCCCAAATGGCCTCCACATACCAGAGCTCCTCTCCTAGTGACCGCCTCTCCCTTCAGTATGACAGTGTCACCCTCCAACAGTGCAGGCCACACGTGATACGCCACCAATGGAGCGGTGAACTCTGAGTCAAAACTGCGCCTGTACCTGAGAGGAAGAGAAAGTGTGATGGGGTAAGCCACTGGTGTGTGTGTGTCTGTCTGTCTCAATATCATTTTGTTTTCTTCTCATAAACCATTGATAAAAGTATCAGTTTAACATGCATCTTAAAAAAATGTGCACAGCAATTTTTAACCCTCTGGTCCTCTTCGTTCAGGGGTCACACATGGCTAAGTTCATCAGTTCAACACCAGTTAATTTGTGTGTGTGTGTGTGTCTGTCTGTTTTGTACTCTTGTGTAACCTTTTCCTTGCTGTTAATTTTTTTACTGCTTTGTGGCTGAATTATTGATTTTATTTCACATATTTACAAAAACTTGCTCAGTGTTATCAGTCTCTAGTCCCACTAGTTCATATATATATATATATATATATATATGTGTGTGTGTGTGTGTGTGTGTGTGGGGAGGTGGATGTCTATTTTGCACTCTTGATAATTTAGAGCGTCATCCCTTCATTGCTGTGTACTTTTTTTCTGCACAGTGGCTGTACTATCAAAGGTGTCTCTTTTTTTCATATATTCCCATTAATTTCCTATGTCTGTCATTTTTGACCATGAAGATGCCAAGTGTGACTTTTTTTCCCGACACTTTCCCTAACATATCCAAATCATGTCCATGATTTTATAATGCGACAAAAGTCACCAAGTGTCATACCATCACCAAATTTCAAAACATAAAATGAATCTGTCATTTCTGACCGAAGAGGCCCAGAGGGTTAAGACACTGAGTTTTAGAACTTTTAAAGATGCATCTCAAGACCCTTGAGACGTGTTGCTGTGTATGTGTGTCTGATTTATGAGCTCTACTCACTTAACATCACTGTAGAGTTCACCATCTGAACTGAAGGCCAGGTCCAGTGGTGGGTCAAGAGTTTGCATGGCAAATGCTATTCGACATGCTTCCCTAATGAAGCTGCTGATCAGAACAAAGTCCACCTCCGGAGGGAAAGAGATGCGTGGGTTTACGTTCATCGCGTTGATCACGTCCTAAATAGATGTAAATTTAACAATTAAAGACTAACAGAAATTACTCAGAATATACAGAAAGGGTTTCAAAAGAAAAAGAAACGGAAACAGTTCAAAAGAAAAAGAGAAATGTAATTTCTGACTTACTAAAGCGATAATAAAAAAAACTAATTTAGTTTGTGTTTATTAGGAATTTCAGGGTTGCCATACAGTACTTAATCAAACGTACATTAACGCTGGTCTGCACATCATACAGGTCCAGATTTCTCACAATATAATCCACCACTGCATCCTCCAGACTCTCAGGACCAATATGAGTGGAGGAAAGTGTCTTCCTCACACGTGCTTTAAACTGCCGATAGGCCAGTTTAGCAGCCTGAAATGACTCCTGTTGGACAATACAAATTATTAATTACAATACAGCATCTTCCCTGCTGCTATAATATAATATAATATTTTTGATTACTGGTACTGATAAGGGACCATAATGTTAATACTAGCCTACATTAGCTGTTATCTCAGGATGGTAATTGATAAACAAAGCTTTTCATACCACAACAGCGATGAAAAGGATCCTCTGGACTGTTTCCAGGTCGTCAATGTATCTGCGCAAGAGACTTTGGGAGTCTAGCCTCTCGGTGGCATACAGGTCTGAGAAACGGGAGACCATTCGTGCATGCCGAGAGGAACTAGTGAGCTGGGCACGTGTAGGAGACTCGCCCCTCACAGGGCTGACCGAGCGACTCCGCCTTGGAAGAGGACTAGGTGAACGGCTCCTGACCAATCTGGAAGTGAGTTAAAAGAGTAAGTAAAGTTTACTTAGGTCTCATTTGCAGTAAACAACAAGCTGCTTTCATGTAAACTGTACCTCTCCTGTAGAACAGTTTTTTCAGCGGTGAGGAATGAGACCTCATCTCGTAGGATTCTGACCTGCCTCTCATAGTCATCAAGTACATCCAGCTTTCTCTTATACAGATCAACCTGATCTTGAGCAACTCGCAACCTGACACAATTCCATTATTTAAAATAATATGAATATTGAATTCTCAAACATATCACCTTCTAGTACACAACTGGCCACTCAGCAGTCATACAGCTCATACAACTGTCTAATTGTTCTATACACAAAGATATAAATAGAAATGTTGGCAAAGTTCACCGTCTCTGACTCACTCTGACTTTAGATGTAGTATTTCATCCTCTGTGGCCAACAGGGTGGTTGCAGATTTATTCTTTGTGGAATCCAGTTCAATCTGGGTGTCAGCAAGCCTGGGAACAGGATAAATGAATACAATTTTATGTGTAATGGAAATTATGAGATTTCTATAAACACAAATGTACCCTCATTATGTTCCAAACTTGTATGCTATATTTTCCCCAGTGGAAATAAAGGACTTTTTAAAGAAACTTCATATAAATGATTTCCATAAAATGACAGTCATGGAGGCCTGTGGCTGTTAAAAGGCACAGTATGTAATTTTCACTGCTAGAGGTCGCTTGTTCAAAACAAAGCCGTAGCTTGATGACGCCTTGATTTTGCAGAATCATGGGAGTTGTTGTCTTCGCCTCTACAACTGGTGGAAAAAAATCCAACAGGACTCCTCATATTCATGGATAAGCGAATGTATTAGTATGAAGCAGGGTGGGGCTGAACAAGGCGCTGAAGCGATTGCTAATGAGAGACGAGCGCGACACACGGCTCGAGAGCAGTGGAGCTTTTATTCTGCCGCAGACGACGCTTCCACTTCTTCCTCTCATGTGTATGCTTTTAGCCTCACCCTGCTTCATATTCATACTACAGTAATGTTAATATATCTTTAATATATTCGCTCATCCATGAATATGATTTCCACCGGCTGTAGAGGCGAAGACAACAACTCCCATGATTCTGCGTCATCAAGCTACGGCTTTGTTTTTAATAAGTGACCTCTAGTGGAGAAAATTACATACTGTGCCGTAATTACATAAGTGCAATAAATGATTAGAGAAGTCTGTTGTTTTTTGCTAGATTAAACATTACGAGGTCAAAAAAAAAGTTAACATTTGATGAATCCTTCACAATAAAATCTACAACTTTCATTCCATACTGGCTTTTATCTAGTTTAGACTTGATACTGACTCCTGTTTAACTGAATCCAACTCTATACGTGTAGAACACAGCCGGTCTTCTATTTCCTGCATGTTGCTCTCATGAGCTGAGGACAGTTCACGAATCTTCCGATCTTTCTCCACAGATTCCTGACCGGCACATGCAAAAGTATATAAGCGCCAACACCGAGATACACATACATGGGTGAGTATAGCAACTCAGGATCATTATTTCACTCATGAAACATGCATGTGGAACAATTTTAAAGACAGCAGTAGAGGATTCTGGATGTTCAGCTGACCTGAATCAGGCTAAGGCTGGTATCCGAGGAGACAGACGAAGCTGCAATGGTGAAACAAGAGCCAAGCCATGGTAAAAGGCGAGATTTCAGTGTGTCAACTCCAGAATAATGTCCCCCTGAAGAAGAACGAGGACATTAGAATCAGCTTGAACATTAATCTAGAGGGAATGATTATGGGACATGCTAGAGCTGAATGAGACTCTAAATATTGTAAATAAAGACAGGAATGAATTTGTGTGTTACCCTCTTGTGCTGTAAGGTTGAGTATGGTGAACAATTGACCCTGAATTTTAGAGGTGAGCTCCACCAGCTCACAGCACCTATTCAGGTTCTGGTCACAAGAGAACACCTGAGAAAAATATGGTTGTTATATTTTCCAAGCCAAAGGTTGTTATGAGATAAGACATAGTATGCAACAGCAGGTTTAACAGTGAGAAGTATAGCAGCACCTGTGGAAATGCCCCTGAACAGTCTGCAAGTGCAACCATGTGCTGAATCGTATATTGAACTTCCTAGCATGAAAACAATGCTTAGCTTATAGTGACAAAGTTCAATTTGATATTCAAAGTTCTTCAAATGTCAACATGGTTTTGAAGGTAAAATATTTTTTAACTTATTTTTAACTTACAAATGACAACATAATGGCTTAGTAAATAGTAAAAGATTATGACCACTACAGTTCTTTGGAGCACCAAATAGACATTTTTGATGCGCAAAAATATCTAAATTACTTTAATTCAGAAATGTTTATCACAGACATTTTGGAATAGAATAACTGGTGTTTCGAATTCGTGTGGTTCGATTTCCTGATTCTTAAAGTCCCAGTGAACCGGAAGTAGCAAGTGAGTTTTCTTCAGTGCTGTGACGTATTTCCAAGTGAAAGGGAATATTGAATGGAGGGCAGGGTTTCACTTCAGCGCTCCTCCTTTCCATCGCTCGGCTCATAGCAGACGAACGGTCGGAGGGGAGTGGTTAAGCATTTTCAACCGTAAGCCGTCAAACTGACATCATCTGAGAAGGAACGCCGTTTCCAGACCAGAAGTTACTTTTCAGATTTTGATTAAAGATTACCGCGACAAACAATTTTTTTCTGTGTATTAACTTGCATGGATTAATTGTTCACCCTAAGACCTTTAATATGTGCTAACAAAGTAAATAGGGTCAATTTTGATTTCATGAGGACTTTAATCATTTGAGAAGACGGTACTGTAAATTTCACTACATAAGAAGAAAAACAAAAACTTTTTCCTTTTTTTAACCATTTACTTACAGAATACAAAAGTGAAGAGCCAGAAGAAAGAGCAGGGGTTCAGGGACGGAGAAAACAATTTTTGCAATTTAAATACAAAAATAAAACTAAAGAAATGAGGAAGTGTCAATTAAACATATCACATAAACGTAACAATCCCCCCATAAACTCGTTTCGACTGTCTGATCAGCCTCACATTCTGTTCCTGTCAATCATACACGCGGTGTCAACCAATAACACTGCAGGGAGGGCCGAGACAACTCACACACACTTTCGCAGTTTTCTGCATTTATTAATTTATTGTCATATACATAGAGCGATTCATAGCCGTTACACATCACATACCCAACACCTGATTCGTCCTACTTCACTAAAAGCTCCCACATGTTACTTGACTTTCCTTCCTTTTAAAATATAAAAATATGGTCAGGATTGTGTGTGTGTGTGTGTGTGTGTGTGTGTGTGTGTGTGTGTGTGTGTGTGTGTGTGTGTGTGTGTGTGTGTGTGTGTGTGTGTGTGTGTGTGTGTGTGTGTTCGTGCTAGTTATACATAACATAACTAGTGAGATAGTTCATACTGGTTATAATGGCAATAAAGAAGAGATAAAAAGAGGGACCAGTTCAATCCTTTCAGTTATTTATTTATTTTTCTTAATATGGGTTCTATTATGTTCAGATTCAAATTGTTTTTTTTTTTTATTATGTTGTTTCTGTACATTAAAATGTTGTACAATTAAATGCAAATGTTTAATAGTATTATTTTTTCATAACAAATCAATACATTTTTAAAGAAATTGTGAGACACTGTGAGTATGATTTTATTTAATAATTAATTAGAATTGTTTTCACAGCTATCATAATCAAAATAGTTAAAACATTTATTTTTTTAAAGAGCCGTTTGTGAGCCAAAAGAGCCGGCTCTTTTCATTGAGCTGAGTCAAATGAGCCGGCTCTTTTCAGTGAGCTGAGTCAAATGAGCCGGCTCACGAAAAAGAGCCGAAATGCCCATCACTAGTTCAGAAAACACAAGCCTGACGCGCACGTTTATAAGCCTATCAGAACTGCCCAGGAATGGAGTCGCCGTTGTCCTGACAACGAGCGTCCATAGAAACCAAACTTTGCTGCAAAAGCAATGCAATAAAGCAAATATTGCTCATGTCTGTTGCTACATAAGCACAATGGTGCAAAAAGCACAATACAGGGCACCCCATGTAAATTCAAGATGCTAGGCTACTACTATGACCGCCTAACAACTGTAGGTTGCTGTGCATATTGAGTTAAGCTAAAACCCACCCACAAAGCAGCCAGACAACATTGAAATCGTTTATAGGCTTGTGCATTTGGTGAAAACAGCCTCCAGACAGCAGCAAACTTGTGCACGTGACATCATACACATAAGTTTTCCTGTAGCTCAAACAATAAGAGCGTGGCGCTAGCAACGCCAAGGTCATGGGTTCGATTCCCAAAGAAAGAACATGTAAAAATGTGTACCTTGAATGCAATGTTAGTCGCTTTGGATGAAAGCGTCTGCCAAATGCGTAAATGTAACGATATAGTCTGGCAACTTCTCTAGTGGTTGATCACAGACGTGCAGTTTGAAGTAATGATGATGACTTACGTGGTAGTCTTTGTACCAAGCCTCCAGTTTGTCCTGCAAAACACTGTACGAAGATGAGTTCACCAGTCTTCGTAAAGTGTCAGCCATAGCTGCTGTAATCCTGCTTCAGGACGTCCCAGTGCCTGTAATGCGCTTTGTATTTATACTGCTGGTAAAAGCCCACCATTCACACCCCTGACTTTCAGCGAAACCATGGACGCGCCTTCAGTTGTAGCAACGGTTTGCTAGACATCTCAGTTTGAGGAAATATAGATGTGGACAGCCCGAACTACACGAGCTGTGGTCTCTGCTCTGTTCCCCAGTGTATCTCTGAAGGTGCGGCTCGGATCTCAGTGATGAAGTCTCACACTGTTAGCTGGGCGTCAGAGGTCAAGTACAGGAAGATCTTTATTTACATCCTCTAGAAGAACAGGTGTTATGCCCTAATTGATTTTCCGTCGTTTCACTTTATACCACGTGACATGATAATCATTATTTTAAACAATGCATTGCAGCTAAAATTAAGTTATCCAGCAACTGTGTAACATGGGTAACACACAAAACACTAAAATAAACAGGCCTACATTTATATAAAGTAATAATATAAAATGCTAAATAAAAACACCTCAATGTGCACATAACATAACTTAAAAAAAAAAAAAAAAAAAAAAAAAAAAATTACTCTTTAAATTATTAAGCAATGCTTATCTTTACTAGCATTACATGTATTTTCTAAAATAGCTCATACTTTAAAAAAGTTACATATATTGCCTTTTACATTTTAATAGGTTATAATTTTCACAATTTACTGTAGATTTGTTTTCCTGAGGAGACTGGAAAAAGGGGGATTGGATTTATATAAAATAACAATAATAATAACATAAAATGCAAAATAAAACACCTCAGTGTACACATAACTGATCACTTAAAAAAATGAAAAATTACTGTTTAAATTATTAATCTTATTAGCTGCATAATTGCAGTAAAAGTATTTTCTCAAAATTAAAATTGTTCATACTTTAAAAATAGCCTAGTCTTTTATAATTTAAACTCTAAAATGTTTTCTGTAGATTTTATTGTATTTTTTCCTGTTAATATTTATTAAATTAACAAAACTGGGAAAAGGGGGTTGGATTTATAATAATAGTATAAAATGCACACACACAAAATGTACACATAACTGATCGCTTACATAATTAAAACTGTTTAAATTGTTAAGCAATGCTTATCTTTATTAGCTACATAATTACGGTAAACGCGTTTTCTGAAAATTAAAATTGTCCATACACTGTAAAAAAATATGTAAAAAGTAGGTTACCTGGTTGCCTTAAAATGTTGAGTTCATTGAAATTAAAAATGTTGTTAATACAATGAACATTTTTGAGAATTGACACCACCCTTTATTCAAATAGTATTAAAAGATTTTGTAAGTGTATTTGAGTAAAAATTTTAACTCAAATTTTTAATTTCAATGAACTCAACATTTTAAGGCAACCAGGCTACTTACTTTTTAAATATTTTTTACAGTATGCTTTCATAGTTCATGTAAAAGTACATATATTGTCTTTTAAATATAATAGGTTATTATTTTCACTCTAAAAAAAGTTTACTGTAGTTTTTCTGTTAATATTTATTAAATTAATACAACTGTGAAAAGGGGGTGGATTTATAAAATAATAATAATAATAATAATAATAATATAAAATGCTAAATAAAAACTTAACTGTGCACATAACTGATAGCTATTTTACATTTTAAAAATGACTGTTTAAATTCTTAAGCAATGCTTATCTTATGGTTAAAGTATTTTCTGACAATTAAAATAGTTCATACACTGTAAAAAAATATTGTTGGTTTAACTTAAAAAGTAAGTAGCCTGGTTGCCTTAAAATGTTGAGTTCATTGAAATAAAAATTTGAGTTAATACAATGACGGAAATGGGTTTAATGAATAGAAACTCAAAATATTATTGTATCTGAACCACATAAATAAATAAATAAAAATTGTGATAAATCATGAAAATTTGGCATGTTTCACTGCATTATAACAAATAAAACACAACATGCTTACAACATCTTTTAATACTATTTGAATAAAGGGTGGTCAATTCTCAAAAATGTTCATTGTATTAACTCAAATTTTTAATTTCAATGAACTCAAAATTTTAAGGCAACCAAACTTTTTACAGTATGCTTTCATAGTTCATGTAAAAGTACATATATTGTCTTTTAAATATAACAGGTTATTATTTTCACTCTAAAATGTTTACTGTAGTTTTTTTTCTGTTAATATTTATTAAATTAATACAACTGTGAAAAGGGCGGTTGGAAAAAGATTAAAAGTTATAATAATATCTACACTCACCTAAAGGATTATTAGGAACAACTGTTCAATTTCTCATGAATGCAATTATCTAATCAACCAATCACATGGCAGTTGCTTCAATGCATTTAGGGGTGTGGTCCTGGTCAAGACAATCTCCTGAACTCCAAACTGAATGTCAGAATGGGAAAGAAAGGTGATTTAAGCAATTTTGAGCGTGGCATGGTTGTTGGTGCCAGACGGGCCGGTCTGAGTATTTCACAATCTGCTCAGTTACTGGGATTTTCACGCACAACCATTTCTAGGGTTTACAAAGAATGATGTGAAAAGGGAAAAACATCCAGTATGCGGCAGTCCTGTGGGCGAAAATGCCTTGTTGATGCTAGAGGTCAGAGGAGAATGGGCCGACTGATTCAAGCTGATAGAAGAGCAACTTTGACTGAAATAACCACTCATTACAACCGAGGTATGCAGCAAAGCATTTGTGAAGCCACAACACACACAACCTTGAGACGGATGGGCTACGACAGCAGAAGACCCCACCAGGTACCACTCATCTCCACTACAAATAGGAAAAAGAGGCTACAATTTGCACGAGCTCACCAAAATTGGACAGTTGAAGACTGGAAAAATGTTGCCTGGTCTGATGAGTCTCGATTTCTGTTGAGACATTCAGATGGTAGAGTCAGAATTTGGCGTAAACAGAATGAGAACATGGATCCATCAAGATTCAAGAGTTTTATTTGTCACATACACAGTTATATACAGAATATACAACTGTGTATATTCTGATGACTTGACTTGTTACCACTGTGCAGGCTGGTGGTGGTGGTGTAATGGTGTGGGGGATGTTTTCTTGGCACACTTTAGGCCCCTTAGTGCCAATTGGGCATCGTTTAAATGCCACGGCCTACCTGAGCATTGTTTCTGACCATGTCCATCCCTTTATGACCACCATGTACCCATTCTCTGATGGCTACTTCCAGCAGGATAATGCACCATGTCACAAAGCTCGAATCATTTCAAATTGGTTTCTTGAACATGACAATGAGTTCACTGTACTAAAATGGCCCCCACAGTCACCAGATCTCAACCCAATAGAGCATCTTTGGGATGTGGTGGAACGGGAGCTTCATGCCCTGGATGTGCATCCCTGGAAGATGCTATCCTATCAATATGGGCCAACATTTCTAAAGAATGCTTTCAGCACCTTGTTGAATCAATGCCACGTAGAATTAAGGCAGTTCTGAAGGCGAAAGGGGGTCAAACACAGTATTAGTATGGTGTTCCTAATAATTCTTTAGGTGAGTGTATGTTCAATGTCATGACGTGTTCTGTAGCGTTAACATGAACGGGGGTAAATCATGTCTTTATTTGTTCTTTCCTTATACGGCGAGTCTGATTCACAACTGGCCCGTTATAGCGGAGGAACAAACCATCTAACAAATCCTTGGCGACGCCCTCAAAAGTAACTCATTCCTTCTTCAACACTGGTGTATATTTCTGGAATGTATTTTTATCCGGATACACATGTTGGAAGTGTATAATCCGCGTGAAGGTTTGGCTGTTTGTGATTATTGTTCGGGTGACGGTTGTCTCGCAGTGGTTTCTCCTCGGGCTGTGCGGAGCTGTCAGTGCAGGCGGTCTGGAGAGGGAGGGTCAACATGGCGTCGGAGCAGGTCTGTTTTCAATGTGAATTGTAAATGTTTTCTCCGTTGCGATGTTCGGCGTTAAAACGAGTCATGTATTATAAATCCAAACGATGTCTATAGCGATGTATGTGAATGAATAACGATCATCTGCGCGATCTATGTCCTGACCGTTTATGGAAAAATGTACTCATTATTGCAGGGTTACATTTGCTTCTAAGTTTGCCTTTGTTATACTGAATGATGACACTTTGGAGCTTTAAAATTAAAACCCCTTTTTTTCTGCCTAAATACATAAGCTCTAATTTATTGCAGAGTAAAGGGGTGCGTGTCATTTATTTTTAGGCATACATGTAGACAGACAGACTCATATACTGCATTCCTGTGACAGCAACACTGCTTTCTTATTTAGCTAGCACACAGCAGTATGAAAGTGGTTATTGTTAATTAACTCCAGAAGAAGATGCATTTCACTGAAATATTACAGAACCAAATGCCACTTCATAATCTTCAGCATTATTCAATATAAGAATCATTATTTGCATATTCCCAAAATATAAGTGACTATTTAGTGCACTATTCAAAATTATATATCCTAAATTGTTCAAAAGGAAGGTTGAAATAAATATTGGTTTAACTTTTACAATATATTATTCAGTGGTCCCAAAAGTATTTTAGTGTTTAAGACATGTCAAAAAAACAAAACAAATAAAAGTAAAAAGTAACTAAATAATAAAATATTAAACTGAAATTATAGATTTTTGTTTGTTAGATTTAATATTATATAATTATGTATAATGTCATTATATAAAAGAATAAGTTATATAAAATGTATATATATAGTCATATAATATAATATATCATATAAAAACATAGTTTTGTGGTTCTAAAACATTAGTGAACATGTTTATATAGTTACGCATTATTTTAAGGTGTCATTGTTACAGTGTAATTATATATGTAAGTAATATTTAGTAACTACATGTACTTACTATAGGGTTAGGGTAGGGTATTATGCATAATTTACTGTTATTACTATGGTAAGTACATGTAACATATGTAACAAGGACACTGTAAAATGAAGTGTTACCAGTTAATATGATGAACTACACCATTGACTATTCCGCTTGGACATCTGTGTGAACCTGAGGACTTTATAAATCCACTAAAAATTAAGCTTAACAAGTTGTTTGAAAGTAATTGGAAAAGGCCAAGAAGTGAGAAGAAGTGAGGTTAGATTTTTCCTTTTTTTAGATGCATTCGATACATTTTAAAGCTGCAGTCCGTAACGTTTTGCGCTCTAGTGTTTTAATAAACTTCTCTCTGTTTATGTCTATGGCGAGTCACGCAGGGTATAGTGTTCAGGGTAAGAGAAAAACACGGTTTAGAAAATGGATTCATGTTGTACATTCTCATTATATAATTTTTGTAAATCTTGAATACAAAAAAAGTTACGGACAGCAGCTTTAAAGCCCAGTTTATACTTTTGCCTCGAGTGTACGCCGTAGCTATGTCGTAGGCTGTGTGTAGCACGCGTAGACTACGACGTACCCTGACACACACCTCTCCAAAAATGTAACAACGCATCAATTCGACGCGGACCGCAAGCTCTGTGATTGGTCTGCCAGAACCCCTCCCTCAGGGGTATCATGCTCCCTCTGCATGCGTTACTGCGCGTCGCTGCGGACAACGACGCAGAAGTATAAATGAAAATCGGCGCGTAGCCCACGCCATATAGGCTACGGCCCAGGTCCAACACAAAAGTATAAATCAGCCTTTAGTGTGGCTTAAGAGTTTTTGGTTGTACTATAATAAATATTACACCCAAACTCAGCAGCACTGACAGCAGAAGCCTAGAAAATATCTTGTTTGCAAGCCATGTAAAATAAAGCTGAATATTGCTATATTTTGAAGGGGTTCTTGTTGGTGTAGCAGTAATGGATTGTCTATTAAATGTGCAATAACATACAATAATTGTAACATCTAATCGTCCCTTTCCCCTTATATCCACAGGAAATCTCAAATGCACCAGTGAAGAAGTCTATGAGGGAGAAGGCTATTGAGCGCAGATCAGTTAATAAAGAGCACAACAGTAATTTTAAGGCTGGATATGTTCCAATTGAAGAGGAGCGACTCCACAAGACAGGACTGAGGGGTCGCAAGGGCATCATTGCCATTGGCATAGTCATCCTACTCTTTCTGCTTGCACTCATTAATCTCATTGTGAGTGTGTTATGCCCGTGATATTATTAATATGATATATATATATACTTAAAAAAAAAAAAACATGGTTTCCACATAAAATTTAAGTTTTCAAAATTGATCATAAGAAATCATTCTTGAGCACCAAATCATTATATTAAAATGATATCTGACAGATCATGTGACACTGAATACACTGAACTAGTGTTTATATAAATATATTATTTAAAATATATTAAATTTGAAAACATAATTTAAAATGTAATAATATTCCACAAATTTCTCAGTTTCAAATAAATGCAGCCTTTGTGAGCATCAGAGACTTCTTTCAAAACCATTAAAAGTCAGTTCAGTTACATGTCTACTACTCATTTGAATACAAAGACACTCGCACATTATCATTGTCTGTCTTTTATAGATAACGCTAGTGATATGGACAGTTATACGGATCGGTCCAGGAGGCTGTGAAAGTATGGAGTTTCACGAGAGCGGCCTGCTACGCTTCAAACAGAAGGCCGATATGGGTGTGGTTCACCCGCTGCACAAGAGCACAGTGGGCGGCAGGAAGGACCAGGACCTTGTCATTACTGGCAACAATAACCCAGTCAGTCAGCATAATATCTGACTTTCTTTGCACAAATCTGATTGTATGAGAAAGTGTATTAATGTAGGCCTTTTCTGCGTTTTACAGGTGGTGTTCCAGCAGGGCAACACTAAGCTGAGCGTAGAGGAAGATAAAACATCTATCGTCAGCGACTTGGGCATCTCCTTCACTGACCCCCGCACTCAGAAGACTTTCTTTAGCACTGATTTTGACAACCATGAGTTCCACCTGCCCAAAGACGTCAAGGTTCTCAACGTGAAGAAAGCTTCTACTGAGAGAGTAAGCAACTGTACTGATAGTCCTGACTCCTGATATTGAATAATTGAGCCATTGAATAACCTGAATCACACTGCATACGCCACAGGACAAATCTTAAGAGACTTGATATGAGATTTATGATCATTTTGATTAGTCACACAAGAGATGTGTTTGTACAGTGACTCAGTGCCGTACTTTGCAGATCACCAGCAATGCATCATCTGACCTCACTATCAAAGGAGACGGTAAGGCCATTATTCGTGGCAACGAGGGAGTTTATATCATGGGCAAAACTGTGGAGTTCAGCATGGGTGGGGACATCGAGCTGAAAGCGGTAAGTAGTTAAAAACATTATTGATGAGTTTTTCTTAATTAAGAAGGGAAAATATATATATATATATATATATATATATATATATATATATATATATATATATATATATATACACAGTGCCTATACAGCAAATGCAGCTTGTGAAAAGAAATCTGCATTGTTTATCCTTTTGTCTTTTTATCCTTTGTTTTATCTTTCAATAAAAAAATGCACAAAATTCTAACCTTTCATTGAAGTAAAACTATTGAAAGTGGGGAACTCACATTATGAAATAAATGTTTTCTCTTGTTCATGTTGGCCACAATTATTGCAACCTCCTTTTCCCAAGATAACAGCTCTGAGTCTTCGTCTGTAATGCCTGATGAGTTTGGAGATCAGAGCCCATTCCTTCATCCAGAATCTCTCCAGATCCTTCAGATTCCCAGCTCTTCTCTTCAGGTCATCACTCATTCTCTGTAGGGTTCAGGTCAGGGGACTGGGACGGCCATGGCAGAAGCTTCATTTTGTGCTCAGTGACACATTTTTGTGTTGATTTTGATGTTTGTTTTGGATCGTTGTCCTGATGGAAGATCCAACCACGGCCCATTATCAGATTTCTAGCAGAAGCGTCAGGTTTTGATTTTTATCTGTTGATGCTAGAATCCATGATACCATGAATCTGAACAAGATATCCAGGACCTCCAGCAAAAAGATAGGCATTAGAAATTAGGCATAAGAATTTCTAGGGGTGTCAATAATTGTGGCCAATATGCATTGGAGAAAAACATTTACTTCATAATGTGAGTTTCCCCCCACTTTAAATTGTTTTACTTCAGTGAAAGGATAGAATTTTGGGAATTTTTTTAACGAAGGATCAAAAGGATAAACAGTGTAGATTTATTTTCACAGCCGCCTTTGCTCATATTTACCAAGGGTGCCAATATTAGTGGAGGCACTGTAAATTATATATATATATACACACACTACTATTAAAATGTTTGGAAAGAAGTCTCTTATTCTCACCAAGGCTGCATTTATTTGATAAAAAAAAAAAAAAAAAAACACATTTTTAATTTTTAATATTTCAAATATTGTAAAGTATTATTACAATTTAAAATAATAATTGTTTTATTATATTTATGTAATTTATTCCTATGACGGCAAAGCTGTATTTTCAGCATCATTCCTCCAGTCTTCAGTGTAACATGATCCTTCAGAAATCATTCTAATATGCTGATCTGCTACTCAAGAAACATTTCTTATTATCAGTGTTGAAAAGAGTTGTGCTGCTTACTGACCACAAACTTTTGAACCATAGTGTAAATATAAATCTGAACATATAAATATGAGTTGTATAAATGGTTTTTTTCTGTTTTGTGTGCAGGAAAACAGCATCATTCTAAACGGCTCAGTGATGTTCAGTCCTTCGCGTATACCAAACTCCTCTCTAGGGGGAGACTTGTACTTCAATGAGGGGTTGGAGAGGTATAAACTTTGCATGTGCGCAGACGGGACACTGTTCAGAGTGCAGGTCAAATACTCCAACATGGGCTGCCAAACATCCGACAATCCCTGTGGAGCAGCACACTAATGAAAGAGAGACGAATACCACTGGAATACACATGCTCATCCATGTTTGCAAATGAAACATGACATTTCAGGTGAACTGCCAAAAGATACAAAGATGATAATGTGGCTTGTTTTGTTTTGCTTTTTGAAAAACTGGACACTAATTAGCCTATAATATTAGTGTACACATGTAATACACAAAAATTGCACACACTACGCCCTCACACTCCCACCCACCAGGACAGTTTCTTCTACATGCCCACTCAACTTTATTGGAGGTCTAAGAACACATACATACACACATACCTCTATGATGATAGTCACTCCCTTATAACCATAAATCCGTCCCAGCACAAACAGTACCGTTTTCTTTTATGGCCGAGAGCTCCCTGTGCATTATCATTGGGTTACAGTCTTTAAGCTGCCTACTTTCACCCTTCACTGCATGTGCTTTATATATTGTATCGTAGCGGAGTAATTGAGTCCAGTGATTTTCTGAGCAGTATTATTACTCTTTTACAATCACCACCTGTCATTAATAACCATCAAATGGCCACATAAAAAGAGGGATGTTGTTTGACTGATACAAATGTTAAAATAGTGTCATAAACCTTCTGTATTGTTTAGTCTGAAAGACTAGTTATACATGGTCATTGTGGCTTTAGAAGAGGGGGTTTAAAGTGGCCAATACTATTTAACACCTTATATGTCATTAAGATTTTTCAGGGTTTGTTTTTATATCACAGATGTTTACTTGGTCATGATTTTAGCCTTTTTCTGTTCATTACTTTGTAACAGTCTCTATCTTCACTGCAGCAGGATCAGCACAGCCACATCTTACGTAAATAACACTGATCCTGAAACAGTGGTTAGTGATGCATCAATTCTGGCACATATTTTCAAGGCTTGTATTATAGTGCCCTTCTCCGAGTGCCATGGACTAATGACAAATTACTTGTCGTCTAATGACGTTCAGAGGTGTGTATCAGTCCAATATCTTTTGATAAGGTAAAAACAGGAAACCTCTATGATATATATTCGAGTTATCCAAGTGTGATATTTTGTGCAATATAACCTTCTTGGCCTGGTTTTTCTGGGTACCTGTGTGGTATTTATTGTTGTTTTTGAATACAGTATTATTGTGATGTCTGAACTAAAAATCTTCCGTGCTTAAGAGACTAATTAGACGTGACTTTCTTTTCAACCCTGCATTGAATTAATCTGAAACCAACTGATCGTGTCTGTGGTTTTAGATTTTTTTTCCAATATCATCAGAAAGGAAATCACAAATATTCTGCAGTGTTTTTGTTAATAAATGCAAATGCAGGTTTTGATTGAAAAGCAATGTGTATTGTGATTGTTCATATTGTTAAACGATGGAAACATGAACAGCACTAACAAATATTGAGTATCATGCAGCGACTGAGTTAAGAGATTAATTGACCTTTTAATGATTCATTTCGGTCAATAATCTGGTGGTTATTAAATTCACTAAAATATCAATGCATATATATATATATATATATATATAACACCTGTTTATTCTTTTTCAACATTGAGTTGAAAGAGAAATCTTTTATACTTTTTTAATGTACTTAAAATGCTTGGGAGGGAACAAAAAGTAAGACATTAACTCGGGCAAGTGAGTGATTGATTGCAGAACGATTGTTCTGCGTTTCTGGTGCCATAATGCTATTCAGACTTTGCTCTCAGGGAAGTTGGAGTTAAAGTCAAAGAATTTCTCAGTCAAGTCTCAGTGTTTTGTTGGTAATTATCCGTCTACAGTCAGAAGATTGCCTGACCCGAGTGGAGCATTGCTACCCTAAAAAAGGTTAGTTTTAAACAAACCAATTGCAGTTTTTCAAACAGTGTATCTGTGACTTTGATTTTCGCTTACGCTTAGGCAAGTAAATGATTGGTGTTTAATCATTTAGACTTGAACTGTATGTGTGTGTACGTACATATGATTGATTTTATTGATGTGGTGCAGCGATGGATTTCATGGGAGAATTATTTCTGCTTTCATCCTATATCTTTTTTTTGTCTCTATATTATACCATACAAATGTTAGTATGCCATATCCTGTCGTCATTTCAAATCCATCATTTGTTGTTTATATTTTTCAGGGCTGACTATAATGTCAGCGTACAGCTCGGTGCTTGGTGTGGCAGTGCTGCTCCTCCACCTCTGGGGGACACACTCCTTCCCCACCTCTGCCTGTCCTGTTCCTTGCCTGTGTCAGCGAGGGCCTCTCCTGAACTGCTCTTCTTTAGGCCTGACTACGACTCCCACACACATCCCAGCAAACGTGGTTTCCTTAAACCTATCCAATAACGCTCTGCGTTCTCTGGCTCCTCTCAGTTTTGGTCATGTGAAATTGATGGGACTTCTGCACTTTTGGGTGGGAAGTAATGCTCTGGAGAGCCTGTCTTTGATTTTGGAGAAAGACCAATTAGGCACTAAGACTCTGTCAAGTGGAGAACAGGAATGCACATCCTGGGCATCTGACCTTCAGTTGCTATCTGCAGAAAGAAACCAGCTAAAACATCTACCAAAGGGTATGTGCAAGCAGCAGGAGTATGCATGTGATGCGCACCGCATTAATAATTTATGCAACACTCATACTGTTAAAAACAAAAAACAAACAAAAAAAATATCTCTGTCCTTCATTGTCCTGTAAAACATATTCAAATTATAGATGAAATCAAGGCAACTTAACTAGTCACATTATTATGTTGACATTCCCATCCTTGATTCATGTGATGGATGGAAAATCTGAAATAAATTCTAAAATGAATCATACCATTTAAATCCTTGCTGTTAAAGGGTTAGTTCACGCAAAAATGAAAACCCTCATGTCATTCCAAACCCGTAGGACCTTAGTTCATAGGTTTCTAAACTACCTATAGGCAGCAACGTCACTACAACTTTCAAGGTCCAGAAAGGTAGTAAAGACATCATTAAAATAGTCCATGTGACTCCAGTGGTTCAACCTTACTGTTATGAAGCGACAGGTTTTTTTTTTTACACTTTTTGTACACAAAAAACAAAAATAACGACTACCTTTCTGGGCCTTGAAAGTTGCAATGACGCTGCTGGATGGTTCAGAAAGCTCTCGGATTTCATCAAAAATATCTCAATTTGTGTTCCGAAGATGAACGAAGGTCTTGAAATGACATGAGGGCGAGTCATTTTTGAACTAACCCTTTAAGGAATCATTCATTTATTCATTTTTGAGATCATCTACAAACATTGAAATCAATTCAAATATAATTGAATCTCTGTGTTATTTAATCTGGGACGTTCATAAAACCCACACACACTGGTGTTTTACGCCCTGGTGTAAATGACTGAATCATCAGTGGAACTTTGATCTGTTGCGATTACACTCTTCTGACCTATTACATTCCACTTAAACCAGTCCACCCTCAGGATGAAGTGAAAAGAAATAACCTGTCATTTAGTCACAAGGGTTGGGCACTGACATTCCAGTGCCTCATAACGGGCTATAAAAGGGTAATAATAGTCTAAACACATTCCAGAGAATGAACTTTATTAAGGCCTTGTATTTTGACCAACCTTCACATAAACGCTAACATGGGGTTCTAGTCTGTCCAAAGGTGTCTTAAAGACTTTGCGGACTTAGGCTATATACTACAAAATGGCACAGCATGAGTAGTGTCACAAAGAAAAGTGCACTTTAAATACATGGATACAAAGGACGCTGAACACTTCATGCACTCAACTGTCACAGCTTTCCTTGCGTAGGGGCTATCAGATGCTGGATGGCAAAATAATCTTATAAAATTGACAAACTAGGCGACAGTATATAGTGTGTAGTATATCATTTGGAACAGCTATAATTTGCTACATCCTACCTGCTGTCATACATTTAATCAATCTTTTTCAATTTGGATTGCATTTTGTTGAAATGTCTGAAGCATAGGACATTTAACTGGGAGTCTTCGAGAATGTTCATATTAAATTTGGGGACCAGAAAGCCAATTCAAACACGTTTTGAACATTGTCTTTTGAGGTTAGTCTTCAATTTTGTGTCCATTGCTATTCTAAGGGAAGCTATATTATCTAAGTATTTCTTTTCATTTAATTTCTGAAATGCTGTTTCAGGATGTGATTATCAGTGTTGATATCCACTACAGCAATTTCAGCAGGATATTAATGTTTCTGTGTCTGCTTTGAAGCTTATCTTTTGTTTCAATCTAAATGGATTTGTTAACAAAGGCCAAGAATCAGGTTTTAAATTGTGGTCTTAGCCAAAGTCCCTTTCAAGGAAAGTCTATTCACTCGGCGGCCATATTTGCAACGTCTCCAGGCATCCAAGACCAAGTCCTATCTTTTTGAATGGGGGAGTCCTGGAATCTCAAAAACTGCTTGCCTAACTCACAATTAAATCTCGTATGAAATAACATATTTCAAAAGCAACAAAATCTGACATGAACTTTCCCATAAATGTTGGTTCTTATGTTCAAATAGTGTTTGAAAAGCTTATTTTTTAGGTTAGACGAGCCAATGTGCATGTGCAGTCCTAAGCGCAAGTCTCAGGTTTCTATGGGAACCGGAGCTTCTAACAGCAGCTGCAGTGATGCAATGACTTTACCAATCAGCGATTTAGCAATTTTAATTTAGAAGGCAGGACAATTCCACCATATTGCATGTTGTAGTTTCTCCCATTCAAAAGTAATAGAAGTGAGCCATCTTTCTATACCTATAGTCTTTGTCTTAGCAGCTGCCTTGTAGGACAGCCTGTAAGCACCCTGAATTAGATGGTAATGCCTCAATGTTTTTCAGCTCTTTGTGATTCAGGGCACAGCCTCAATGTTCCTCTCTGATAAACTCCTGTCCCTCCAGACCCTCGCTTCAGCTCAGTAGTCAACACGGCTCTCAAAATAGGCATCTCTCTTCTCTGACAGACATACCTGAACCCTTATAAGCCTTCCAATCTGAATTAACTTAATTCTTTAAGTGTTTAAGAACATTTGGGATGTACTTGTTTCACATAATGTACATCTAAATAAATTTAAAGAGCTTTAGGTATAAATATTAAGACCACAAAGATGCAAATGCTATAAGCTAATACTTAGCAAACTATTGGCAACAACATCCTGAAGGTAGAAGTGTTGAGAGCCTCAACTAGAACAAGTGGTGATTCACGTAGTGCTCACGTGGTGTTATGGCCACAGATATTGGCACAAACAGCAGGTGTTTGTGAGCTGAAACCTTTTTTTTTTTTTTTTTTTCTTTTTTTTGCTGTTACAACATTTGGCATTTATGACTCAAAACAACTGAAAAATGTCTGACTTTGCAGTCTAATTAAAAAAAAAAAAAAGAAAAAAAAAAGACAAATGCACCTCTGTACCTCAAGGAACATTGATATTTAACTAGAAAGTTTATCAGTGCATGGTTGTTAATCATTGCCTTTTTGCTCTTATGAATATACATTTCTCCTCCAGGGCTGGGCTGCATGAAGTCCCTGCAGATTCTTCAGTTGTCTTATAACCAGATATCCAACATAGGTCTTACCGACCTGGACAACTGCAGTTATCTGAAAGAGCTACATCTCCAGCATAACAGCATCACAAGCATTCACCCAGATGCTTTTAAAGACCTAAAACAGCTGCAGGTATCATCTCAAATATTTAGCTTTATTTGTGTTATATTTTAATACTGATCAGATGGTATAGTTTTTTTTTAAGTTTTTTTTATCATCAGAGTGAATTTTCATGTTTGGAAGTGTGCTCCCCCAGTAAATCTTTTGATAGACTCTGTAGTTAATACATAAATCAACATATCTAGCCTACTGTGCATTAAAACTTTTCATTGTCTCACTAATTTCATCCAGGTCCTTGATCTGAGCTATAACCTGCTGGTCACCATTCCCATCCCTGCCTACCAGTCTCTGCGGAGCCTGAATGCCTTGGTCGACGTCTCCTTCAACAGATGGACGTGTGACTGCAACTTGCAGACCTTGAGAAGATGGATGAGCTTTGATACTGAAATGGGTGATGTTTCCTGGCAAGTGGTGTGTGCCTCTCCACCACATCATGCTGGAAAAGATCTGCTTCACCTGAAGGACTCGGAGCTCACTTGTCCAACACATGAATACAGCACATCTGGTCACTATCATAATATGATTGTCTACGAGGGGACGGAGATATCAATTCCTTGCAGCAATGACAGTAAAGGTGCTACTTCTATATCTTAAATTATAAAACCACAGTCCAAATGTACTACTTTTTTAATTCATAATTTTAAAATATTTTTGCAGTTGTTTATGTAACTCCTAAAGCCTGCATGTAAACAAGGTAAATACTAATGTACATTTAGTGATAAATTCCCTTTTATATTTATTCTAGATATCGTGCAGGTTCACTGGTGGACTCCACAGGGCCAAGCCACAAATAACCAACCAGAACTTTTAATTAAGGACATCACAGAGCAGCATGCAGGACTTTATGTATGCATTTCAGGTGTCCAAAGGGAGCACATATCAGTATTTGATCTACATGTCTACAAAAAAGGCAGTGGCCCAAGAGCACGTAGGGAAGCAGCAGTTATCTTGGATGAACAAGAAAATTTGAACTTGCCAAGAAATGATCCAGTTGTACGACAAGGGACAAGGACTCAGTCAGAATTTGTTCTTGCGGTCTGCCTGTCTGTCATCATTACATTCATTTTAGCCTTTATCCTTGGTGTTTTTTTGAGACCTCTGTTAGACAAGTTATGGAGGAGAATACGATCCAAGAGACAATCTTCACCACCACCAACAACAACCTCCTCCACTGGACCCCAGCCATATGTGAATGAGGGGTACTGTGATGTAGAAGACCAAGAACAAGAAGCGAGAGTGGGTTCAAGAGTTACATTTGGTGGAATCACAGTTGAAGATCAAGGGCCTTACTATACCACTGTAGAGGCTGACCAAGCAGATGGCTCCTCTGAGAGCAACACAGAAGCTTATACTCTTTATGAGACAATTGAAAAAAATAAATCCTCAATAACTAGTGGGAAACAGCAAGCCCTTGATGTGGAGAATCATAGAGGAAGAGCAGACAGCAGTAGTAGTAACAGCTCACTTCAGGAAGGCGAAGTAAATGCATTAGTCATAAATGGTAAGAAACTGCCACCCAGATCAACCAAAGACATCCCAAAATCCATGGAATTTGAACCAATTCCAGATGCAAATGATATCACTCAGTTAAAAAGAATGGGCAGTTCTTCAGCATCATCTCAATCAAGTCAGGAAGATAACTTCTCAAGAGAATTAAGGGAATCAAGTGTGGACCCTCCTCCTGTCACTATACCTGCAAACAAAAATACAGAACAGAATGTTGATGATTTGGACCCAGAGTTGTGGAATGACAGTGGAGAGAGCTTTTCTTTCACTGAAGGTTCTGAAAGGTCAAGTATTCGGGATCTCTCCAGCTCTGCTTTAGGACACCCATTGAAGGATGATAACACATGGAGGCAAGGCAAAGTAGAATCACCTTCAGACAAAAAAATTGATTCAGATGATTTTGACAAACAATTTGGTAAAGAAGTTATTGTTGATGATGTAAAGCAGTTTGATCTCTCTGACATAAGCCTCTCAAATTCAAGTGACAGTGGTGAAAGTGTAGGTGGACCAAACAATTATATTGTCAACACAATAGAATCAGACATCCTGGGTGAATCAGACACAGAGAATAGTGCAAACTTGGTCACTTTAAACAGATTCGACACTTTTGAAGATGTCACTTTCAATGAAAGAATGCCTAGTGCTGGCATTCTAATAAGACAAGAGACTATCACTTTGGATCCTTCAGACATTCATTTGACTTTTACACACGGAAACAGTGTTGATGAGGGTATGCTTATTGATGATTCCCAGGAGAATATGTATGTGAACATATCAAAGAAATTTGCAATATGTGCAGATGTGGGTCTTGATCCAGTGCCAAAGGTTAAGAGATATGTTGAATTTAAACAGTCCAAACCTCATTTTGGACATCCAACTCTGCCATCATTATCAGAGATGGAGGTAAAATCTGAAGCTAACATTGATGCATCCTCTGGAGAAAAAAGATGCTTAAGTCAAATAAAGGTGTCTCCTGATACAATTCAAAAAGTGAAGCGATACATTAACTTCAAACATCTTGAACCTCATTCCCCAACTCTGCCAACATCACCTTCCTTGACCAAAAAAGATGCTATGCTGGAAGATAAAAGTTACAGTTCATCCTCAGAAGATGATGCTCAACTGACAACTAAGGATGACAATTTCTTCAGGAATATAGGTGAATTTTCAAAAGTAAAAAGATACATTTCCTTTAAACAGTTCGACTCTTCTTCCCCAACTCTGTCAATATCCAGACCTTCAAATAATAATGAGACCACAACTGAGGCAACAATAAAACCTACGCAGCCCAGCACCTCACTAAAAGATTCAAGTCAAAACATGAAAAAATACATGTTTGTTAAGCAGCATGAACACCCTTCCTCATCTCTGCCATCATCACCTACCTCAAGCAGGAAAGGTTTATCAGGAAAAAAGACTAAATACAAAAAACGAAATGATAAATCATACTATGGGAGTCATGAGAGCCTTCCACTATACCATGTCCATCCTGTCTATAGATCAAGTATAAACAGACTGAATAGAGGCTATGATACTGATAGATCAATTTCCAGTGAAGATGAAGATCAATTTATGGAGTACCCAAGAAAATTAGAGATTACAGTATCACCCGAGATGAACACAGGATCCATCAAAACAGATAAAAATACAGACAAAGTCCTCAACATTGGCTTTGACAACTCCTCTAGCAGCACAGATGTATTTGAGAAGAAACATTCTAAAGGTCTAATGAGACTAAGAGCATTAAGTGCACGACTGTTCAACAGACATGAAAATGAAACGGATGAGAGCAGGTCACCAACTGGTTTGGATGTTGGAAGAACCAGTGGGGTCTCTATTAAAAAGCAGCCAAAGTTAACTAAGGAACAAACCACTAATGAAGACAGTCTATTCGGAAGGAGTTTATCCCTTGATCACTTACCAAAAGTGAAGAGATACCTTCAGTTCTCACACTCTGATTCCTTTCTTCAAGTCCAATTACCATCTCCATCACCAACCACCGGTGTAGTCACCCCTGAGTTTATAGTGACAACTGAGTCCAGGAGATCCAGTTTCTCATCTGAGGATGATGTCAAACAAACCATTGAAGATAAAAAATTTATTGGACAAGTGGATGCATCTTATGAAGGACTTCCAAAAATAAAAAGATACATTACATTCTCGCGCACTGAACCTTTCTCGACACTGCCCTTGAACAAACAAAGTATCTCAACTGAACTAGTGGCACAACCTGAACCAAGCAGGCCAAGTACATCATCCAAAGATGATATCAAACCTACACCTAATGAAGACAATTTCTTCAGGGAAATAGGCGTATCTCTTGATACAGTTCCACATGTTAAGAGATGCATTCAATTCAGCCAGCCTAAACCTTATTCACCAACTCTAACATCCTTACCTGTTTCAACGAAGAGACCTGTGGTGGCAGCGGAGACGAGTTCAGATGACAAATCTAATGCTACAGGAACATTTTTGTTGGGCCAACTAGGTCTTAATGCAGTACCAAAAGTTAAGCGGTATGTTCAATTTACACAGTCCAAACCTCAATATAGCTCATCCTCAGAAGATGACGTTCAACCAACAACCAGTGAAGACAATTTCTTCAGGAAAATAGGTGCATCTTTTGATGGCGTTTCAAAAGTAAAAGGATACATCACATTTAAACAGTTTGATCCTTCTTCAGATACACTGCATGTCACACCCGAGGTGAAAACCAAATCAGAAGCAAGGATATCAAGCACTTCTTCTGAGGATGATGTCAAACTAACTGCTAAGGAAGGCAATGTCTTTGGGCAAACAGGAGCATGTCTTGATAGAGTGCCAAGAGTTAAGAGATACATTCAATTCACACATCCTGAAAGTCAATCTCCCGTGCAGACCACAACTGGTCTTTTATCTGAAAGAGTCAACGTATCTGTGGTAGCTAAAGAAACAAGGAGATGGAGCACGTCATCTGAGGAAGATGTTAAACCATCTACTAAAGAAAATATCATTGGGGAAACAGGTGAATACCTTGCCGAAATCCCCAAAGTAAAGAGGTACATTAAGTTCACACAGTCTGAACCTTATTCCTCAGATCTGTCACCATTTCCTCCAAGCACAGTAAAATCCATAAAGGTGACAGAAACTGAATTGAGAAAACCAGCCACCAGAGAGGGTACTTCATTTGAGGATGACGTTCAGGAAGTTGCGCAAGTAGGAGTATCTCTTGATAGAGTACCAAAAGTTAAGCGATACATTCAATTCACACATCTTGAAAGTCAATCTCCTGTGCAGACCACAACTGGTCTTTTATCTGAAAAAGTCAACGTATCTGTGGTAGCTAAAGAAACAAGGAGATGGAGCACGTCATCTGAGGAAGATGTTAAACCATCTACTAAAGAAGATATCATTGGGGAAACAGGTGAATACCTTGCCGAAATCCCCAAAGTAAAGAGGTACATTAAGTTCACACAGTCTGAACCTTATTCCTCAGATCTGTCACCATTTCCTCCAAGCACAGTAAAATCCATAAAGGTGACAGAAACTGAATTGAGAAAACCAGCCACCAGAGAGAGCACTTCATTTGAGGATGACGTTCAGGAAGTTGTGCAAGTAGGAGTATCTCTTGATAGAGTACCAAAAGTTAAGAGATACATTCAATTCACACATCCTGAAAGTCAATCCCTTGCTGGGTCAACATCTGCTGTCTCAGCTGAAAGAGTTGGAATATCAGAGGTAGATCAAGAGACAAGGAGATCAATCACTTCATCTGAGAAAGATGTCATACTAACCGCTAAGGAAGACAATGTCTCTGGACACATTGGAGCATCTCTTGACAAAATACCAAAGGTTAAGAGATATATTCAATTCACAAAGCCTGAAAGTGAACCTCTAGTTCAGACAACAACTGCTCACTTATCTGAAAGAATATCTGGGGGTTTTCAAGAAACAAGATCAAGCACTTCAGCTAAAGTTGATGTTAAGCCATCTACTCATGATAATAATGCCATTGTAGAAATCCCAAAAGTAAAGAGGTACATTAAGTTCACACAATCTGAACCTTCCCAGGGTCTTGCACCATTTCCTCTTCCAAGCACTGTTAAGTCCATAAAGGTGACAGAAACAGAATCAAGAGGATCTAGTACCTTAGTTAAAGATAATGCACAACCAACTCTTAACGAGAACATTAAGGAAGACAATGCCTTTTGGCAAACAGAAGCACATCTTGATAGAGTACCAAGAGTTAAGAGATACATTCAATTCACACATCAATCCCCTGAGCAGTCAACAACTGCGTTACCAGCTGAAAGAGCAAGAATATCTGAGGTAATTTCAGAAACAAGGAGATTAAGCATTTCATCTGTGGACGATGACACACTAACTGCTAAGGAAGACTACTTTGGTGGACATATAGGAGCACCTCTTGATAAAATACCAAAAGTTAAGCGATACATTAGTTTCACACATCCTGAAAGTCAATCTCCTGTTCAGACAACAACTGCTCTCTCAGCTGAAAGAGTCAGTGTTTCTGTGATAGCCAAAGAAACAAGGACACCAAGCACTTCTTTTGAAGATGATGTTAAACCATCTACTAATGATGACAATATCATTGGAGGAAAAATTCTTGACAATATCCCAAAAGTAAAGAGGTACATTGAGTTCACACAATATGAACCTTATTTCTCAGCCCAGTCAAAGCTTCCTCCTTCAAATGTTGTTAAATCCATAAAGGGGACAGCAACAGAATTAAGGGGATCCAGCACATCAGCTGAAGATGATGTGCAAATAGCTACTAATGGAAACAAAACAGAATCAATGGCACATAGCACTTCATCTGATAATCTTGACAGAATACCAAGAGTTAAGAGATACATTGACTTCATACCTGCTGAAAGTCAATATCCTGCTCAGTCATCAACTGCTGTCTTAACAGAAAGAGATGGAATATCAAGGATATCAAGCACTTCATCTAAATCCATTAAACCATCTTCAACCGATTATGATATCATTGGAGAAACAGACAAATCTTTTGCCAGTATCCCAAAAGTAAAGAAGTACATTCAGTTCACACAATCAGAACCTCATTCCTCGGCTGTCTCAACATTTCTTAGTTCAAACACTGTAAAACCCTTAAATATAGGGGATGTGCAAGAAAAAAAGAAATACAGAACTTCATATGATGAAAGAAGAAAAGACAATTTCTTTCAAGAAATTGGTGTATCTCTTGACAAAATCCCAAAGATAAAGAAGTACGTTACATTCACAAAGAGTGAACCTACTTCTTCAACCAAATTAATGAAAAGAAATGTAACACCTACACCAAATGCAGACCTAGAAATCACATGGCCTGGTTTATCATCCAAGGTGTCACCTCCTGACTCAATGAAAAAAGGTTCTGAGTTAATAATAAACACTGAATCACGTTTGTCTGGCTTTGGTTTCAAGGACAATATTAGGACAAAAGAGTCTATGGACAGTTCAGTGGAACAGACTGGCCTAAGATCAAGTTTAAGCTCCTTGTCCAGTGACAAACGATCTGTAGGACATCAGGTTATGGATGTACAACCACCACAAGACGAACCACCAGCAGTTCCACAGACATCCCCACCTCCCTTGGAACAGAAGGAGGCCAGAGAATATCTCAGAGAAAATTCTGAAGTCCTTCAAAGGCAAGAACGCAGACGATTACTTCAGCAAAGAAGAACTGAAATGAACAAGTTTAACATTGCATCCCTATCCTCCATGCAACAAGACGGCGACCAGCAGGACAAATCAACTAGAGATTATGGAGGAGCAACTTACAGCAATATCACTACAAGGAACACATCCGCTTCAGGACAAGCAGAAGGAGCTGAAGCCCCAGTTTTACGGGGCCTTAAAACTAAGAATATCTCAACTCCAAAGTATAAAGAATTTTTAATTTAAAAAGAGTTAATTTTGACTTGCCAGACAAACAATGTTGCCCAAATCTGAGTTGATACTTTCAAAATTGCACCTTTAAGAGTGGGGATTACCTTTTTAGTGAGTATTGTAAATGCTGTAATATACTTGTGAACATAACCTAAACTTTTTCAGTATTTCATAAAAGTTCTGTTCTCTTTGCATTGAAACAATGTATATAAGAATGTGTATTGTATAAGATCATTAACAGTGTTGATTTTATGAGTCATGATATGCAAAATCCAGAGGGTATTATTGTACTTAATGACAGGAGAGACCCCCAAGATGACCCCAGAATAGTTAGTCGTTTCTCTTTCAAAACATGACAAAGAAAAGATTAAAATGACTCCACATTTAGTTAATAAACCCCTTTATATATATATTGAATGTAGAGAGGTTACAGTGAAAACAAACACATATACACACACACACATCCATACATATATACAGTCAGATGAGAATGCTCAACCCTCTGCATTACATACTCCCCCCCCACAAAAGCAAGTCATAATGACATAGGGGAACTCGTCTATCTGTTAAAAATTAATTTTAAACCACCATTTCCCTCAGGCACAAACAGGTGCAGATGAATGGGATTATGACGAGTATCTGTTGACATCTTCCAAATGGATTCTGGCCAGCATGCACAGCATACATAGACTGTTGGCTTTTTAGATGCTGAGTGAATACTTGATAAATAATTTATGGTTCGCAACCTTCATCTTTCAGAGAAAAAAAAAAAATCTCAACAGAACAAAAATGTCTTGTAACCAAGAAAAAAACAAAAACTTGTTACCCTAAATATGCTTTAATAAAGTTAATAATGATTCGTCTCTGTTGTTCCTTAACATGACAAAATCAGTATGTCTTCATGATGCTGCAAATATACTGAAATGCTGCAGTCGCTCATGAACATGGTAGTTTAGCACTTGGTGGAGATGGTGGAGGAGGCAATGCAGAGAAGAACATCTCAACAGATGAGGTTACAAGTGTGTTTAAGCTCTAAATACCATCACACAATCATGTATTTATAAAGCGTTAAGACTGCATGACCGCGGATACCCAAATTAAGCACAAAAAGTCCACTTCTACAAATATCTGTACAAAAAAAGAAACCAGCAAAGAAGAAAAAAAAAAAAATGTACAAAAAGAATCTCATTCATTCACAAAGACAGCTCTAACTGCAGAATGCATGCATGCTTTTTTTCCTTGTTCAAATGACAAGTTAGCTTCACGCCACAGCCATAGACAAAACTCAACAGTTTTACAAACATAACTAGAATGTTAAATAGTTGCTAGGCATTGGTCACTATGGGTTAAGGTGATCATATTTGACCATAAGATCTGTGGACGAGGATGTGGCCAAAGGAGAGTCAGTGTTTAGGGCAGAAAACCTGTTTTTATGTTTTTGTGGCAATTCATCACAGAAATCAAAAGTGCACTTTAACAGCTTTCTTTCGTCCTGTCTCTTTTCCATCACGTCTTGTCATTTTAATGACATGCACAGTTTAGTTACATTGCTAAGGAGTCAAATGATTAATTAATGCATTCTGCAGTCACTTTAACCTGCTCACACTCCTCTACAAGATGTGTACATGCGAGTCAGGAAAAAGATACTGGGCTCTATGTTCATGAGAAGTATAGCCTCTGTTCTTCATGTTGCACAGTAAAGCTATTCTCGTTGATCTCATAATCAATACGAAAAATGAAGTGCTGAAATGTATACTGATACCACAGGAAGTACTTACAGCAGAATGTCTGTGACACTCTTGCTTGTGGTGTGCTTTATTAAATGGCAACCAAGTGCAGTGAGACTGGTAAAAATAAAACTTACAGCATAGGTTGCTATGCAACTATGGTAACATGCGCTGAATGTCATCCTCCTCCAACATAAAAACCGTAGTAAACAGTGTTTGGACCACATCAGCAGAGTGACACTGTAAGCTATTTCCATTTTGAACCAAAAGTCCCTGACCTTTAGAAAAAAGCCAAGCAGGTGTTTGTTCTTCCTTTCTCTGTCCTTCCAGGCCTAATTTAAGTCTAAATGTCATAAATCTTCAGACAGTATGGGAGTTTTTACCTATCCTTCCTTGTGGAGAAATTCATCCTCCTTTTAAGAGCCTATTCATTCACAGCAGTATGAAACATCACAGTGGGGTGGGAAGGCAGCTCCGAGGCTGGCCGTGTGCTTACCCACAATGCATTGTGGGCTATGGGGGGCATTAGGTGGAGTCGGTGAGGTGCTGTTTCTCCAACACACAACCACCAGTGACCCTCCTATGGCCCCGGCTAAAAGGGCAACATACAAACATGTGCATTGATAATTACATTCTATGCAAACACACACACACACACACACACACACACACACACACACACACACACACACACACACACACACAAGCCCTCACTGCCAGAGGCCACCATCAGTCTGTCCCAAACGCTTCAGTTTTGATTTGTACTTTGTTTTCTAGATGTTTGTTTCAAAGTCGTTTCTGTCGTCATTGTCATGGTGATTGTTGGCGATTAGTTTCTAGTTGGTGATGGTGGTAGGCATGGGGAAACTGTCGCTACGACATCTCTCGATCTTTATACCATTCCACAAACTCGTCCAACAGCACTGGCCCTGAGCAAAGAGAAAAAGGAGTCAAAAGGCAAATGTACTGATGTACTTCCAGCTGCATTGTGCAAAAGAACGATGGATGTCTTAACTGGGGTATAATTAGAAGTATACAGGCGTGTTAAAGTGTGGGTGCTTGTACTTACAGGCCCCGTCCTCATCATAGTTACTGAGATCAAGGTTGATAGTCCTACTGAATTCTAGAACATTGCACCATTGATCTTTATTTATAACCTTATACTTCGATTGCTGAGGGGGAATAAAAAGAAAGAAAATAGGTCAAAAATTTCATTGAGCTAGAATATGTACTCGTGCAAATATGGGTCAGATTTACTAACAGCTTGCGTCAGCGCAAACCCTCTTTTGGCGTTAAAAAACAACTCTCAGGATTTACTAAAGATACACAGTGAAAAATGAGCGCTGAAAAGGCGAGGACAGGGTTATTTTTGCAACTGACCTTATTGCATATGCATTCGTAGGAGTTTCCCTTTCAGATGCAAAATTTATGGGAGGAAAGTATTTAAATGAATCACGCAAGGGGATTTACTAAATTTTGCGCAGGTCAATTTACTGGTATTTGCAGCATTATTTATGCCCTAAAAATGTCATTGCATTGGTCATGGAAATGATCTGGCTGCGTCGGTGTTCTTTAATTTGTGCATCGTCTCATGCAGAACGTTCAGCTCTCATCTGCGCTTTTTTGGAATTGCGCTCCCACGCTAATTTGCCGTTTAGTAAATCTGGCCCAATATGTATAAAATACCAGTCAAAAGTTTGTACTGATTTTATTTCCCTTATATTTAAAGCTTTATTCTGAAATGGTTTTTCATTGTGGCTACACATGAATAATACATATGGAGCTATTTAAATGTAATTTTAACTAATTCTTTTGGAACATAAAAGCAGCCAACAAAATGGCCAGTTAGTGAACACCTTCAATGCGGTTTAAAAAGTATTCCTAGAAGTTGGCTGAGAGTATGTCAAATAGAAGCCGTTTAAGATTTGTGTTTTAAAATTTTTATGACGTCCCAGCAAGCAATAGCCAAAATTTCACCATTTCAGTTGACCACTATCCGTCTAGGAGTAACTTCTACTTCTAGCCAAAATAACCTTGAATTTGGTTACATGTCGTTTTTGCCAAAATATCTTACGAGATATTGATATATTTCATCATGTAAGCAAAGTCAACAGTGATTACAAGGTGTTTGGTTTCATTTCTTTGACATGTTCATGTTCTAGATGACTAGTCTATTCTTAGGCTATGGTTAGACGTCTATTATATTTTCACTGACAGCCCATATTTTGCCTTGTATTAGCCTAGACATCAGGGCTGTGTTTGGACGGCTATCAGACGTCTTTCATAAGCAAAATTGCTTGCTGGGGTATTATTCTAAAATGTGGAAACCAGTAATGTATGTGCAGGTGTGTCCAAACATTTGACTGGTCTTGTAAAATGATTAAAGTGACACTGATCGACTGTAAAGATTTAAATATTTACTTCTAGAAACTGGTTAAACACTGGAAACAATGGCCAGGTCTTCCCAAGCAGAAGTCCCAGCATACACTTGGCAGTATTCAAGTCTAAACTCCTCTGATCCTTCTCCTGCAAAGGGGTGGAACCATATTACATTTGAAAAAAAATGTCACACATCACAATAAAAATACTGAGTTGGCAATTATGGTAGCGAGGTAACAATCTGTAAATTACCCATTATTGCCATGGTACTTAAATCCAGGTTGCTCCTGGAGGACCGTTTCAGAAATTAGTGTACTGTGTAATCTATACTCTACACGAGCACCTGAGGGCAGACATGATTATTGTCCCTACACCTTCACACCATAACAATAGCCCCATTTCCATTTGTCGTCCTCAAATAAGCTTAATAAAGCCTGAACCTCGTCAGCGGTCCATCGGTCGTATTTTTTAAACTCCGTTGTTGATTCCAATAGCAAACAACTCTTACTGCACACACGCAACAGACTTTTAAAAATGGTGGTTGAAATAAAATGCTGCGTGGAGTCAACCAATCAGCATGTTCAGCGCTCAAGCCCCACCCCCAAAAGTTCCTGAACTTTGAAAAAGTACTACCTCACGAGCAGGGACTTTCTGAGAGGGACCTTTTTACCCGGAACTTCATTTAGACCCTGGGGCCGGATTCATGAAAATCTTCTTAAGAAAGAATTTTCAAAAAATCTTTTATAGAAATGTTTTCTTAAGAACATCATAATTGTTTACTTAAGAAGAAAATGAAAGCTGTTATTTGGTGTTATTTTAATGAAAGGTGGGTATTGCTGAAGTCCGTCTTTTTGTGCTGCCTGCAGATTACCGTAGATATCATAATAATGGTGCAGACTATTTCCGTTGTGAGTGGCTTGACGGGAGTTAATCACTCGCCGTTGTGTTTTTAATGTGCCGCCGTGTCGTTAAAATCATTATTTTAAAAGAGCCTGTCTCAAGACGCAGCGGTCTTCCCTTTCATTTGCGCTCGGCCTTTTTTTTCTTAAGTTAGAAAATAAGTGGAAATTGGCAGTTAAGAAGAATTTTATTCTTAAGGATCGTTTTGTGAATCCGGCCCCTGGTCTCTGCAGGTACTCGAAACACACCAAGTACCACCCCAAAGTCCCTAGTTCCTGCAGTAGAAACGCAGCTAATGCCTCAGGTTCTCTGTGCCCAAAATACACTATATTGCCAAAAGTATTGGGACACCCCTCCAAATCACCGCATTTAGGTTTTCCAATCACTTCCATGGCCACAGGTGTATAAAATCAAGCAGCTCGGCATGCAGATGCGTCTATAAACATTTGCTCTCAGGAGCTCAGTGAATGAAGTGTCATACCATGATAGGTTTCCACCTGTGCAATTAGTCCATTCGTGAAAATTTCCTCACTACTAAATATTCCAATACTTTGGACAATTTCATGCTCTCAACTTTGTGGGAACAGTTTGGGGATGGCCCCTTCCTGTTCCAACATTACTGCGCACCAGTGCACAAAGCAAGGTCCATAAAGACATGGATGAGCAAGTTTGGTGTGGAGGAACTTGACTGGCCTGACCTCAACCCGACAGAACACCTTTGGGATGAATTGTCACACCTTGTGCAGACGTCTCAAAACTTTTGGCAATATACTGTATTAAAAAGCAAAAATACTTACTAAATAACTTCTCTAACAGCTATGAAATACGGTTTCACTGCAGGAGAATGGACTAAGTGCTCTATAAAAGATGAGCTCAGACATTAACATTTCTATTTTATCTAGACAGGATGGATGTCATGTTATCCATTCAAGGTTGCCACAAGCTATTTATTTGTACTCATCCACATTATTGGCCTTATCGAATGGCTCCTGTAAAAGCTTCACTCCTTTCTCTTTACAATTCATACCAAGGGAATGAAAAAAAGAATCAACTATCTGGACAAGAGATACTTCTGCAGAGCAGACAAAGAGGTGAAACAACCCAAAATAGCACCATCTCTCAGCAGTCTCAAGCCCTTGTCTGTTGTAACTGAAGGACTGTGAAGAATCAAGCAAAAAATATATATATATCAGAAAGGATCCAGATGCACAGTCACAAGCAATCATTAAACATAATATAGTGCTAAAGTATTAAAAGACTACAAGAGCTTTTAAAGTGGATGATGAGTGTTCATCAATCACCTGTCCGACACACACTCACCCTGGCAAAGTCGAAGGCATATCGGTAAATGAGCTTGAAACTGGTGGCATCGTTGAGGACAGACCTCAGGTAGTCTAGAGAGTTCCTGAGTTTTTCAGTAGAGTCACACCTGCATATGACCGAAGAAGAGGAAAAGTGAAGTTTGGGACAGGAAGAAGTGTAGTAGCATGGTAGTAGATGTATACAAGGTCCACGTTTAGCCAGACATACTGCAATGAGCCCATTCCCTTGAGCCACTCCTGTAAAGTGAAGTAACCCATACTCTGGGCATCAAGCTTCCAGGCCAATACCAGCATCACCACCTACGTACAAATATACATTAGAATGACCACTGATGAGGAAAATGTAAAACCATATCAGATCAATTTAGTTTCTTACATTCTCTGGCTCCACTCCAATGTCTTCACAGAATTTCTCCATCCCTTCTGGTCCAACCACATCATCACACCCTATTTACACAACACATGCAATACAACTTACTTTTATATACATTGGCCCCAAAAAGTATTTGGACACTTAAGCTACAATATACAAAAAAAAAAAAAGATACGTCTTTGAATTGCATAACAACATTTTAAAACTAGTGGACTTAAAGCACACTTCAGTCAAAAAACAAACGTTTATTAATAAAGTAAGTTTATTAACTTAGGTTTCAAAATATAAAGGAACAGATGCATTGTTCAAAATGAAGACAAAAAGTCTGGTTGCCAAACTTTATTCTGCTAGGACACTTGTGTGAACTAAAAAGTGAAGTTCTGAGAAAAGCATCATTTGCGCAGACGCCGCTTGGTTTGATATTTTGTATCTTGTTATTTGCCATTTTGTATGCATTTAAATTCAGACATTTTTAAGTGTGACTAAAGTGTCCAAATACATTTTAGTATATACTTATAGTCACTCTATTTACATCTTAACTTCATTTGGAAAGTCTCTGAAGTCACAAGGGTGGAATTCTGAATAAAAAAAGAAAAAGGAAAAAAAAACTAGCGTAAATTTAGCTGACATTATTCACTGCCTTCTAGACATTTCAAGTCAAATTATTTGAGTTTATCAGATTTTGATGTGAATATACCATTTTTTAGACCTTACCAATGACATTAAAAAGCTTATGATGGTTCATAACACGATAACATAAAACTCAACATGACTTTTCGCACATACCTGCATATTCATAAAACCACTCTAGACATCTCTTGCTAGAAAAAGCTTCAGCTTCCTGGATTTGCAATGTCTCTTGTTTTCTGTAAACACTGAAATGAATAGACAGGACTGAGCGGATGCTATTTAAATTCACATTAACACACACATGTATACTGCGTCCGATACAAACAAGAGAAGACACATGAATCCACCCACACAAACACAAATCTGATGGTACAATTAACAGTTATGATAGTTGTGCACTTTCTTTTTACATTATTATTTCAGTTCCTTCTGTAAATAAACAGATTTCCTTAACCAATATGATCTGAAAGGTAACCAGTTTAGTTGTTAATTAAAAAGTTGTGTAGATGAATGAGTTGTGTATTAGTTGTTTGAGCTTTCCTGTAGCTCAAACAGTAAGAGCGTGGTGCTAGCAACGCCAAGGTCATGGGTTCGATTTGCTTTGATGTAAGTCGATTTGTTCGATGCAAGTCGCTTTGGATAAAAGCGTCTGCCAAATGCATAAATGTAAATGTAAATGTAACGGTACACAAAACTGACGGTTCGGTACGTACCTCGGTTTTGAAGTCGCGGTTCGGTACAGCAGCTTTACAAAATTGCTCTTTCTTTATTTTTATTCAACAGTGGTGCACTGAAAAAATTGTGTCTGTCCTTAAATGAATTCAATTACAACTAAAAGTTTCTTAAAGATAATGCTGTTAACTATATAGGGAGCCCTTACTTGCACATTGCTATAATATTAAAGGTTAACACCAGAGCCCAAACTATTAGCCTAAATTCAGTTGCTATTTATTTTTAGATATAATAAATCAACACTCAAATAACATTGTATGCAAACATGTAAACTTCACATAAGGCAGTTTTTGCATTAACTTTTGCATTAATATAAAATCTAATTATATATATTTTTCTCCAATTCATTGTAAAAATATAATCATTTATGCACAGTGGCTCTCATTTTCATGACAGATTTATTTAAACATACATTAAATAAATCAAGATATCACTAACAGGTTAAGCAGAATATAATGAATATATATAGGCGAATATAGTGCATATATTTAGTGAAAGAGCTGATTTCTCTAGTGAACTAACAGCTGTGGACACTGAATGACTTCTGAGGTAAATGTTTACAGGCTGTTTTATTTAAGTTTTTCCGCGGTTGAAACACAGATTGAACGATTACATGACATATGATACATTTCAGTAAGTTGCAATGTATCCTCAACATACCTTAAGAAGATGTTAATTCATGTTTATCCTTTAGGAAGAGATGATCGCGTTCACTCGCGCCGAGCCGCCGCTTGAACTGACGCAGCTATATAGTGATCAGTCACGTCACATTAAAGAGCGTCAGAAGTGGCATTTATCGTTTGAATTTCATAATAAAATAGACAGAATACTTATGTATGTACTAATAATATGTTTGTGTGGGAACTCGGATTGAAGTATGTGCCGTGCTTAAAACAAGCCAACTGTTAAAGATTGCATTCGGAACCGTTCGGTACACACGTGCAAAGAACCGGAAGCCTATGAATACATGTACCGTTACACTCCTAGTGTGTATGTATGAGTGAATTAGAGCATGGTCAACAGACAGATGGAATAGACAGATATGAAGAGGCTGGAAAGATGGATGAATGGAAAGGTGATGTTTTGAGCATACTTATCCTGCCGGCTCTTCTTAGCAGACAGGTCATCTCCAGCAGTGGGTCTCCTCTTTTTCCTGGGGGGCATGGCTCTGGAGCAGCAGGCTGGAAAAAAGAGAGAGACAGAACACAAAGATGATGATTACTTTTTGTTTCTCTTTCTCGAACTAGGGATATGTCCTCATATAATTTGTATGAAACCCAGTTCCAGAATCAAATCAGGGTGCTTCCGAAATTAGTCAGGGTGCTCTAGTAAAGTGAAGATGTAATGTGTACAGTGAGACATTTAAAAGGCACAATATGTAATTTTCACCACTAGAGTTCGCTTATTCAAAAAGGCGTAGCTTGATGACGCCTTGATTTTGCAGAGCTCTGCTGCAGACGAGCGCTTCCGCTTCATCCGCTTCTTCCGCTCATGCGTATGTGGGGGATACTTTGTAGCGTGTGTAATTAGCCGTTGGTCCTCAGCAGCATGAAAAACAACGTTTATTCAATGGATTACCCTAGTGAAAAATAAATATACTAAAATATATTTGAGATACATTTATGCCAAGTACACTACAAATACGTTTCGATATTATGTACTTATTATAAATACCCTGCAAATGTACTTTTAGTATACTAAATTGATATACTTAAAGTCTGCTAAATTGAAACAACTATTTTTGTACTTAATGCACTTTAGTTTTCCGGAAATAGTGCTGAGGTCCAACTAAAGATATACTTAAGTATATTTGATTGTGCTAAAGTGGAACTATTGCAAGCATACTTGAGGTACACTTTAAATATCTTGCATTTAAAGACTGATCTTATACATACTATCCTTACTAATAGTGGCATTAAACACATTTTTGCCATTCATAATATTAACAAATGTGCATTGTGCAATTAAGAACTACTCCAAATAAAGTTTAATTATTTTATTTATTTATTTTTAAATAAGTTTCAAGTGATATGTCAGTAAATATGTTAAAGAATTTGTAGTATACTTAGTATGAAATAAATGTATTTTAAATACATTTTGGTATAGTTTTTTTTCACCGGGGTACAAATAGCCTCAAAAGAATGCAAAGACTAAAAAAAGCTGTCACTCATCTCAGCGTGAGTGTACAGAACTCAGCACCGAAACAAAAACGACAGCGCTTTAAGTGGTGAGTGGATTGGGACTAACTTAAACACCTCTGATTGGCCATTGCATTCAAGAGACCAACAAACATGTCTGTAATTGGCTACATTTCTCCTTTCTGGAAAAACACGCCGTAAATAGGAACATTTGACATTCTCCAGAGCACAAACACAAATACGCACTGGAGTGTTTGCCAAATCTGTTTCACCAATATAAGATTTTATTACAAGGTTTCATCCATAGATCCAGGGCTGATGGAGACATCCTGCAAGCTCAATATAGCCCTAATAAAGCTTGAACATTAAGACCTGGAGGAATGGGACTTCTTTACTGTCACTTTTGATCAACTTAATGCATCCTGATATATATACACACACACACACACACACACACACACACACACACACACACACACACACACAGTGTTGGGGAAAGTTATGCATTAAAATATTGCATTACTCCCTTAAAAAGTAACTAATTGAGTTAGTTACTTTTTAAGACAAGTAATGTGCTACGTTACTTTAGTGTTACTTTTTCTCACCTTTGTTTTTATAACAAAACAAGTTATAAATGTGCAAATGTAAAGACTTCTTCACACCAAAATTGAAATAATAAACCTCAGGCCGAGGTAAAAAATGCAAATTCATGCATGTACAGTAGAGGGCGCAGCCCAAACAAACCTTTCAGCTGTGCTGCCATTCTGGATAATGGAAGAATAGGACGCAGGAGAAAAAAAGTTTAACACTTACTTCACCAATAAAATAAAAAAAAATCTAAAGTAATTTTTGCTTTTGGTTTAACTGAATCATCGAAAATTAGCAGCAAAACATTGGTCAATAAAGGTAGTTTAAATGCATAAAAAAAATAAAAAATATATATATATATATATATATATATATATATATATATATATATATATATATATATATATATATATATATATATTTATATATATTTTTTTAACAGTTTTATTTAATATTTAATTATTGGAGGTTTGCATAGTATTCTGATTTTGCATTTGACATTTGAGTGCTAAATCTTCATTGTGCAAATAATACACATTTAGTCTAGAACCACAAGAACCTGTGCAACGCCTTTGCACTTACTCTTGATTTTTCTTAACATGGGGACAAGAGAGCTGTCAGTCAAATGAATGTGAAAAAGTAACTCAGATATTTTGTTGTAAATTTTAAAAGTGTGTTACTTTACTAATTACTTTAAAAAGTAATCTGATTACGTAACTCAAGTTACTTGTAATGCGTTACCCCCAACACTGTGTATGTATGCATGCATGTATGTATGCATGTAATCAATCATAATTAATATTAGTTGATTAGGTTATGGAGAGATGGGGCAAGTCACTACCTGTGCCGTGAGTCTCTGGGCCGGCGTCTTCTGTCAGGTTCTATGTTGAGAAAGAAACTGCATTCAACAACCACTCTCTCTCTCTCTCTCTCTTTCTCTCTCTACTCAAACAACATTCTGCAGCAGACTAGCAGCTATAAGCACCGCACCAAAAAGAAGGCAGTAAGCATGCGTGTGTGATGTAGGTGGCTGATCATCTTATTTTCCTGTAACCTTTACAGATGCTGCCAGTGCAGCTTTCATAAAGACATCGGGGAAGAGAGTTCTGGAAATAAGATAATGTAGAGCACAATTCTGTGTAAATCAGGGTTATGAGGGTAGTTATTTAAGTAAATGGATCGATCAAAGGTTCATTTTGTAGTACGTAATAATAGCCAAACACGCTATCTCACAATGCTAACCTACCAGTACGCCGGTCAGTACAGCACCGTCAGCTCTTGCATTAATCTCAATATAAGAACAACTGTCCTTGAACCAGGGACTAGGGGATTTATGGCCTGATCTAATAATATTCACACAATTATTTCAGCTCATATTTGCATTTTGGCAAATTCTGCGTGTGTGTGTGCTTGCAAAAAGAGAGAGAGAGAGAGAGAGAGAGAGAGAGAGAGAGAGAGAGAGTGAGAGAGTGTGTGTGTGTGTGTGTGTGTGTGTGTGTGTGTGTGTGTATGTGTGTGTAAGTCAATAAGACTTCACTACCCCATTTCTGTATAATGCATTTTACCATTTACCAAATCAATTCTGCAGATTTCATCTAGACCTGGTTATAGATCATGAACATGTTTTCGCTTTAAAACATCATGTTTGAAGCCAGTTTGAAGGTTGACTGTGACAAGCAGGGCGGGCGAGAGCCTTGAAAGAGCAGCGCGAGGCCGGTGGCGCTTATCTGTAATCACGCCACCGGCCTCGCACCACTCTCTCACGGCTCTCGCCCGCCCTGCTTGTAACATTGACAAATCAAGCAAATCTCTGCATGAGAGTTTTCTCATCATAATCATAAATCACAAACCTTTATTTGCTGGATTCAACTTCAGCAATAGCATACAGAGAACGTATCTAGTATTTCAGAGTGATTCATACACGTCTTTTCTAATAGGTTCACTAAATAAACAGAGTTAAACTACACAGAAATCAATGATACATTGGTAAACTTCGGTTAGGACCTTGAAAACTTTGTTGATTTTGTGTGTATTTAGTGACCTTAGTGGCCTACCTGCCAGAATCATATTGATACAAAAGAATCTGTATAATAGGTTTAAATCATTTAAAGGCATGAATGTTAAATCTGGCAATAAAGCCGATGGGTATTTAAGTGTAGGCAAACGGAGTCCATATTTACCAGCCTGTGCAGGGTGTGGTAGATCTTGTGGATACTGGCCAGTGTGGACAAATGAGAGTTCAGCTGGAAATCTGTGAGGGACATATAAAAATAAACATCTGTTACTGCTGGCAGTTATGTACAGGCATCTGGGCTGTCCATGGGTTTCTATGTGTTTGTGTGTTTGTTCACACAGTGTCTTCAGTCTAGATGTAGAAGTTATTGAGAATATGGGAAAGCAGCGTCTGCTTCAGTAGAGTGACGGAAATATGAGAGGCCATATGCGATACTTAAGTGTTTCTAATAAGCTAATGCATACAGTATGCATTCAACTGCTTTATGTGCCTTCATTATGAACATAGCGACTACCAACAGTATCATCCATAATCTTTATATCAGTTGTTCCCAAACTGGGGTATGCGAGGTGACAGAAGGGGTACGCGAACAAAATGCTGAGTTTTGCCATTCATTTAATTCCACCCCACCTTAAAACATTAAAACCGAGGATGTATTTCTAACAGGCAAAATGCCGTAAAAGGTCAAATACATGACATCCAATCAATTAGCATCCACACAAGCAGTAAGCATATGATAGGTTATGCAGAGTATGCTGCCTTAAATTGCACTACATTACTGCCGTTCTCGACAATGTCCCTTTGTAAAAGTGGGGATTTAGTCAGATTTAGACAAATACAGGCAAGAATGCAATTTTCCCCAAATATCTACACAATTGCAAATGCAACACTCATTTTATAACGGTTCAACAAACAAAATGGTAATATAAAGTGATGTGCAATTGAAACAGTATTGTTTGCTCTATTTTGCAATGAAATAATAGTTCCAATGAAAGCCACAGAAGAATTGCAGCACACAGCTGTTGTTTTGTGAATGAATCTGCAGCTTTGACCGAATCATGAGTCAATGATTCAATGATTCAATGACCCATTCATGGCACGCTTCATATGCACTTTCGGTCTTGTGGCCGCGTGCACGTGTCTGTTAAGTCTATGAGACCCGACTAGGGTGTCCCATTTGTCATTTTAGTTTTCAGAAGGGTGCTCACAAGCGCTATGCAAGTCGATATGCAATATATTCCCGACAGTCAAAGCAGCGTTACGTCACGAAAGTGCAGACTCGTAGGAAGACCGCGAGTGTTTAGGGTGTCATTTGGGACAGGGCCATAAATTCAGCAACTTGCTTCATTACCAAACAACTGAATGAATAAATGACTCACTCATAAAGACATTTACAAAGGTAAAACATCTATTTAAGGGGGCAAATATTGTCCATTAATAGAAAAGGTGTGACTGCAGTCTAAGAGAAAAGAGGGGGGATAAGGAGCAGGATGTTAAATGCCTCTCTAAAAAGTTTGGGAACCACTGCTTTATACGATCAAGTAGGGTTTCATCATTAAGAAAGTAAATGTCAGTGTGGAGGTCATATTTCTCTAGCGTGTTAATATCAGGGCCTAGCGAATCTTAGATATGTAGAGTAAATTTGTGGAAGCAAACTCTACTCTAAATACAGATGATGAAGAATAAATATGCACAGACCCAAATACAGACTGTTAATAGTCGATTGAAGATATACATAACTCCAGTTAATCCAAATAAAATCCACAGCGATATTCCAGGACGATACTTGTATTAATTAAACGTAACCTAACACTTCAAAAGCTGCACTGATTGGTTCATTAAGTCAATAATGAAAGTCAGTAATGTGATATCACTATTGGATCCCTTGAATCCAGTTTTTCCTTTCAGTTTACTCTTCCAGATAATATAGCTTAAATATCAAAATATTCAGATATGAATTTTTAAAAGGTCAATCTTTTGAAAGGCCCACTGTAACTCAGTAACTAAGAATTCTCCTCATGCAGTGCAATGGGAAAGATGTATGCAAAGTGTAGAGGAGTTTGAAAGTTTATGGATCTCTTATTATCATTTGTCATGATGTAATTAGCAACACACTCTATCAACACCCAATGCTTATACTGTAAATGCGTGTTATATTTGCTGTGACGTTTCTTTGGCTTTATATGTAAAAAAATAAATAAAATACAAATTCCAGTCTTGAAAATATGCAGCTTACAAATTGAATACCTAAATAAATACAAAATGCGGAGAATAAGACGTAAACGTGTTTTGGGCGCATGAAAACGAAAGTTAGCATTGTTCATTTGTAAAGGAACTAAAGACCGACGTAGCAACAAGAACCAAGAATGACGTAAGCATATGATTCATTTTGCACATATTAAAAACTTACACGTTCTCGTTATTAGTATATAAAATTTTTTTTATCGTGCAGGCCTTTGCATATGAGCGACGTGCGAGCAGACGGCATTAAATTCAGATGTTATTTAAATAATGTCCGGTATTTAATTCAGTGCATTATTAAAGCAAACTCGACATAAAATTAGACTATTTGTGAACCTGTGACGCAGTTGTCAGGATTGCCAGTAGATATGAAACATCCCAAACATGTAATAAACAGTATTTGTCGAATTCACAATAAAATATTTCAAACATTCACAGCTTTATATTGACTGCAGTTTAAAATAAGATTTTCCGCCACATAGTTAACACACGAGTGTACACACCATAGACTGTAAATAAAATACAGTACATACACACATAACTTGCAACGACTTTACAAAGTATCTGGAGAGTCTGTGGACTTCTGGGGAATGTAGTCTAGCGACAAACAACGCCTACTGTGTGCCAATGACATGGCTCTGCTGAATAAACCACATTTCCCAGAATTCCCCAAATCATAATTTCAATCGCTACTCTCCCCAACTGATGAATGCGACCCAAATGCTGCAAAAAAAGATTTTCTATCCAAGATCAAAAGCATTTTTTCCACAACGATATGCAGTTGCTCTTTCAGGGGGATGTACAGTAATGCGTCAGATCACATTCGACGTGTTTGCAAGCACTAAATTTTTACACAACTGCGTCACAATTTTCACCCCCTGTCATTTTTCCGCAGTTTTCTCGAAAAAATCTGACCCGTTTAGCTCTAAAACAACAACCTTTAACTTGCTCCTCGGTGGCTTTGCGTTACTCATTCGAGCTATGAGGAGATGGATCCCTTAAGGTTATTTGGGTATTAAAGGTAATTAGTGTATTGTGTAAATAGGATAAGATACCTGGCTCGGATTGCTGCACATACTCAAGCAAAGAAGGCTAAAATGCAACGATATTCCTTGCAAGGTCGTTGTCGCTTGCAAGCGCCCAATACATCGGAGTAAAAACACAAAGAGAGCAGCTAGCAAGCTCATAGTCAATCTGATGATTTGTATGCTCGGGTAACGGCTACTTTACTCACAAAATGCGTCAATACAGCGAATCATACATCTTAAAAGAAGTCACGGCGACTTGTCACGGTGCTGCAAGTTCGCAATTGCCATCACAGGTCGACAGTATACGAATAGCAGTGAAAACGTACTATTGTACTTACTTGACGCATCTGAGTGCATTTTTATGAAACACACAACTGTATTTGTGTGAGTCTGCAGACCGGCCAGTGGGCGGGACACGTCAATATTATACCTGCCCACAAATGATTTAGATGGACCGAATTTTTAGTGACCACGCCCACTGGTGGCATTGATTGGTCGAGAGGAGTGTCAAATACATTGCGCAAGAAGCACTGTGTACATCCCGCCTCTAGACTAACGTCATTGGCCAACGCGCTTTCACAGCCCCTCCCCTCGACGCATATTATTGGCTGAGAAGTGTGTCCACACCCATCAGTTACGATAGTTTCCTCGTGCATAGAAGAAAGCCAGCCCACGATGACACGCTATTGGCTCAGCTGTGCACCAACACAGAGCCCACTTGGGTTAACAAAACAATGGTGAGAGAAAGAGAATACAGAGGAAAAACATTACTGAACGAGGCAGCTGCTTTCGCGTGCTTGTGCGCTATTGTATCATCCAAAACACTGAAAAGTTTCTGAAGTAAATGAAACCACACGAACCACAATTATGTTAGCCACTGTGATTAAAGGAGCAGCTCACCCACCACCCTCATGCTGTTTAAAACCTTTATGACTTTTGTCTGTAGAGTGTAAAATGATGCTGGGCAGTATCAGTCACCATTTCTTTCAATGACAAAAGATAATATGTTAGCAAATGGTGACTCGTTTTGCATAGCATCTACATTTCTGTATGCTTTACTCAAGGTAATTCAGTGAAACTTAGGCCAACCGGTGCTTAGCATTACATGGTTTTTAATCTACATAAGAGCTCACAACTGAAATTGCTGTTATAATATTGTATGTTCTACACTGAGTTTTGTGTGGGATCAGCTATCCTCCAAGTCAGTTCTGCAATCTTTCTGCAATCATTAAAAGTGTTCAACAGGCTTCATTTTTGCTGTTTATAATGCACTGACAATGTTAAATATCCCCTGCAGCTGCAGTGGCTCTGAATAATCTAATCACATAGTTCAAATCAGTCCTGGTTTAAATCAGTTTGCATGAAATGTAATTATAATTAATAATTTTTTAATATATAATATTTTTTTTTCTCAGGATTTCAGATTTCATAATTGTTCTAGTAAATTGCAGCAGGTGGAAGAAATATGATTTTCCTCTTGAAGAGGATAATTTTTGCAACAGCAAAGTCACTTAAAGTTATTTATTTATTTATTTGTCACAGAAAGTAAATCCTTCTGTATATAGATGCCTCTTGTGCTCCAGACTGTCTCTTTGACTGTATATCGAGCTTCACACTGGTTAGTTGTTAAGTTACCCCATGGCAAATAAGCTTTTGTCTAGTAAGAGTCTTTCGGAAAGATATTTTATCAGCTGAACAATCATTGAACAATTCCATTGAAATTAAATATGGTACTTGATTAAGGCCTATAGATGCCAATAAAGAACAGACTATGGTATTGTGATATATTTATAATTTGTGACCCAGGACCACAAAACCAGTCATAAGTCTCACGGGTATATTTGTGGCAATAGCCAACAATACGTAGTATGGGTCAAAATTATTGATTTTTCTTGTATGCCAAAGATCACTAGGATATTAAAAAAATATCATGTTCCATGAATATATATTGTAAATTTACACACACACACACACACACACACACACACACACACACACACACACACACACACACACACACACACACACACACACACACACACACACACACACACACACTACTGGTCAAAAGTTTTCAAACAGTAAGATTTTTAAAATGTTTTTAAAGAAGTCTCTTCTGCTCACCAAAGGCTGCATTTATTTGATTCAAAATAGTAATATTGAGAATTATATTCTTTTTTTCTATTTGAACATATTTTAAAATGAAATTTATTCCTGTGATCAAAGCTGAATTTTCAGCATCATTCCTCCAGGAAGAAACATTTATGATTATTATCAGTGTTGAAAACAGTTGTGTACATTTTTTCCCAGGATTATTTCATGAATAGAAAGTTCAAAAGGACAGCATTTATGTGAAATCTAAAGCCTTTGCAACATTATAAATGTCTGTACTGTCGCTTGATCAATTTAATGCGCCCTTGCTGAATAAATGTATTAATTTCTGTAAGTTCTTTCCCAAAAAAATAAATAAATAAAAATTCTGACCCAAACCTTTTGAGCGGTAGTGCAATGTTACAAAAGCTTTCTATTTCAGTTAAATGCTGTTCTTTTGAACTTTATATTCATCAAAGAATCCTAAAAATCCAAATTTTTAACACAAATGCTTTCAAAATTGATAATAATCATAAATGTTTCTCCTCATATCAGAATGATTTCTGAAGGATCATGTGACGCTGAAGACTGGGATAGTGATGCTCAAAATTGAGCGTTGCCATCACAGGAATAAATTACATTTTAAAATATATTCAAATAGAAAACAGTTATTTTAATAATATTTCACAATATTACAACTTTTTTTTTAATAATGTAAATGCAGCCTTGGTGAGCAAAAAAAAATCATACCGTTCTAAAACTTTTGACCAGTAGTGTATATATAAATTATATTATTAGTAGTAATATGCCTTGCTAAGGGTTTCATTTGGACAACTTTAAAAGGCAATTTTCCCAATATTTAGATTTTTTTATTTTTTATTATTATTTTTATTATTATTATTCAGCTTTCAGATGACGTATAAATCTCAATTAAAAAAACCTTATGACTGGTTTTGTGGTCCAGGGTCACATATTTAAATCTGTAATAAAGTGATTCGTCAGTATGTTTTGTCAAAGTTTCGTTTGCTATGGTTTCCTTTTCAGGAAAATGATTTCTGCACTGTAAAAAAAATAATAATTAAAAAGTAGGTTACCTGGTTGCCTTAAAATGTTGAGTTCATTGAAATTAAAAATTTGAGTTAATACAATGAACATTTTTGAGAATTGACACCACCCTTTATTCAAATAGTATTAAAAGATGTTGTAAGCATGTTGTGTTTTATTTGTTATAATGCAGTGAAACATGCCAAATGGTGCTATTTTCATGATTTATCACAACATTTTTTTATTTATTTATGTGGTTCAGATACAATAATATTTTGAGTTTCTATTCATTAAACCTATTTCCTTCATTGTATTAACTCAAATTTTTAATTTCGATGAACTTAACATTTTAAGGCAACCAGGCTACTTACTGTTTTAAAGTTAAACCAACAATATTTTTTTTTACAGTGTTTATTGAGGTGGACACTATCAGCCTTGATTACTGAAAGTTTTAAAACTCTGTACAAGTGGAAGTAGAAACGTAAAGAAGAGTGCGTACTTTGACTACTCGATCCTTAAGAATTCAAACCGTGATTAAACTAATGAATTAACCTCTCTCTAGGCTGAAGTCATCGCAGTGATAACCAGAACACTGTGAGGAGGATGCAGGTGACACAGTTTTATTGAATATCTATAATATATGGTTAGAAGTTTTCTAACAACATTACTGTATTTCTTTTTTTTTTCTCATACCTTCTCTTTCTTTGTGTTTTATATGGTTGGTCAATAAGTGAATTGCTTTAATACAGCACAAACAGAAAGCACTAAATCAGCAGTGTTGACCATCTTCATGATAGACCTTTCTACCGCTGATGTGCAAAAGACGACTGTAGTATCTTGCATTTTGATCATATTTAGCTAGTTGGCCATTTTTGTTCCGTTGTGTTGTTAGTGATTCAATGCAGTTTAGTAAGACATCAAATGACCATCAGGCGTCGCCAGATAGGTTACATCACTGGCAGGACTTGCGTGTTGGAGCCCTATGGTGGGAGCACATATGCTTTGTGAACTAAATATCACGTGGATAAGCAAGCAGGGAGCGAACAAGCTATCAATGTTATTAGTTTGTCGTCGTTCCTGCTCTATGAACATTTTAAGCGCAGTTCCTTTGCAGGAGCTGAGTGGGATAATGCGTCGTTGTGTCGTAGCTACAGTTCACGTATTCAGAATGCCAAGAATCACGTGTTTTGTTTTTTGCGAACTTAAATAGCTAAACTAAACGGCAGAAAAAGAAAAGTCACGTGACTAGACTCAGTTTGAGCTCCCATGATGCATTGCACGCTCAACTTTTAAAACGTCAGTTATCATAGTTAGTGCTTTATGTACTTCTGTACAGCTTAAATATAAATTCTAGTAGATTTACCTGTTTATTGTAATGTAGTGATTTGGTTGGTGTTACTTGATAGTAGTGTACTTACCGTCACTGATGTTTGTGTCGTCTTTCCTCTGATACTGAACCCTGACAGGATTGTGTTCATACACTCATGTTTCGCCTCAGATCGTATAAATCTTTCGCCTTTTACTAAAGATTTCCGTGGGGAGGGACACAATGAGTACCTATTAATTTTTTGATGCCTTGCTTCTCTGCGAGGCAGATGTGCTGGTTAATAATAGAAGAGATTTAAAACAGAAGTGTGTCAGCTGCTTTCACATCCGGTTAGACTGGAAGTGCTTTCAGATGACTGACAGACTAGCAATTGTTTAGGTTAATTAAGCACTGTCTATCTTTAAGAATAGAAAGTAGATCAGTCTATCTTTTAATGTAATCGAGTTAAGAAAAGAAAAGATGATTGACTTAAAACTAATTTAAGACTAGTCTTGACTAGTCAACACAGGATTATGCTGTTGCTGATATTTCGTGTTGTAATATACATTTAATTCAAAGATTGCATTGATTAAATGTAACCAAATGTAGAAGTATTTATGTTTCGACTGAACTCAGGTGAGATGAGTGTAGTTGTGCCGCTGTACATAACCAAATACTTAACTTTTCCTACTGTGATTAATGGTCTTGTCTACAGGTCAGTCGCAGTGTTTGACGGCTTCATTTTGCTGTGTTGTTTGTCACACAGATAGCCGTCTCTGAGATTCGTGTGTCCGGTGTCACAATATATTCAGCTCCTGAAATATTTAGTTCCCCAGTTTGCCTTTGTAACCCCTCCTGTTCAAACCGCCCACTCTAAGGGGAACTCGAACCCGGGTAGAGAGTCGGACGCTCTAATAAGGACGCTAAAGGCTGCAACCGCTAGCGTCAGTTGCTAGAGCGTCTCTTGAGATCAGAGGAGTGAGGTTTACTCACACAGCAACTACTAGCTGGCCTCCGTTACACCTTCACGATTATATCCTCCTGACAGCATACATGCCACAGTTTTTAATGTCCTGTGAAGAGCACGTTCAGGGCTTTTCAGGGACACCGTTAGTTTTGAGGGTTCACCAGGACATCAACTCCTCCTGGGTCCTTAAAAATGACTGAAGGATCAAATTTAGCACTCTTATGGTAATATTTTGTAACTATCATTTAAATACGACTCATTTTCAAATTGTTCGTTATAAATCAACATCTCAGGAAAATGTTATGGGGTTTCTAATCAAATATGACTGATGCCAAATGTGGCATTGATTTCATACATGTCCACTGTAGAGGAGACAGTGAATAGGGAAAGAAATTACATATCAATATTCTTATAAAATATTAGATGTTATTATGAAATGCTGCCAACTCCCATTATTACACTTATTTTTTCATTTCATTGCTCCACGAACACATTCATATGCAAATTGCACAGTGTATAGAGACATTGCAATGAATGGGAAAACCCATGTAGGGGCATTTTATCCACATATTGCATAAAGTAAAATGGTATATCAATTCATTTCATTATATCTTTCATAACATAGTTGAGAATCATCTTTAAACAAAGTTTGGTTAAAAAAATATAAAAACTTGAAAAATTGATTAGGTGAATGAAAAAGTCATTCTATGTCATTTTATTTTTAAACAACTGAGTCCTGGTGTCCACTTACATAGCATAACATATGAATAAATTATATTTAAAAATAAAAATAATAATAAATAAATAATTTTCCATTTGTTTCTTATGTTCTAAACAATGTTATGACATGAAAGCATAATAAATTCAAAAGACTTTGTTTTCCAGGCATTCAGATAAATAGTAACGGAAGGATACAGAGCACAAACGACTAACCTGTGCTAGTTTACGATAATACAGTTTGTTTTTTTCTCTTTGTGTTTAGCTTTTTCTTTTCTTGTAAGGCTTTAAAATGTATTTAAATAGCCTAGCTCGAGTGTTAGCAACAATGCTTGAAATAAACCTGTAGGCCTATCTTTAGCCAAATAACATGTAAGAGTCTGGTGTGATTATTCCGTGTGATCCACACATTTCTAAAATGGGAAAAAGCTGTGCGAAGTGCGATTGATGTTTTATTTACCTGGTGGTGAAATCTTGTAGAAATGTCAGGAAACCCCAGTCCTGGCCACATGTAAATGTCCCTGAGCCACTGGTTCTGTGAGTTATAAATGTGAGGACGACTGTCGAGTCCAGCTGTTTTTAATTTAAGAAGATCATTTGTTTTCTTCCCCTTTTCGCAGTTTTCCGTATAATGTTGCAGGATGTTTGGTACCTCTATTTCAGGAACTGATGTTGTTGTTGTTGTTGTTGTTGTTGTTGTTGTTGTTGTTGTTGTTGTTGTTGTTTTTCACAGATCAAGCCAGTGAAAAGTTATCTAAAAAAGTTTAAACCTGACATTGACATAAAATGTGATTTCTGTAATGCACAAGATATACTGTACATTTGTTTTGGGACTGTAACTGTATTTATTTGGAAGAGCTTTTGCAGGTATATTATTGATTTTGTGTATTCTCATTTTTCTTTATTTTGGAAATATGTTCTATTTGGTTTTGTTAATACAGAGAAAAACTTTGAAAAATTATTTTACCTTATAAATCTATTAGCTCTCCAAGTGAAATTTCATATTCATAAATGTAAATATTCTAATCATAAGCCATTATACGTCTTTCTCAACAAATTTCATCTTCTTGTCTTAACATGCTTGCTCGGCTATTTTCTTTATTTATTTGGTTATCTTTGCTTATATTATTATTATTATTGCATTTTTGTTCTCCTGTTGGTGCTATCTATCTGTTATCTATCTAACTGTATTTTTCTTATTTAACTGTTCTTTATTTGTAATGCTTAATTGTTCTTGATACAAAAAAAAGGAAGTGGTGTTTTTAAATTTCAAGAGAAAACATTGAACAACCAACAGAAATGGGGATACAAATCTTTCATACACTTTTTTTAGAATAAGGTTTTTTTTTATACATTTCTTATTTCTTGAAATTGCATTGAATGAGAGAATATTTTTAAAATCTTTACCAAAAAAACAAAAACAAAAGATGGCTTAATAGACATTACCATTACATATAGCTGTATGTAAATTAAACTTCCCATGGAGAATGATTAACTCTAACATGTTGTCAGTTGTAGGAGAACAGTATAACAGTCCAAGAAGAGGATCACAGTCGTCTATTGCAACTAATTTGCAAAATATATTAAAAATCATAGATACCAAAAGTCTTAATACTAGTTACAGTCACAAACTACACTCACCTAAAGGATTATTAGGAACACCTGTTCAATTTCTCATTAATGCAATTATCTAATCAACCAATCACATAGCCTTGTTGATGCTAGAGGTCAGAGGAGAATGGGCCGACTGATTCAAGCTGATAGAAGAGCAACTTTGACTGAAATAACCACTCGTTACAACCGAGGTATGCAGCAAAGCATTTGTGAAGCCACAACACGCACAACCTGGAGGCGGATGGGCTACAACAGCAGAAGACCCCACCGGGTACCACTCATCTCCACTACAAATAAAGACTGGAAAAATGTTGCCTGGTCTGATGAGTCTCGATTTCTGTTGAGACATTCAGATGGTAGAGTCAGAATTTGGCGTAAACAGAATGAGAACATGGATCCATCATGCCTTGTTACCACTGTGCAGGCTGGTGATGGTGGTGTAATGGTGTGGGGGATGTTTTCTTGGCACACTTTAGGCCCCTTAGTGCCAATTGGGCATCGTTTAAATGCCACGGCCTACCTGAGCATTGTTTCTGACCATGTCCATCCCTTTATGACCACCATGTACCCATTCTCTGATGGCTACTTCCAGCAGGATAATGCACCATGTCACAATGCTTGAATCATTTCAAATTGGTTTCTTGAACATGACAATGAGTTCACTGTACTAAAATGGCCCCCACAGTCACCAGATCTCAACCCAATAGAGCATCTTTGGGATGTGGTGGAACAGGAGCGTGCCCTGGATGTGCATCCCACAAATCTCCATCAACTGCAAGATGCTATCCAATCAATATGGGCCAACATGTCTAAAGAATGCTTTCAGCACCTTGTTGAATCAATGCCACGTAGAATTAAGGCAGTTCTGGAGGCGAGAGGGGGTCAAACACAGTATTAGTATGGTGTTCCTAATAATCCTTTAGGTGAGTTTAAATGTGAGTTTCAGGGTTAAGATTACAAAAAGAGCATTGTGGTGAGATGTCTTCTTTAAATTTAATAAGAAAAGCACTGCAAGGATAATATCTATGCAATATTTTGAAATGAACTTCTTATCTTATGATCAGTCAAGGCAGTAGAAAAGATTTGTTTCCATTTCACAAGTGCTTATGGGCAACAAAGAGAATCTTGATTGATACACTTTCTAACAGGAACATTGTTACATTTCTCATCCAAAATATTAATACCTCCTATAAAAAGTTTTGCCTAACAATTGAGTTATAATGGATATGTGTTAGGTGAAGCAATTCAGATGAGATGCTTTATGAAGACAATCCCATTACTATTTAGAAAATCTGAAACAAAAATAATTCCCTTATCAAACATCCTCCTTTTTTAAATATAGTCTTGTTCTTAACACATGTTGGTTATTCCATAGTATGCATGAGTGTTAAGATATATTGTTTAATTTCCAAGATTATGGGTTTCACAAACAAGGCTTAGTTTAAACCGGGCCTTAGTTCAATTATTAGGACATAAGTGGCTTTTATAAACATGCCTTTAAAACATTACTGGTGTACATCTTGAGATGAAACAATGGCTCTGACATATTTTAATGTTTTTCGGTACAAACATGCTTTTCAGTCTGAGATTAGGTTTAAGCCTTGTCTGTGAAACCATACAGAATTAGCTCCTGGGTCAAACAATGTTTTATCCAATTGATTTAAAAGAAAATTATATTAAGGGCACTGCAATCAAGACCCTGAATATCGTAACACCGGTAGGTGGCAGCAAGTTCATGTAACTTGGTCACTTATGCATCATCTCACATCGTGTGTGAAAACCTTTCTCCATGGGGAGGAACGCAATGAGTACTAATTCAAGGCTTCACTTTTCGTGGAGTTTTAGCATAGCCTAAAAAAACTCAACTCAAAAGTAGGGCGTCGATACAAACACGTTACAGTGAAACGCAGGTTAATGGACGAGTCAAGGAACCATTAAGTCACGCGACTTGGTTGTCACCGTCCCTGAGATTCGTGTTTCCGGTCAAAATCCTCATGTTTCACCTCATATCGTATAAATCTTTTGCCTTTTACTAATTATTAACGAGGTGAGAAACATAATGGGATTAATCTAAGTTTTTTTTTTTTTTAAAGCTTTATGTCAAAGCAGGGCGTACTATACAGTTAACAAAATAAATGTTATTAGACTATCTCTAATGAAAGCAAGATCCTTAACAGGCGTACAGCTAATGAAAAAATCAGGTTAACATATAGTTAGTGTAATATAGTTTAAATATTTGTTGTAATAAAGCTTGATTTTAACTTTTGTATAATTCGTATCTAAAGTACGGAGGGTAATTGATAGTCACGTGACCTTATGTCCAAAGGCATAGGCATAAATACGTCTATGGTCAACACTCAACAGATCCAGTACATTGCTACTCTTTATACTATAATATGATATTATCTATAGATCAGTCGCTTATTTATTGGGTAATTTTCAGGTTTGACTGGAGGTTTATATAATGTGTTGATTGTTACTTTTTCTTTAGTCTGATCAGATTAGACCACCTCAAGCGCTTAAATCTTTCGCCTTTTACTGAAGATTTCCACTGACTGCAAACTAAGTTTTTAATGTCCTGTTGTTTAACAGGGTTGACAATGGGGGAAAAAATATTACAGTAAATGTAAAAACTTAAATTCTGTGGACCAGTCACGTGATTTAATAATAATAATAATAATAACCTTTATTTTCTATAGCGCCTTTAAATACAAATCTCAAAGCGCTTCACAAGACAAATAAAACATCAAAATACACCACATATAAATATAATATAAAGTTTAAAATAAAACAACAATCAAGACTAAAAGAAGAAAATATCAGTTAAAAGCTACCCTAAAAAAATGAGAGAATTTGCTTGTCGGATCTCGATCGGTAGCGAGTTCCACAGTTTTGGAGCAAATGTAGAGAAAGCCCTATCTCCCATTGATCGTAAATGCGGGACTGGAACAGTTAAAAGCCCTGTGTCAGAAGACCGAAGGTCACGGACAGGAGTATAGGGAATTAAAAGCTCAGTCAGGTATTGAGGTGCCAACCCATGTAATGCCTTATAGGCAAGCAGCAGAATTTTAAAATCAACTCTAAACTTTACAGGGAGCCAATGCAGAGACTCCAGAACAGGTGTGATGTGATCTCTTACATTAGTTCTCATGAGGATTCTGGCAGCCGAATTTTGCACTACCTGGAGTTTGTTTAGGGTAGCTTTTGACACCCCAGCCAACAAGGCCTTACAATATTCAAGACGAGTAAAAACAAAAGTATTGACCAGTCTCTCAGCAACAGTAAATGACAGCATTGGATGCAGTCTGGCAAAGTTTCTGAGGTGAAAGAATGAAGTCTTCACAGTATTTTTAATATAAGGCTCAAACGTTAGGTTGGGGTCAAAAATGACCCCGAGATTCCTCAATTTAGTTTGAAGTTCAACCTTTAAGCCATCAAATGTTAACTCAACTGTCCCAGCAGTGCGAAGTTGGTGGGGTGTGCCAACGAGCATAATCTCAGTCTTTTCGCTGTTAAGACAAAGAAAGTTTTCTTGCAACCATTCTTTCATCTTGCAGATACAATCAGAAATAAAATCAACAGGCACATTATCATTAGGCTTAAAATGAATATAGATCTGAGTGTCATCTGCGTAAAAATTAAATTTTAGACCCATTGATCTCAGAAGCTGCCCAAGAGGGAAAACATAAATGTTAAAAAGCAGAGGGCCCAGAATTGATCCCTGTGGAACACCAGATTGGACAGCATTAACCTTGGATCTAAAACGATTTAGCGAGCATCCTGTTAAAGGGATGGCTAGGGGTGCTCGATTCCAGGTTTTTTGGAGTCGACTCCGATTCCCGACTCCCACTGTAGGAGTCTATGGAATCGACTCATCGACTACGTTTACTTTACATCAAAACAGGGTCAGAAATAAGACAAAATTGCAGTTGTTATACACCTAAATTATTTCCCCCGACACAAAGTCTTGAAATCCCCATAGTAAAACCACATCCTTTTAGCGTGACCGTCCAAATTAGTTCAATTTAGCGATGACTTGATGAGTGGCTATCAAAGTTTCTACCTAGCTGTTGCCGATTACCTCATTTTACAGAGGGAAAAAGTCAGCTGTTGTCGAGTTATGGCGCTAAACGCACATGACCATTGTCTTAAAAGTTGAGTTAAAGTTGCTAAATACTAAAATGCTAAAAAAATATGTTTCAAATACTAAAACTAAAATACAATAATGTACACTTATTGATGTGTTTCTTCTTGATGTGTGTGTGTGTTTTTTTAATGATTTATGGTTAGTTTAATGATTATGAACACAAGGTTAACCATGGAAAACCAAATCTACACTCACCTAAAGGATTATTAGAAACACCTGTTCAATTTCTCATTAATGCAATTATCTAATCAACCAATCACATGGCAGTTGCTTCAATGCATTTAGGGGTGTGGTCCTGGTCAAGGCAATCTCCTGAACTCCAAACTGAATGTCAGAATGGGAAAGAAAGGTGATTTAAGCAATTTTGAGCAGGGCATGGTTGTTGGTGCCACACGGGCTGGTCTGAGTATTTCACAATCTGCTCAGTTACTGGGATTTTCACACACAACCATTTCTAGGGCTTACAAAGAATGGTGTGAAAAGGGAAAAATATCCAGTATGCGGCAGTCCTGTGGGCGAAAATGCCTTGTTGATGCTAGAGGTCAGAGGAGAATGGGCCACGTAGAATTGCCACGTAGAATTAAGGCAGTTCTGAAGGTGAGAGAGGGTCAACACAGTATTAGTATGGTGTTCCTAATAATCCTTTAGGTGAGTGTATATTTATTGCATTAATATACCATCAATTAAACTAAAGCTAGCATGGAGGAAGCCAGTGTATAATTACAAACTGAGGTCGCTGTGGCTGTTTTCTGTTTCTAAAGTAAGCACTCTCTGATGTGGTGTATTACGTCAGTGTCCGATTACCTTGCTTCATTTCATTCTCTGCTTGTATAGTGCACTCAACTGCACTTTCTAGGGATTAGAGATTCAGTAAACAAGTGAGCAATTTCGGACACAGCAAGTCAGCAACCGAGTCGACACCGAATCGACTCTTTTGGAGTTGACGCCCCATCACTAAGGATAGCCCAGCAAACACAAAACGTTTTTACAACGTTGTTCTGTGAACTAGTTCACCCAAAAATACTCACCCTCATGTTGTTCCAAATAGTTTTTCTTCCGTTGAACACAAAAGATATTTTAAACAATGTTGGTAACCAGACCGTTGACGCTAGCCTCTCTAAGATTTGTTTCCAGTAGCCGGTAGCACGTTCATGTAGTTCAAATAACTAACAAGCTCCTGATTCTCTTCAGATAAAATACATAGTTCAACTTTTATTAAATCTTTCCGTGGGGAGGAACACAAAAAAAAAAAAAAAAAAAAAAAAAAAAAAAACTCTAATTGGTTGACGTTAGTTTGGTGCGGGACTTTATTTTTAGTTAATAGAATCCCTGATATTCAATGTATGCCAAGTGTGGTTACCACGATGCTTTTCTTAGTGTTTGTTTTGTTACTTTCAGTTACTGGAAGCACATTCTGTGCCATTTACAGAATTTTCACACTGATGTTGTACAGCTTCTAGAGATGTTAAGGGATCGGAATGATTTTGAAATCAATGTCTTGAGATCATGTGATGGGGCCTATATTATCTATACAATTGGTTTCTCACACCACTTTTATAGGCTATCATTTTTAATGTAGCAGACAAAAAGTTTAAAATCTAATTTTTCATTTAAACAGAAGACATAATAGGCTTTGCCATAATCACTCATCATCCAACAAAAACTGTGACTTTAAATGTATGTCTAATAAAAACATGTCAATTTTAATAGACAATAATATGTCTCATTATTCAAATACCTCAGAATTAATATATTTTCTCTTTGCCCTGTAGATTCAAGTACAGCTTTTAGGTATAAAATAGCCTTATACTTCCTTGCCAATGCATGAATGCGAGTTGATGTGCCGTTATTTCTCTGGCAGTCTATTTGTGTTGCCTCGCTCTTCTCTTCTGCTTTATGACCTTTTCTTTCTGCTGTAAATAACAAGTGTCTTCAAAATGTCTTTATTGGATTGGTCCGATCTTCTGCTGCTTAAGTTTAAAAGATTCTTTTGGAGCTGTGTGTGTGTGTGTGAGATTTATATCTATATCTCTCTCCATATCCATGATTCTTCCAAGTTTCTGAAAATGGCAGTGATTTGTAGCAGTGTGAATGTAGCCAAGGGTGCGTCTATCTATAGGGTGAAATTGTGATAAAGATTTATCAGAGTAGAATGTTGGACAGAGGTGAGCTTGCTGACACGAGTAGGTGTCAAAACAGGAAATCGGCACACTTCAGAAAACTCAAATGACATTGAAAGGGGCCATCGACATTGGTAAAACACCAGCAAGGCCTTTTAAACATGATGCAATGGGTTCAGATCATTAGGGTTATATATCTGTATTCATATTTCAAATGTACACAACACTAAATTTAGTGATTGTTCAAATTCAAATGGCAGTGTTCATGTGCATGCAATTTGCAGGGCAACCATGACGTTGCATTTGGGTTGAAACCACAGTTCAAAGAGACCCTCTGTACTACAAGTAATCATAGCACTGCCCCCAAAGGGAGGAGCATGTACAAAGTTGAGGAATGGGGAGGAGGAGCTCAATTAAGCAAAAAGAAAACGGCAAAAAGACATTGTAGTAGAACCTGAACAGACAAAGAGAAAAGAGAGGAAGACATGGCTGAAAAAGACATGAGCGCAGAAGCAGAAGGACCGGTGGATGCAAAACCCGGCCAGTCTGGGTGGAAGGTAAGAGAGTGTTGAGGTTTGTTTATCTTTCAGAAAGACTGCAGCTAAATATTCATGTAGTGTCTTTTAACATTGAATGAAGAAAAAGCAGATATTTAGCATTAATGTGGATCTTCATTGAGAGCAGTGTTCTTTATGTCAGTGTTAAATAGCTTGTAAAGTATCTTTGTAAAATACAGCATTTGAATGTTAGTTCAGATCAATGTTCACGTGGTTGATTAATGTGTAGATTGATAGTAACCAGGTGTTCACTGCACTTTATGATACCACACCTGTATCTGCTGTATGGTCACAATGTTTACACAGAGACTGAAAGCTGTAAGTTTTGTACATTTTAGATTCATTTAGAAATGTGCTCAAATGTAACCTACAGAAAAGCCACCTGGTTTGTAAGCATGCGAATGTTTAATGTTCAGTTACGCTGGACCGTTATAGTTATATATTTTGCTTAGGCTGTGAGCTGATAAGGCTGGTATGAGTCTACACTGGAAAAAAAAAAAAAAAAAGTGTTAGATTTACATGATTTAATTGTGTACATCGGTCACACATGAATCAATTAAGTTAAACAAACATAATTTGTTCATGTAACTTCAACATCATGGGATGAATACAGTTTAAGCGACTCAATTAAGCAGCCTCAAAGTGAATTTTATATGGCTCTCTGACATGATCAGGCATTTCATTCTATATATTTATTCCTCCACTTCAACTTCATATATTTTAATGTTACACAATTTAATTATAATACTGCATTAGCTAGTTGACAAACTTTTAGCTAGCAAATGCACACATTAGCATCTTAAGCACCATCTTAATGACATCAGCCTAAGCAAATGCCCCACTCTTCTCCACAACGGTAACCCACTGTAATTTACATTCTTCTAATAATTCCAACATAATTGACAGTCAAGTCTCCCCCTTCTCATCTTGCTCAAAAATACATAAAACATATAAAATAACATTTACTCTCTCTTAATTTAGCCATATGCAAAGCATGGTGGGAACTAACAAGCCGCGCCCCGTTTCAGTTAATGCAACACAAATCATTCATGCAATCTCAACACAAACAGATTAAGTAAACTTCAATTTGACTTGTATTTAAGTGGATGGAACACAATCAAATTATGTTAGGACAAAATGTATAGCAATTGTGTTGCTTTAGCTCATTTTAATTAAGCAATTTGAACAAGCAGTCAAATCATTTTTTCAGTGTAGTTGATTCAGTGAATGAGTATCAATTATACTAAAGCTTCTTGTTTATTCATTGCATATAATGATGAATTAAACTGACGTTTTTTTATTTTCTATTTTTTATTATTTTTTTATTATTGACTTAACCAAGAAAAACATTTCACCAGAATTAGTTTAGGTCAGTACAATAAGAATGAAACAAGTTCAATTAAACAATGTTTTGTTGAGCCAACTTTATACATTTAAGTTTCTGTGTAGCGCATGCTAGTATGCTAAAGTTCATTGAAAGAAGAAAATTCAGGACTACTTTTTTCTGACCTGTTACAGCAATACCAATGCCCCATAGCAGATCAACGCTTTCCCAGGGAAGATATGAAGCAGATATGGAAGGAATGTCAGGACGAGAGCTTCTGGTATCGAGGTAAGGAGAGATGTACTCATTTAGTATTCCTAACTACATAAGTGATAGTTCACCCAAAAATGAAAATGCCACCATCATTAACATTCATGTTGCTTCAAATTTGTATGACTTTCTTTTTCTGTGAAATTCATGTCGATGTGTTTTGGCAGCTAACAGTTTTGGTTACCATTGACTGCATGGAAAACAAAACAGACATCTTTTGTGTTGCACAGAACAAAGAAAGGGCGAGAGTGAGTAAATGAGCTGTGAACTTAAGTTAACTTAAGTGATGTTTTTGTTCAGTTCAGTTAGACCATTTGTATGATGTCTTCGGTGATGGGTTGCATTATACTTTAAGAATGTGTATTTAAAAAGAGGTTCCCCTCTGAATGACCTTCACAGGTTGTTTGCTTTGGTAAAAAGGGACTTGTCAGGTGTGTACATGTATATTCAAGAATGTTTGTTCAAAAGAGAGCTAATGGAGTAAAACAGTGGTGCATTTATTATCCAGTGCTTATGTTTTGACATGGCTGGAATTTGGTTTAACCCTAGCACTGTTTGTGTTGGGGGAAACAGAAGCCTCAAGTTTAGTCTGCCAGTTGTTTGCCGCTGACAGTGATCTGTGACCCAGTTGTCCAATGTAGCCAAATATTCATTAGAAGGTAATAAGGTAATTTAAGATATTGATCAATATAGTCTCCATTTCCATATTCAGTGCACTTCTATAAGCGCCATTTTATCCAACCAGCCCCTTTGTAGTAAGAGCAGGAATGGGTATTGGAACAATTTGTAATGGTACCGTGTAGCTTTTTAACCTCTGACCTGTTAATGTCTCCACAGCTCTTCCGCTCTCTACCGGGAGCATGGCTGTGACTGGTGGCCTCATATACAGCGGTAAGATCCAGGCTACATAATGAGAAAAAGCATTCATTACATGAAGCTGTTGAGTTTTAGCCATAGAGCAGTGGGAACGGTACTAAAAAAACACTGGTATTAACAGTCTGTTAGTCATGCTTTATGAATGAAACGCGTATATGGTACAACGAGGCTAAAGGCTCCACGGGGTAAAAGGCACCTTTCATTTTTATTTTCCACTTTTCAAGATGCATGCATGTGGAAATTCGTCTGATCCTTGGCTCGATAGCGGCCAGCTGTGCAAAGATGAATCCGTGCTAATTCGATCTAATATTTATTGTTTTTTAAAATGTTGTAGGTTTAAGTAGCAAATGAGAATCGATAAAATTATTGAATATATTTTGATCCAATGGTCTTTTTAATGATTTTCAGTTTTGTAAACGCCAATTAAAGCAACAGTTTATCTATAACAGAAGGTAAAAATATGGTATCTGGGGTAAAAGGTGCCCCTGCCGTTGGGGCAAAAGGCACAATAATTAACATGATGATAAATTAGATGACTTTTCCATTGGTTGACATGACATGGTTGGATTCAGATGGTAAAGATCATATATTAAGTTGGGCGTCTACCTTAGAGATAATTACATGTATAATGAAACCATCATATTTAAAAACGCATTATATTAATCATATCATATAATAAAATATGATTTAATGTTACTACTGAAAATAAATCTATATTAAATTATTATGGGCTCTCCTTCAATGCTTTAATTATGTGTTTTTAAAATATATTTTTATATTAACATATTTTAATTATTGTATATTTATTGAACAAAAATTCTTTCATTTATGAAATGCTGTGCAAACTTTGCTAAAGTGATTATTTTGTACAAGTATTAACTTTATTAAAAACATTATTTTGGCTAAAGTACAGTACTGTGCAAAAGTCTTAGGCTCGCTAGTATTTTTACACACAAAAAGTGTGTTTAAGCCAGTTATATCTTTTGCTGTAGTGTGTCAGTAGGAAATATCAGTTTACATTTATAAATGAATTGCCATTAATTTTAACAATCTAGTGAGATTTGTGTATGCATAAAGAGTCTGACAATAGTCTCTATGCTCCACATGGAGATCTGATCTCATCTTCATGGAGCCTGTCTGTGATTACATGAAGAAACAGAAAAACTGAGATGGGCTAAATCCAGAAGAACTGTGGCGACGTCTCCCAGACACTTGAGGAAAACTTCCTGCAGAACTGCATGAGGAGGTGTAGGAACAGATGAGGTGACAACACTCCAAATATCCATTTGATTTAGTTCATAGAAGTTCATTCATAAATAAAAGCTATTTATGTTATTATTTTTGACGGTATTCTCACTTTAAAGCATTCTGACGAGTGCCTAAACTTTTCACAGTGCTGTAGTTCTGCAGGAAGTTTTCCTCGAGTGTCTGGGAGACGTTGCCTCAGTTCTTCTGGATTTAGTCTGTCTCAGTTTGTTCTGTTTCTTCATGTGATCACAGACAGGCTCCATGATGGAGAGATCAGATCATACCGGCTGCTGGCAGACTTCTTGTGCATAAAAAAATTCTCACTGGATTATTACAATTAATTGCAAAATGAATGTTTGGAAATGTAAACTGACACACTACAGTAAAAGATATGATTGACTGGCTTAAAAACATTTTTCATGTGAAAATACCAACGTGCCTAAGACTTTTGCACAGTACTGTATTTGTATAAATAAGGTATGCCTTTTATCCCATGCTGGTGAGCCTTTTACCCTGTGTGTGGGGTGAAAGGCCCCCCTCGCCACCTCATACATTTATACGATTTTTAAACAAAATGAACCACTTTTATGATTTTTCACAAAAAATCTGTTGCTCCATAAATGTTCAATACAATTTTTTTTTTTCTGCAATCATTATGCTATGGTAGTGAAAAGCTAATTTTTTTTCTCAAGGTGTGCCTTTAGCCCCATTGTACGCTATGCTTAAAATGGCCTATTTAGGGTTCATTCGCACAGAACGTGTTTTTGTGTTTAAACCGTCAGATGCTGGGTAGTCTGATTTTGCAGAGATTTTAGCGTGTTATGCGACGTGATGCACAACATTTGCGTCTAACGCATGTTTACACAGGGAAAAAAAATGGAAAAGCAGTGCAGTGGAATTAAAAAAATGCATTTTGCATGAACATCCCCTATAAATGTATATATATTTTTTTTAAATTCGATTAATTTAAAACAGCCTAATCCAGTTTGTAATTTACTGCTCTTTATAGGTGTCTGGAAACAGTCCAAGCGATTTGGGTATTTTCCTAAACTGCTTTGTAAGTCTATTGAATAATAATGTAATTTCCCACCTCATTATTATGCATGCTTTGTATCATCATTGATACAATAGCAGCTGGAATACAAACTCATCAATCCACTTTCCTCTGCAGTGGCGGGTATTGTGGGTTATGCAGTAGGCAAAGCCTCCTATGTTGGGGCCTGCAGAGAGAAGGCCATTAATAAACTGGGACCAGAGTTCACAAAAGGCTTTGGTCCTCTTGGATTTGGACCTGGGGGCTCTAGACCTGGACATAGGTAATTATCATAATGTGTGGATTGTTCATGGCATGGCTGTTTTGCACACAGGGAACTGAAAAAAATTTTGTTTGTAATGTCTGTTCATGGATTCATTTATACAGACACTGCATCCATGTGTGTGAAAAGTGCAAGCAACAAGAAGCACAAGCTGCAACAGCACCTAATCCTAATGCACCCACGCAGAGCTGAGGTAAAAAACACACCAGATCCACTTAAAGGGATAGTTCTGTCATCATTTACTCACCTTCAAGTTGTTCCAAACCTGCATGAGTTTCTTTCTTCTGCTGAACACAAAAGAAGTTTTAAAGAATGTCACAAACCAAACAGTTTATGGACCCCATTGACCTCCATAGTATTTTCTTCCTACTATGGAAGTCAAGGGGTCCATAATCTGTTTGGTTAACCATAATCTTCAAAATATCCTCTTGTGTTCAAGTTCATTTTTGGGTGAACTATCCCTTTAATTCAACACCTGCACGCTAAACCACACCTACCAACAGCTATTCATTTACATTCTAAACCACGCCCACAAAATGTTCACGAGGACAAAATATGTGGAATCAGGCTAAAGGTAAATGAATTTGTTTTTCTGTTGCAGGGTCAGAAGGACACTGCTCATCACTCTATGTAATTATTTTTTTAAAATAAAAAAATAAACGTTTTCTCCTTTTGAAAATGACGAAACAGAAAGCAGCTGAAATCAATGGACCTTAAAACTAACTAACCAGCAAGGGGCACCAAGAAACTACAGCTATACACTGCTGTGGCAAATTATACAAGCTTTATTTTTAATGCTTTCTTGTCAACAAAAGCATGTACAAAGTCCCATCTCATTGTATAACAGAGCACATTTCACATGCCTCAACAGAAAAGAACAAGAAACAAATAATATAAAACAAAAATAAAAAGAGAGGGTACATCACATCAGTTTACATGTAAATATGTTATACATATCGTTACATTTGTATTATAATTCAATGTTAAGACTGAAAATATATTCTGCATGTAAGCATCACTAAATACTTTCACTTTCTGAGAAAATGTTCAAGGAGGAGCATATATTAACTGCTTTACTATTTTTAGATTTTGACACCACATCTATGTCTCTTTTTCAAGGACTATAAAAAGAGGTTTGCCTTTTGTAAACTTGCATTTCTGAATGTGAAATTTACATAAAAATAAAATTTGCATCCTTTAAAGAGCGTTCTTTAATCTAATAACCAAAGATCACCGGTTTATAAGATAAAGAAAATGTTTTTAAAAGATTATCAGCAATGAAAACCTTCACCTTATTCCAAAAATGCTGGGTATATTGACACTGAGAAATTGTTTCTGTGTAGTCTTCACAAAAAGAGCATTTTAAATCAGTATCACCTTAAATTTTTGTAGAAATTAATTTGTAGGATAAACCCTATGAATTAAATTTAAGCTTTGTGCAACTGTTCATTTACTGAAATCAGCCCTCGGTGTGTCAAATGGCAGACATGTTTTAGCACTAGGGTAGTTGATAGATAAGCAGTAAACCATTATTTATTTTTTTGTAAAACACCTTTTGAATAAAAATACCTTTGTGATGTTTGAGAAAATATAAGGGCTCACTAACTTTGTCAATTCTTCTTTTTTTTTTTTTTACATTTTTACTGAAATGTGTCCTATTGTACAACATAGAAAGAATATAGGGGTGTTGCAGGAATAACAGGAATGAACACTTTTATAGTGGATCCAAAAAAGTTAAACATTTGAACAATTCTGAGACAAAATCTTACCATGTGCATGTCATGGGCTTCACAGTAACATGACCTTGAATGGGGTCCTTCAACTAATTAAACTTGTCAGTGGAATTGCCTGATTTAAAATCAGGATATGGTGTCACACCGGAGGACAACATGCATCAAGTTCCTATGCTTTTAGAAATGTATGGACGAAAAAAACAAAACAAACGATTGCCATTTACTAAAATAGACATTTGTAAAATGATGCCTGAGGTATTTATTAACATCTGTATGCTTTTCTTTTTAATTTATAAAAGTTGTAAATTACTTAGTCATGCTTGAGACCGTTACACCATAGGATGATTTTAAGATTTGGCTTAATGCCAAAAAATCTAACGCTTTTATGTCAACAGGTCCTTGTAAGACAAAGAAATGTTTAACCACAATTTACTGCATTTTAAATGATGACAATACTAATTCTATTCATTTTTATCATGTCAGTGAAAATGCCATGTCAACAACCCACTAATAGTTGTGGTGTTTGTGCATGAGGTGGATTTGAGGGAACAATGTAGCAATAAGTATCTGGTATGAATCCACCTCATAAGAATAAGCATAATGCTCTTATGTTATTTACCAATATTTGCTCAACTTCTGAGCTTTTGTTTACAATGTAGAGAGGGAGTGGAGGTTTCTGGTCAATTTTATGACGGTAAAGAGATGCCTTTTGAGTTGGATCATAATATTGTACTGCAGAAAGAAGTCATCCAGATCTTTTTTTTTAAACAGAATTACTGTCACAAACAAGGACTAAAGTACAGAGAATGAATTACAGATGCCAGGCTTTATCTGAAAATTTAATTGTGAATCTTAATTAAAAGAATCTTTATCTCTTATCTCCAGCTCAGAGGACATGAATAATGTCATTATTATCATGGGTCCAAGTCTAACTGCCTCTACTGTCATAATCTACAACACTGCCAAAACCAGCTCTTGTGCACAGCTTTAACATTGGTTGGACTATAATGTCAGTGGATAAATTAACCTTGATGCTTTTACATCCCCATTTTCCTGGGTTTATACTGAAGAATAGTATATATATCTAAAGTCCTTGTATTTATTTATTTATTAACAAATGTCAAGCATATTTGGACAATGTCCTAATTGATAAAACACTGATACTCTGTTAAAACAATTTAGCTTAAATCCACTTAAAGCTAGAAACCCAGAAGATAACATTTTTCAAATCATATATGCCATCAAAAGCAAATCGAATAAATGTTTTTTTTTATTCTAACTAACAAGTTTGCATTCATTTCCCAAACTAAGTTTTGCTCCTTAAAATACAATCATCTTCAATTCAGCATTTGCAACAACGCTGCAAGCGTTTGGTCTGATCTGGCAGAACGAGGCGAGACAACTCCACAGAAGTCTTTAGCGATTCAGACGATTCTCCAGGTCTCTCTTACTCATCCCAAGCATCTCCATACTTGTTCTTTTTAACTGGAGCGGGAAGAAAGAAATCGGTTTATGGATTAAAAGATACAAGGACATTGAGATTATAAAATGATTGCTAACACTTTACAATAAGGTTCCATTAGTTAACAGTGGTTAATGCACTAATAACGATATAGTATATCAGTACGGTACAGAATTTATTTATCTTTGTTATAAGTTAGTTAATAAAAATACAACTCTTGTTAGTTCATGTTAGCTCAGGTCTATTAAATAATATAATATACAAATTTTGATTTTGATTTATGTATTAGTAAATGTTGATATTTAGATGTATTATTCATTGTTAGTTTTTAAAGGGGTCATGAACTGAGAAATCAAAATGTCCTTGAGCTTTTGGCATACAAGAGGTCATCATGCTATAAGAATGTCCTGTAAGTTTCAGAACTGAAAACTTGTTAGTCCAAAAACAGCTTTTATTGTAACCGAGCCCAGAGAACGACTCATTGTGGAATGAGCCTGTCATAGAGAGGTGAAAGACCACCTTTGTAGAAGATCAACACCTACTTCATCATTGCAACTTTGGCCCCGCCCACTGGAGTGTTAGTGAGAGGACAGAAGAGCAATACAGAACTAACAAATAACATTCCCTTCCAAAGGATCCTAATGCTAGGAATGTGCTTATTTATTTTCAACAATGTGAATGTCTCAGTTGAGCATTATTTATTTGTATTATTTGACTTATGATACAGACTCGACAGTAATGCCACAACATAACCGTAACCAACATTGTTAATTCTAATGCCTGATCTGTGACCAGTGATTTCTGATATGAAATGATTCATGTATAGTCAGATGTACTTTGTCTATAGCCCTATTCAGACGGGATTAGTTTAACATGATGAGGTGGTGTAAAGTAATTATAACCAGAGCTTCTCAGTGATTTTAGTCCCATCCGAATGTGCCATCTCAGTAATCATTACGGACAATGTCAGTAAAGATTACAGTGACTTTACCTTCTATAAAAGGTCCAGAAAAATTACCTCAGGTAATACTAATCCCATGCGAATAGACCGCTGTAAATACAGGTGCTAGTCATACAATTAGAATATCAAAAGTTTATTTATTTCCCTAATTCCATTCAAAAAAGTGAAACTTGTATATTATATTCATTCATTACACACAGACTGATATATTTCAAATGTTTATGTTGATGATTATAACTGACAACTAAGGAAAATCCCGAATTCAGTATCTCAGAAAATTAGAATATTGTGAAAAGGTTGAATATTGAAGACACCTGGTGCCACGCTCTAATCAGCTGATGAACTCAAAACAGCTAAGGCCCAGCTAAGTATTGAGTGCTGTACATGCTCATACTTTTCATGCTCATACTTTTCAGTTGGCCAAGATTTCTAAAACTCCTTTCTTTGTATTGGTCTTAAGTAATATTCTAATTTTCTGAGATACTGAATTTGGGATTTTCCTTAGTTTTCAGTTATAATCATCAAAATTAAAAGAAATAAACATTTGAAATATATCAGTCAGTGTGTAATGAATTAATATAATATATAAGTTTCACTTTTTGAATGGAATTAGTGAAATAAATTCACTTTTGATGATATTCTAATTACAGGTGCTGGTCATATATGTACGTAAATATTCTGTCATTTCCTACATTTAAAAGTAGTTTCCGTGGTTTTTCCAAGTATGGAGGCGCTTGAAAAAGCATTCAGTTGCATTCTAGGTGGTGGGACAAGTATGTGGCAAACCTCAAGTGTTTTCTGCTTACCATTCAGATAAAAAAAATAAAATAAATAAAAATATGTTGAAAGCAATAGAGGCACAAAACTTCTTTTAGCTTTAGGTAAGTGCCTATTACCAACAGAATCCAATCAGAATTTAATTAATAAATCACGCGACTAGACCTAACTGTGAAGAGTTCAGATGCAAAAGCCTCTAAAAGCCACTTTGGTCAAAAATGAGATAACGATACTAATACTTTCACTTAAAACCCACTAAATCCTAGCCTCAGCCCATTCAGAAGTACCGGTACTTGGGTAGAAACCTATACATAGGAGCATATATATATATATATATATATATATGCTTGCTCACATGATATCAGGAAGCAACTTAATATGCACATGACGACAGGGAGGTGACGGCAGTGCGTAAATCGAGTTACCCCTCCCACTTCTGCTAGTTTTACAGATTTCTTATTCTGTGCTAATTGGCCATTAATATTACAGTCATCCTGTGGTAAAATTACATTACTCCATCTACCCTTGTAAAACTAAACCCATCTGAATAGGGCTTATGTGTCAGTAAATCAAACCAGTGACTAAATGCTCAACTTTACATTGTTTCTCTAAGTAAAATGAAAATAATCTATTATTTAAACTGTGATTAAATTATATATAGAAAGTTATCAAAGAATGCTCCCTTTGCAATCGCTGGAGGTGTCAATCAAACGGCGTGAGTTTATCAGTTTTTACCAAAAATACTGTTACGAAGATCTTATTTACATTGTGTTTGCACTGTTAGTTACGATAAAAGCATTCGTTAGTGTGCAAATCAAGTTGCAATGATGAGATCGCCACATTCATGTGCTCAACATGTCTGAAGTTATTTCATGGATGCTTTGACATATGTTAAATATTCAACAAAATAAGCCCATCATATAACTTCATTGGCTTTTAGAATCATTATAGCTCTCACAAATAATTGTTGCTATATACTTAGTGTTCCCTAAAATGTTAGGGAAATTAGTTACTGAAGCTCACCTTCCTTAGTTGGCGCCACCTCTCTTTGTGGTTTCAGCAGCGTTTCGGCTTTCTGTGTGAGAGTAACCTCATAGTTCTCTCTGTTCTTGCTACGCAGTTCTTCATACAACACTGGCTTCTTCTTAGGCACATCCTCATCTGGATAGAATGGCGCTTTGGGATAAATGCAAACTACTTGTTAAACATCTACCAATCAGATGACAAATTCTTATACAATGACAAATGTCCTTTCTCTTTGCCAATTGTACACAAATCTATATTTGTTTATAGAAGTTTGTATAATTTATATATGTTGTTCTGGTCGTCATGTGCAGTACCTTGAGGAGAAATATCATCCCTGATGTTAACAGGACCAGAATCACTGAATCCAGAGCTAAAAGGAGTGGGGTCGTAAGATTGGGAGGGGCTGCTGTAGGTATAATCACTTGTGTAATTGCTGTAGCTCTCAGGCATAGAACTGACTTCTGTTGCAGGTTGAGAAGCAGACTCAGAACCAGACTGTTGAGATTCTGATGGGTTTTGATCTGCAAATTCTGACTGGTTCACCCTTTAAAAAAAAAAAAAAAAACAATTTTTTCATTTTATCTTCATTATACTACATAAAAATTACTTGGTTTTAATGTGAATTACTTAAATAATAATGTATATTTGTTTGAACGGATATGTTAGATAAAAATAGATATTTTCAGAAAAAAAGAATATATACAAGTAAAAGTAAACTTTTGACTGGTAGTGTAAAACAAAATATAGAAAGTAATACATGTAAGAAAAAGTGTGAAATACTGCGTGTATAATGTTCTTACGCCTGATGCAGACGTCCCTGTCGTAGTGCCTCTCCCAGTGGGGAGTTCTCCAGTTTCCTAAACTTTTCTTGACAGACCCTCATGTAAGACATTTTCCCACCAATGTATCCAAATATGCCAGCAACTGGATAAAAATCACATATATTCAGAGGAATGTAAGAAAATGTTGCCTTTTAATAGCCCTCCATCTCCAAATACAGTTGAGGTCAGAATTATTGGCACCCCTGGGAAATATATGATCAAATATGGCTGTAAAAATAAATCTGCATTTTTTTTTTATCGTTTTGATCTTTCATTCAAGATATTCACAAAAATCTAACCTTTCATTTAAGTAAAAGTGGGGGGCAAATCACATTATGAAATAAATGCTTTTCTCCGAAACACATTAGCCATAATTATTGGCACCCTTTATTAAAAGCTTTTTGCAAACAGCTCTGAGTCTTTGTCTGTAATGCCTGATGAGTTTGGAGATCAGAGCCCATTCCTTCATCCAGAATCTCTCCAGATCCTTCAGATTCCCAGCTCTTCTCTTCAGGTCATCACTCATTCTCTATAGGGTTCAGGTCAGGGGACTGGGACGGCCATGGCAGAAGCTTCATTTTGTGCTCAGTGATGCATTTTTGTGTCCAGCAAAAAAATAGGCCCACATCATTAAAGATCCAGCGCTATATTTAACCGTGGGCATGGGGTACATTTTATCCCTGTTTGCTGCCCAAAAAGCTCTTTTTTTTAGTTTGATCTGACCACAGAACTAGGTCCCGTCTGAAGCTCCAGTCGTGTCTGACTCTGAATATGCTGGAGTTTGTTTTTGGATGAGCGAGGAGGATTTTTCTGTAGGACCCCAAGACTCATCTGATCTCTGCACTTCTCCAGCTGTGATCTTGGAGAGTCTTTGTCCATTTAGCCATTTTCTTACAGCCACTTTCTATTTTGTGAAGCTCAACAAACTGTCTTTGGTTTTACTTGTTGTGATTAATGATTAAGGGAATTTGGCCTTTGTGTTTCCTCATATTTATACAGAAAGTATTAGAACAGGAAGTCATGGCTGGACATTTTCATGCTCCTAGTCACCCTGTGTTAAAACGTAAATATGAATGGGAATATACATCAGAGACAGTCTACTCATAAGAATTTCTAGCGGTGCCAATAAATGTGGCCAATGTGTTTTGGAGAAAAGCATTTATTTCATAATGTGAGACTTTCAATTGTTTTACTTCAATGAAAGGTTCGATTTTAGTGAATTTTTTGAATGAAGGATAAACAATGCAGATTTATTTTTGCATATTTAATTCTGACCACAACTATAACCTTGGTTTTTTTAAGCTGTCTATTTATAAAATTTGTAATGTCTGTTGTTCTTGATACTCACTGGCAACTTTGGGAAGAGAGCCAAATCGGGGTGATGGAGTAAGTATTCCTGGGGATAAACAATACAAGATTATACAATACAAACCTTTAAACTTTTGCTTCCATTGTATGTACATTGAGCAATGTTCATATGTGAATAAAAACCTAAATTAAATCCGTTCATCATATAAAGCGATCGAGTCTCTTAAAAAAAAAAAAATTGGATTAAACTACTTGATTCATATGGATTTCTTTATGGAATTATTCTTTATTTATATGTCTATCTTTATGAAGCATCAATGTTTGGGTGGAATGGACTTTCAAATGCAGGGACAGAAGTCCATCAGGTTTCATTAAAAATATCTTAATCCGTGTTTCAAGTATGCATGAAAACGGTTTGGAACAACAAAAACAAAAGAAAACTTACATTTTTGGTTGAAATATCCCATAAAGTTCTCATAACTTTTAAATAGTTATTTGTAATTACTAAAATCATTTGAACTGAGATTGAACACACTTTCAAGAGCAATTTCTATCGATGGCATATCTAGAAAAAATTCATTATCCACCTTATTCCTACGCCCCATGACGCTTTGTGCGAATTATGGGAGTAACTTCCGTTAAGCTGTAAACAATCGACTGAACTCGATTCTATGAACACAATAATATGTTTTTTTTTTAAAAACTGGGTACAATTAGACAATGAGATGACATTTTACTCACCCTTCAACCATCAAACATGACATTTAAAAGTGTAAAAGCATCAACAAGGTACTTCCAACAGACCATCAATAACCCCAAAAGCACGATTCTTTCCACAGCAATAGCAGACGGCTTAAATATCACTGTAGTAATATCTGTATTATGTAACACAAACGTGCGCGACACGATTTCAAAGTGATTTCCGTCATTTTGACAGACAATACATAGTATTTAACTATGAAAACAAACCTGGACAGGGACGTGATGATTTGAGGAGAAAAACAAGAGACTCTTCGTGCATTCCAGTGAATTATTAATGGGATATATCATAAATGGATATATGGCCTCCTCAGACCAGGACCTTCGGCGTGCACTGGTGCGGTTTGCAGCCGAGTGTGAAGCGGCCGGGATGAGAATCAGCACCTCCAAATCCGAGGCCATGGTTTTCAGTCGGAAAAGGGTGGCTTGCCCACTTCAGGTTGGTGGAGAGTTTCTGCCTCAGATGGAGGAGTTCAGGTATCTTGGGGTCTTGTTCACGAGTGAGGGAAGGATGGAACGGGAGATTGACAGACGGATCGGTGCAGCTTCTGCAGTAATGCGGTCGATGTACCGGTCTGTCGTGGTAAAGAAGGAGCTGAGCTGGAAGCTCTCGATTTACCGGTCAATCTACGTTCCTACTCTCACCTATGGTCATGAGCTGTGGGTCATGACCGAAAGGACAAGATCCCGGATGCAGGCGGCCGAAATGAGCTTTCTCCGCAGGGTTGCTGGGCGCTCCCTTAGAGATAGGGTGAGAAGCTCAGTTACTCGGGAGAAGCTCAGAGTAGAGCCATTGCTCCTCCACATCGAGAGGAGCCAGTTGAGGTGGCTCGGGAATCTATTTCGGATGCCTTCCCGGGGAGGTGTTCCGGGCATGTCCCACTGGGAGGAGGCCCCGGGGAAGACCTAGGACACGTTGGAGGGATTGTGTCTCCTGGCTGGCCTGGGAACGCCTCGGGGTTCCCCCGGAAGAGCTGGAGGAAGTGGCTAGGGAGAGGGAAGTCTGGGCGTCTCTGCTTAGACTGTTGCCCCCGCGACCCGGCCCCGGATTAGCGGAAGATAATGGATGGATATATCATAAATTAAATCGGGAGAACAGACCAAAAATGTGCAGTATGTTTCATACTATTTATTAGACTCCTTTTTCATACTATTAGAGCGGAATGCAAAAGGGAAAAAAAAAATAATCATGAGGAAAAGAATGCAGCGACTGAAAAGAGCTCTCGCCACAGATATTCTTGCTATAACGTCACATTAAAATACCAAGCGTTACGCTAGTCTCGTGATGTCTGAAAATAAAACAAGGAAAATTGACAGCTCATTCAGTCAAACTGACGGATGAGCTTTATTTGTAGGGCAACCTTGTGATTTGAAATTATTAATTTCAGTCTTTTTGAATGGAAGTGCCCTAAACCAGAAGTGCCACCCATAATTCAAAACGCAGTAGGCTTGTCAGGAATAAGGTGGATAGAACTACTTTTTAGAGTACTTGTTTATTCATTTTCATGAATTACAATTCCCTGAAAATTCTAGGTTTGCAATGACAACAATGAGTAAAAAGAACTGAAATATTGGACTTGCCTCTTGATACCATTACCTGAGTGACTCCCATTGCGATGGCGGAAAATGGCAATGCTGCAAATATTAAGAGAGCAGACATGTTCACAAATCTCTTTCTAAAGTATTTTCTCATCAGAGCATCTTGAGACAACACATTGTCAAGGGCCAGTATACTACTCACATCTGTACCAGAAGCTTTCTGAATTGCACTCTCTGAAGACACGCCTCTCTTCTTCATTGGGAATATATGCAGCCCCAAAAGCACCCTGAGAAGACAAAACTATGCGTGAAGAAACTCTCTGAAAGTTCCATATCAACCATCTATTGATCCTGTAAACAGAAAACCGAACACACACTTTGCTTTTGAAGCACTTGCATGAGATCGAGCAGTACAGACAGAATATTTGGTTTATAAACACTGTCAGGTGAATTTACTGCCTACCTTACTGGACGCATGTGGGACTTGAGCAGCCGGAGTGAATCCAGACGATGCTTGCGACATGACTGATTCAAAAGGCACAGTGCGATTACTACAACAATATTGTTTTTGTAGTATCCATAGGATTACCCGGATTACTAGTCAACAAGACCAACGACACACTTTATTACACGACCTCCAGTCGACTCTTATCAGCAACAACACTAACCCGGAAGTGCAGGAGTGAAGCCGGAAGCACCAAACAAAACAAAATATTGATTCGTTTTATTCTTTGTTTTCTGTATAAATGCTCATTTGATGACAAATTTGATGATGAAAGTGTTTTATTGTAAATTCTACGTCAATACATGGAAATATACCAGATTTAATTCACGAACCGTTTTTAATGAAAGAAACCAACATTATATAACCACAATATAATATATATATATCTCTCTCTCTCTCTCTCTCTCTCTCTCTCTCTCTCTCTCTCTCTCTCTCTCTCTCTCTCTCTCTCTCTCTCTCTTTACTTTACCTAATTTGACTGTATATGTGAACTGTTTTCATTAGATTTAATGTCGACGTTTAATTTCTACAAGTATCAGAGTGAATATTAACAAAATAAAACGTCAGCTCATACGTGTTTATTATTCTTATGAATAAAAGAGAGAACAGAAAAAGAAAATCTCAAATATAACGCGTTCAGACAAACATGTGCAAAAGTATTGATGATTTCATTAACTATTTTACAGCACCTACTAATGTTTCACCCGGAGTAAATACTAACATTGTAGTCTGAACAGAGAAATTAACGAGATTAGATTGGAATTGGACAGATACAGATGTTTGCGAAATGATTTTAGACAACTTCAGAGAAATCATAACTTTATGAGTATTAATCGCTTTTAGTGTTATGTCAATAGCCATTTAATTGCACTGTCTATCGACTGACCGCACAATGAAAAACTAAACCTGTATAAACAACGAACAGCCGAGGGGTTTGATATAAAAGGATTGATTTTATTTACGAAGTGTACGAACTTGTATTTTGACAAACCGTTGCAGAATCATGTGCTACAGCCAATCCAGTAGCAGTATGAGTTGATTGACGGCCAGATCAGCAAATAGAATGGTCCGTTTGTTAAGCAGCGCATTCATCGCTTCGAGCACGGGGCGGGGCTTAGCTCCGCAGTCTTGACACCGCGGCTCCCCCATCAGAAGAGCGGATTGTCAAAGCCGTTAGCCAGCGCTGCTCCAATCTGATGGACAGGGAGGTGGGCACGTTGTCATTCGTCGAGTTTTTAGGTGTTTTGCGAAAAAAGACCGAGAAGATTAGCAATAGGATCGAACGTTAGAGGTCAACGGATGTAAAATATTGTTATTGTAAAGCTCGAGTTGGTCTTTTGGAGAAAAGAGTCATCGGGGTTCAGCGCTAGCGCGAGCAGGCTAACTGACGAGGAAAAGCGCAGCTGCTCTAAAAAGGTAAGAAGGGCCGAATTCTTTTTGACTAACCTCAAATAACCGACGTCTAATTTGAGACCGACAGAGCCAGCTCTCACTTTTAACGCTCATCTGTTGTCTTATCAGGTGCAATATCCCGCGAGGGAAAGTATCAGTTGCAGTTGGTAGTCAAGTTATGTTATGTTGACCTGCATTTGAAGAGATGAGTGGAGTCAGTGGCTGTGTCACAAAACCCAGTGAGCTGCCTACCGAGACCGCGTTACTGGACATCACTGTATGCACAGGCCACTATGAGACTTTTTGTGAGACCGCACTGCGTTTAACCAATCAGAAAGACGTGAGAAGTGTGTCTTTTGGGAAGCCTTTATGAAAGGTTGAGTAAATCTAGTTGCAGAACTGTAGTTTGGTGGAAATATCAGTCAACATACAGAAATCTGCGGTATTAGTTACAGGATGTTACAACCCACCAAAGTCGTGCTCATTGACAACTCTCGACCAAATTAATCTTGAAAGATCTTTTAAATTTGCTTTCTCTTTCATTTCCTTTAGTAGAATTTTTTTATTTTTTATTTAAGTTATTAATCTGCAGACATGGCTTTGTTCAGGGCAGACTACTACCTCTTTTCTCTTTATCTTGTCCATCTAATAAAATCTGTCACTTGAAAGGCTCACTGATGTTTATTGCGTGCCTTATGCAAACATGAGTCATAAATGATGTTAACAACTCCAGTGTCCCAGCCAGCCTCTCAGCATTTGGTGAGAGAGCAGCATGTTCAGCAGCGAGCAGAGAAGGGTTCACACTCCTGATCACAGCTCTGAGAGGAGTGCGAACTCTTCCTGCTTACTGGTGAACATGCTGCTCTGGGTGTCAGTAGTGTGTCTCTTGTAAACAGTAGTGGGATTTTGCATTGGTGCTAAATACTTGGACCTTCTTCTTTCAGTTAATATTCCTAAATCTTGATATATAGATGTAGAAATATACTGCATGAACTGCATATAATGTTATAACGTTTCCTGGGGTGCCTTGCACTTATAATGTTAGTATGATTTTTACATCAAAAATGGTCATAATTTAGAAATTAAAGGTATTTTTCCTACCCTGATTTTAGCCTCTGATTTGAACGCTCTGTTTGAAGGGGCGTGTCTGCTGTGAGACTTCAGTGTAAACGCCCACTGCTGTGATTGGCTGCTGTGAGACTTCAGTGTAAACGCCCACTGCTGTGATTGGCTGCTGTGAGACTTCAGTGTAAACGCCCACTGCTGTGATTGGCTGCTGTGAGACTTCAGTGTAAACGCCCACTGCTGTGATTGGCTGCTGTGAGACTTCAGTGTAAACGCCCACTGCTGTGATTGGCTGCTGTGAGACTTCAGTGTAAAGGCCCACTGCTGTGATTGGCTGCTGTGAGACTTCAGTGTAAACGCCCACTGCTGTGTTTGGTTGCTGTGAGACTTCAGTGTAAACGCCCACTGCTGTGTTTGGTTGCTGTGAGACTTCAGTGTGAACGCCCACTGCTGTGATTGGCTGCTGTGAGTCCCACTGCTGTGATTGGCTGACATCTTTGCATATGAAATAGCTAGTACTACATGTGGAACTCTCTCGAAAACCTTTAGCACGTTTTTACTATTACTGTCACTATTCCAAAAGTGTTGATTATAGCATTATATTTAGATCTATGGCATTATATTCAGATTGTGGCATGAAAGGTTGCAGTGATGAGCATTGCAGCCGATCACAGACATGTTGAGCTCATGATTGCAGTGATCTCATCATTGCAACTTGATTTCTGGACACTAATGAATGCTTTCAGCATAACTAACAGTGCAAACACAATGTAAATAAGAGATTTGTCGATTTATAAACAGACTATTGATAAAAGTGGCTTTGTTACAACAGTCATTGATAAACTCGCGCTGTTGATTGACAGCTCCAGCGATTGTGAAGGGAGCGTTCTTTGATCGATTTCATAATTTAATCACAGTTTAACTAAAACAGATTATTTTCATCCTACTAAGAGAAACAATGTGAAGTTGAGCGTTTAGTCACTGGTTTGATTTACTGACACATAGACAAAGATCATCTGACTGTACATGAATCATTACATATCAGAAATCACTGATCACAGATCAGGCATTAGAATTAACACGGTTACTTATTGTGGCATTACTGTCGAGTCCATACTAAAAATCAGTTTGGAAAGCCTGTGCCGAAATTGCGACCGATTTACCAAAGAATCCACATTGAAATGTATTGAATACAAATAAATAATGCTCAACTGAGACATTCACATTGTTGAAAATAAATAAGCACATTCCTAGCATTAGGATCCTTTGGAAGGGAATGTGTTTTGTAGTCCATCCTGTATTGCTCTTCTGTCCTCTTCATCTCACTAACACACCAGTGGGCGGGGCCAAAGTTGCAATGATGAAGTAGGCGTTGATCTTCTTCTACAAAGGTGGTCTTTCACTTCTCTATGACAGGCTCATTCCACAACGAGCCGTTCTCTGGGCTTGGTTACAATAAAAGCTGTTTTTGGACTAACAAGTTAGTTTCAGTTCTGAAAAGGAAAATCTCAGGATATTCTTATAGTATAATGACCTCTTATATGCCAAAAGCTCAAGGACATTTTTTTTTTCTCAGGTCATGAGAAACTACATATTTCAGATATAGAAAGAAAAAGACTTTTAAATGAAGTTATCGCCATAACAATATTTTATCGTTGATACTAGTAGCAGTGAAATTTCATTATTTTGGATGGCAAAACTGCATATGCTATTGAATTGAAAAAGCTAAGTATTAGTTTAAATATTAATAAATTAAATGTAAACATTGCTTGTTTCAGATTAAGTAATTATAATTCATATAATTATACACCTACCATTTAAAAGTCTGGGATCAGTAAAAACAAATTATACACATTATACTCTTCAGCAAGGATGCATTAAATTTATTAAAAGTAAAGACATTTAAATTATGAAAAATTAAACTTCAGTTTTGACATTACAGGAATCAGTTGAATTTTAAAATAGAAAAAATAGAAAACAGTCACATAAACTTTATTTTTGGCACTCAGACTGTTCTGTGCAGTTGTTTTGATAGAAAAAAACATTTTAACATTTGTAGTTTCAAAATGATTTGTTCTTTTTGCTGTTCATCTTTGAAAGAAAAAGTATCAGCTGTATGAAAAGTGGCAAACATTGAAAATGTGTACAATTTACCAATTTACTGAAACTGAGTATGTCCATATCATATCTGTGGGACTGAACCAAACAGAGCCTTAAAAATATATGGATACCAAAAGAAAATATAACAAGATATTAAGAGATATTTAATACTTAACAGGCACGCAAACACAAGAGGTGCATTTTCCCAGTTTTGAACTGTCACCATCGGCATATAATACAACCAAAGATTGCTAAAGTCAACAGATTATACTAATAGACCTACCAGTCTCTGTATACAAATACAATTTTTACCCTCATGTAATCTGGCTTCAAATCTCAGGTGAGACCCCCCACCCCATCTAAAAAATAGTGGATTGCTCAAATATTCATCCATGACATTTAATATTTTGGGTTTCATCACTTATATTTGTCTTTCTTTAGGAACAATATTAACAAAATTAAACATTTGAGCTGGGGAAGTTTCTTGATTTGATGCAGAATGGCCCAATAATATTTTACAATATTATTGTTTTTACTGTATTCTTGATCATATAAATGCAGCCTAGGTGAGCATAAGAGGGAAAAAAAAAACCTTACTGAACCAGACCCAAACATCTGAACGTGTATATAAAGTAAATTTGACAAAAACAAAGGAATAAGAGCAGTTGTTTTCTATTTTTCTTGTTGTGTAACCCCGCAAAGCCAAAAGCACAGATCTGATATATCCGACAATATATGAACAATATATTGCTCTTATGAAACGGACCCTCCGGTACGGATATGGTTTCAATTTTCCATTTCCACTGCGGGGCTGATAACGGCCGCTCTTTGGAATGTAACACAGATGTGTTAGCTGTTGCCTTGCGGTTTGTAATCTTGCCATGCCGTACCAGGCTCAAGTGGAAACATAACGGGAACCCTTTCTTAAAACTATTTGGCCCGACAGTGGAAAAGCGGGTAATATTTGAAGAACTCTTTCCTATTAATTTTTTCACAAGCATCCTAGTGACTGTACTGCGCTGTTTGCATTGATAACCTAGTACATTGCCTTGTTTAAGATGTGTTCTCAGTAATTGCCTCTTCACTGGAACTAATGCCCCTTGCTTATTAGTTCCACATAAATGAAAGAGATATACAGTGCAATGTAGTTGTAATCCCATGGGATCATTTTGTCATTTAGGACTCCTCCATCCTAATTTAAATTTCAGCGTGCCTGAGGTGGCAGTGTTTTTACGCCCTCATGAACACCCTCTTTTGTATAATACATTATTAAGGGCATGATCACAACAGCTGCAATTAGAAGACATGATATAGGCCTCAGCCAGTTTACATTGCAGCCATGTTTGCATGACATGTGAAACATATTTTTTCTTGTGAGAACCTTGTTGCTTACTTTTGTCATGAAAGAATGAAACAAGAAACCAAAACAGCGAGGGCTTTTCATTTGGAGTCTGTTGTCTGGTGCAGTATAAAGGGTCTTGTAGGAGTGGGGCCGGACAGTCTGGTGTAGGTGGCAAATTAATGCACGTGGGCATTTTGGAACTCGGGCCTTACAGAGCTAGTTTTTTACCACAAATAAAAGGGGCATTTTAAAGGCCCAACTTTTTTCCCAGAAGAAATGAAATTAATCAGACATCGTTTTGCCCCTGGCCACTTGTGCCCTTCAGGAATGTTACACAATTGCGTTTGCTAAGTGAACTGACACAGAGTCTTGTATTCGGCAGGCCAGCAAACGATGACAGTCATGACCATATTTTCCATACGCCTACTGTGCTTAGCGCTTGCTGTTGTGACACCGCAGATCTGCTGTCAGCTGTCCCGCTGGGATTGGCAAGAAAATTGACACAGCATTCTTCTAGAAGATAAAAGACTGTTATAGTACGGACAAATGACGTGACCGGTTATATTTGTAGAAATGGGATCTGTTAGGAACAAATTCATAGATGGATAAGCTGGGTAGATTGAAAGCTGTGTTTTGCACATGTACTTTACCATGTGATTTATCTGTTCAGTTGGACAAAACAAAATCTGCATAAATCGGTCATAAAGTTTATCAACTGGCCTGGCGCATCGGTCCACCTTGTGCTGTGTATGCTGAAGTTTGTATGGGGTGCTGGTGTGAAGTACTGCAGTAGGGGAAACTCTATCAGCACACATAGGGAACAGAGTGCATTATTAATGCCCATGCTGCCTGTTCTGTCCGACCCTGACCAGTCATTTCCCCCTCTGCCCAACTCCCAAATGAGTGCCATTCCCCCCCTCCACCATAATTCATCCCTGTGGCTCGTGTTCTGATCTCATGCATGCTTGCATGATCTCTGCCGTCTGGTTCTTTCTCCATAGTTAAGACAAGGGCAAGGGATTACTCTTACTAATATCAGCATATGAGAGAGAGAGAGAGATTTACAGAGGACAGATAAAAGCAGGCTGAACTGTTTCTCTCCCTAATGCAGTCAGCTACTGCCAACCTATAATCTGTCTGTCAGTCGACATGATTTTTGTCTTTGTTTTGTTAATCATAAAAAGACCTTGCACAACACTCTGGGTGAAAGCAAAGCCATAGTCTAACGGAGAGAAACTAAAAGTGTAATCTTGTGTCAGGGTCGAAGGTCAGAGCGATGACCTAGTTGGCCAGTTTATTTTCTTCAACCAGCTTGGCTTTAGCAGCATAGCATTTTGTTTGCTTATGTGCATCTGAACGTTGGTCTATAAAGGTTTCTTATCAGCTCTTGCGGGAAGGATGATTTTAATGTTTCTCTGAAGCTCATTTGCATTGTCATTCAAGGTGCTTTGTAGAAGAAAATGACTGATGTTGTAATTTATGAGCTTGTTTTTATCTCTTACAGATGTCTATTATTCATGAATTGGGTGCAGTTTGGGAATAGGATCTTAACTTCCTTAACTGGGGTAAACCCCAGAATCCTATGGGTGACGTCACGAACACTACGTCCATATTTTTTTTACAGTCTATGGGTGTGACGAGACACTTCACGAAAATGAGACAAGACGAGATTTTTGCACAGTATTTTGAAGAAATCCTCAATGACAAAATTCATGACTGGAAAAGTAGCCTGCAGGTGCATTTTGAAATGTTTTAACTAGAGGTCGACCGAAATATCGGGCCGATATTTGTCATTTTTTTTAATATATCGGCATCAGCCGATATCCGTGTTTAGTAATGCCGATTTAAAGTCAGGCACGTCCGCAGGCAGCCCTGTGTTATTGGTGTGGTGGAACTGGCATAATGCTACAATGCTTGCAGTTAACTTTAAGAACTGTATTCAAACTATCAGCTGCTTGCTTGCTAACATATTAGCCCCAATGTTATAAGTTCTGTTTTATTTTTCCTGTGTCGGAGTCGGAGAATTTCACTCTGTGCGTGGGGCGGAGAAAGCAGCAGCTCTCACAAACACTGCAGTGGCATTGAGGGTTACGTTACTCTGCCCCGCTCACAGACAGCACTGACTGTGTTCGGAGACACAGAGCTGTCCTCACTCCTGGAGCAGCCCAGAACAGTGTATGACAGGCTAGCCTTGTTTATACTCGACGCATCCGCATGAGCGAGGGTGTGCGCGGCAAAAATGATGTCAACGCAGAGTGGGCGGTCGTGTGCGTTGTGCGCAGTGATCGGAGGTGCGCGTACAGTCAGCGGAGGCTCACGGAAATTATAAACAAGGCTGAAAAAAGCAAGCAAAAGCACTCTCAGTTGATACTGTAATAATATACTGGCGAAACAGATTTGCACACTCTGGAGAGTGCCATCTATTTACAACGTGTGTTTGCAGCGGTGAGTAATGTAGCCAGATCTCTTGAACGTGATACAAGTTTTTATTCAGTGCTGAGTTAATGCAGGCTTGTGAAATTTCGAGGCTATACAGTCTATACAATCCTTTGAATTAAATTGATTTTCATGCTGCTAAAAGGACCGATGGCCAACTGCATGCTGCAAAGTTTCGGAAATGACATCTAAATACACTCACCTAAAGGATTATTAGGAACACCTGTTCAATTTCTCATTAATGCAATTATCTAATCAACCAATCAAATGGCAGTTGCTTCAATGCATTTAGGGGTGTGGTCCTGGTCAAGACAATCTCCTGAACTCCAAACTGAATGTCAGAATGGGAAAGAAAGGTGATTTTAAGCAATTTTGAGCGTGGCATGGTTGTTGGTGCCAGATGGGCCGGTCTGAGTATTTCACAATCTGCTCAGTTACTGGGATTTTCACACACAACCATTTCTAGGGTTTACAAAGAATGGTATGAAAAGGGAAAAACTGCCAGTATGCGGCAGTCCTGTGGGTAAAAATGTCTTGTTGATGCTAGAGTTCAGAGGAGAATGGGCCGACCGATTCAAGCTGATAGAAGAGGTATGCAGCAAAGCATTTGTGAAGCCACAACACGCACAACCTTGAGGCGGATGGGCTACAACAGCAGAAGACCCCACCGGGTACCACTCATCTCCACTACAAATAGGAAAAAGACAAACAATTTGCACGAGCTCACCAAAATTGGACAGTTGAAGACTGGAAAAATGTTGCCTGGTCTGATGAGTCTCGATTTCTGTTGAGACATTCAGATGGTAGAGTCAGAATTTGGCGTAAACAGAATGAGAACATGGATCCATCATGCCTTGTTACCACTGTGCAGGCTGGTGGTGGTGGTGTAATGGTGTGGGGGATGTTTTCTTGGCACACTTTAGGCCCCTTTAAATGCTTTAAATGCCACGGCCTACCTGAGCATTGTTTCTGACCATGTCCATCCCTTTATGACCACCATGTACCCATTCTCTGATGGCTACTTCCAGCAGGATAATGCACCATGTCACAAAGCTTGAATCATTTGAAATTGGTTTCTTGAACATGACAATGAGTTCACTGTACTAAAATGGCCCCCACAGTCACCAGATCTAAACCCAATAGAGCATCTTTGGGATGTGGTGGAACGGGAGCTTCGTGCCCTGGATGTGCATCCCACAAATCTCCATCAACTGCAAGATGCTATCCTATCAATATGGGCCAACATTTCTAAAGAATGCTTTCAGCACCTTGTTGAATCAATGCCACGTAGAATTAAGGCAGTTCTGAAGGTGAAAGGGGGTCAAACACAGTATTAGTATGGGGTTCCTAATAATCCTTTAGGTGAGTGTATAAATGCTGGATTCACTCTGCATGAGACAGAAATATCCTCCTGAGACCCACAATAGACTTTTTGCCTCTGTAGAGGACATTATATTTTAGTGAATTTCTCTGACAACATACACCGTTTTGTCTGGATATTCTTATGAAAATATTCCTTTTTATTACTCCCATTATTGCACGTCTTTTTACATTACATATTGTCCTAAAAACACATTACTATGCAAATTAGTGTATAGATGCATTTCATAGAATGGGAATGGCATTTATGGCCATGTTTATCAACTTGGTCAGTATATTGATTTGTTTGGTTAACTTTGGATAAATATTTTATTTTAATACTGTGCAGTTCACAAAATTAAGATTCGAGAGATAGTTCAAGTCAGTGTTCAATAAATGAAGTTAAGTTTAGAAATTTTGTGCATCCACTTATTATTAGTGTGATATTTTAGCATGCAAATTTAAGATCTCAGCCCTAAAAAGTCAGTATTTTGGTTCTTGCATGAGGTTGCATGCTGTCAATCGATTAGATTAATCACACTTATTGTGAAATTTAAGAATATACCATTTGTCTTGTTTAACATTAATTTTGTCATAATTTGCTATATCCAGCAAAGTAAACAGTCACTATTTTCTGCAAGCTTCAAGGACCCTTGGAGACTCCAAAAGTACACCAAATAACCACCTGATATAAGGAGTCCATATAGTTATATTGTATAATACATTTATGCACATCAAAGCACCCATGGAAAAAAAATATCACAGGAAAAAAAACTTTAGAGAATTCAGTGTATGTGTACAGAGCAACAACAAATAGCTTGTTTTCATTTTAGACGAGTCAAGCTGCGATACCGAACAGGAGCACATGGAGACGCCAGAAAATCCTAAATCAACAGTTTAGACCTGACTGCACACCTGCGATTACTAAACACAGCAACGTACATTGTAACGAGTGTGTGTGGAAACAACGCAAATGCACCGAAATGTGTCTGTGCATAAATGCAGCGCGTGATCAGTGATCGAGAGCGCATATACACGGTTTATTGTTTATGTATCAATATAACAGACTCTCACACGCTTACTGTACGACTCCTGGAATTAATAATTCACTAAATGGTCTCTGTTCTCTCTGATATCTGATGTAATCAGCCTGGCCTTCTTTACATTAGCGTTGCTTTGGACTGATTGTTTGAATGAATTTGATTACTGGATCACTGAAAACTTTCCCAGAGTTTAACGGCTGGTCTGATCACAAACAGAAAAGCTTTAACTTATCCTATTTAGTCATGAAATAAAAAATAATCACTGTCAGGACAGATCATAAAACAAAGTGCTTAGAACAATTTTATGTTTAAAAATCTGTAAATCTTGTTTATGTTTTGTTAGTTCTAATGAAAGGATTCATGAGCATGCAGCACTCGAGCTAAACAAAAGCTCCGCTGTTTTGACCGGTGTTGAGGGGATTCTGACTAACTTAAACACATCTGATTGGCCATTGCGTCTATGCGCTCAACATGTATGTCTGTGATTTCACTGCAAAGCCTAAGACCTAGCATTGCAAAAACATCTTCACAGAGTGCTTGCACAAACACTATGCTGGGTATCGACACCAATTTCACGATTCAATCGGATTTAATTTATTTTGGATATATCAGATACAGTACATGGCAAATTTTCTCAAGCAAAAACATTTCTCAGCTAATGCTGTAAACTATACAGGAGTCAGTTGGTACTACTGTAATACTGAAGGTTAAAATTAATTGATTTTTATACAAACACTTAAATTACAAGGAAGTTTTTATGATAAAACTTAAGTTTTTTGAAATATGAACATTTATAAATGGTTGCTGTCATAACTTGATGGATTTTTTTTTTTTTCAAAAATATAATGAATATGTAATAAAGTGCATGCAAAAAGTGCAAAATGCTCCTCTCAAGAGTAAATTTTTCTTGCCGACTAACAAGTTTATGGTCATTGAATGACTAATTAGCCTGGTTAAAACCAGACCATTCTCAGTAGTAACTGAGTTATGGTCTGGCAAAGCTTCATAGACAAATCATTTCCATAGGGGCGTCACCAACGGACATTGCTCAAATGCCTCTGGGCGCAATTGGATAGACCTAAGACCAATCAGAGCGATGGAGGAGATGACGTATGCAGAGCGACGGAGAAACATCTGAGACTCTGACAGCAATTTTCTGTTTTTAACGAAAGGGAAAAGTTTAAATCGCTTAAAACAGACGTGATAGCCAATTTGAACGAGTGATGTTCCACGGCGGCATCCATCTTTGTAATGTACAAAATCTGCTTCACCGTCGCTGCGCTGTCGTCATCGTGTAAAGCCCGCCCCAACGTTTCTGATTGGTGCCGCGATTTCAAGGGATTAGAAATGGGCTTGAATGGGCTCTTTGCCAGACTAACTTGCAGAGCAAATCTAAATTTGCCGGTTTTCCCAGGCTAATGATTAATGGCTTGGTCTTTCCATGGTTGAAACACAGATTGAGTTGATTACATGAGGCATGATACGGATTCCAGTATGTTGTACTGTGTCTTATACCTTCTGATGTTTATTCGTGCTGTAACTAGTGAAGCGGAAAAGATAAGTTCACACTGCTTCACCTAATCTGAGGCGGCCACAGTGATCTGTCACGCCACATTAAAGAGCACCAAAATGGTATTTATTGTTTGAATTTTGTAATAAAATGGACAGAATTTGAAATCTGTGACTTTTTCATTTCTAAAGTAACAGATTATAATCAAATTATCTAATTATCAAAATGACAAAGATTAATTTTGGCAGCTGCCAAAATATTTTAAATGCAGGAAAAACCCTGGTGCATATTTAATATATACAGTGAAGTCTATGCAGTGTTTTATTTTTGCATTTGATTTTCAATTTCTTACTTGAATGCTTAGGCTACTGTTAAACAGACATAGCTGAAAAAAATTCATTTGCATCTTGTTTTGTATTTGTCCTATTATTTATCATTTGCATCTTTGTTTTTTTTTTTTAATAACACAGATAAAATAATGAAATAAAATCAAGTGAAATGGCCTGTCATTCTTATTTTTTTTATTTAATTTTTAAGGCTAAATTATAAATGGGGCTTACATTTTGTCTGTACTGCTCGGTGACTTGCTAAATATTTTTAAAAACCAACATGATAAATAAGATTGTGGATTGTGATCCTCCTGTCTGAGAAAAAAAAAATATCGTCCCTAGTTGTGTCTTTCTATTGTTCTGTGGAAAAAATTAAATGTGCCCACTATTCACTGCATATCTATGAATATCTTAATCAACACTTCCTGATCTGTCACCTCTTTGGAAACCGATAGACCTGTTTTTATTTGTCAGACTCTGCTCTTCCCCATTCTTGTGCGTGTATGCACGGGAGTTTGACAGAAAGATTTCCCCTCTAGGCAATGATCTGCTGTCCAGATCAGTCAGCTGGACTCTTGTCATTGCACCACATGCAGTCATCAGTGAAATTTACATGCCCCTATCTCAACTCGGATCCTAACAATTAACCACACTGTTTTTGCTATACTTAGGATTTTTATATATGTAAATATAAATATATTGATTATTGATCGTCTCTCAAAAAGTCACTTTAGAGTCCTGGAGTCACTTTAAAAATACAGTTAAGTTCAAGGTGTGCATCGGCAATCTTCCATATACATAACATTATAATGAGAACACTATTGTAATAGAAAAACTCTTTAATAATAAAAATAATGTAAATTCTTTGTGCTTTAGTTTCCCGTGTTTCAGCGTTATTGTTACGGGAAAAGCGCATCCATAACGGGAGTTACACATTCAGACAAGCACGGTCAAGTTCATGTGTGCATTTTGTGCAGATGTAAGTTGTAATATTACTTTTATGTTGTATCTGTTTAATCTCGTATGGGATGCATGTGGTTGAGTTTATTAACCCGCTTGGAATGTCCTTCAGTTCATTTACTCCAATGTCTGACATTATTGACTATGATTGGGTTATTTGAGAGTCATGTTTCTTTTCCAAAAACATTGATGATATATAGCAGTTTTTTTTCTCATCATATTTTTTTTTTCAACAGTGGGCCTGTGTTTTCATTTAAATATTTTTTCTCCATGGCTTCGAAAACGTGCAGGGATGTCTAAAATCATTTAATAAAGATGCAAATACAGTTAAGTGCAAGGTGTGCAGCGCCAATCTGCCATATAGCCTACGTAACATTATAATGAGAACACTACAGAATGTTGAGAGTGCTTTGTGCTCTGGTTCCCTGTGTTTCAGCGCGTTGTTACAGGAAGAGCACATCTACAACAGGAGTTTTCTGCTTTCTGGCTTGCACATAATGTTCAAGTTCACTTGCATTTGCTTCCTTTTGTGCAGCTACAAGCTGTATGTTACATGTTTCTAATGAATCTCAAATAGAACAAGCTTCAGTTTACTGGTGTTCATTCACTCTTCAGCTTCACCTCATGCAGCTGCTCCTTTTAGATTAAAACATTGATGCATTATTGATCATGTAGCAGTGTTATTTTTCTAGTCATATTTTCATATTTTGTAGGGCTGTCATGATTCCTCAATTAAATTCGAGTACTCGATTTGAAAAAAAATTCTCAATTTTTAATTTACCTGTGTCGTTTAAACACAAAAATAGCTGAAGTGGCACATTCCACGGACGAGAATCCATGAACCGCATTATTAGACCGTTTTCTAAAGCTGCACAATATAAAACATTTAAAATACTATAGCATAGTGCTATTGTGAATTCACAAAAGCTGCAATTCAGTTAAATAAATATATGCGCTGCAGATTTAATATTTATGCACTTTATTTATTTGCATGCGTGTAGGTTATGTGTGTCTCAGAGCAGCTCCGTTCACAGTAAATGCCGCTACTCGCAAAGGGCCTCATTCATGAAACCTTCGTAAATATATGAGCAAATTCTGAGTAATTTGCGCGTAAAATGGACCTTTACGAAAACTCTCCTCCAGATTCATAAACGCTTTGTATACCAGATTTGGTAGTTAAACGTGTGTGTGTATATTAATGAATTCCGAACATTAGTAAATAGGACATGTGTGCACACTCATTCATAATTAGCATAATCCCCGCCCCCTGAGTTGCAACTGCAAATGACGTGTCCAGGAACGCTGTGGAATCTTCTGGAATTCTTTCTCAGGTTTGGCGCCAGTATTTTGCATAAATTGACCATACGCCTAGCAATAAATATTCAATTATCGTGTGTCCACCAAAGAATTTTTAGCCAGCTAAAAGACGCCTGGTACTCTTCTGAAAATGGCCAGCTGGTGGCGCTTGAAAGCGCTGTGCAAGGGCAGCGTTTTTCCAGCTGAGATACTTTCATTACTGCCATGGATACAGAATATCCATGGCAGTAATGTGTTACTGGTATCTCATTTTGAAGAATATTGCTGAATACAAAAAATGCAGAAGAAAGCAATATTAACTTCTCCATTATTGTTGTTCAGTCGTTGTACAAGTGGGATGATTGGTCGTGTAGGATTGTGTAGTTTTTGTCCCGCCCCTCCCCACTGTAATTGGACAGTAATTGGACGGATGTTGAAAAAAAAAAAACGGGCAAATCAACTCTTGAAATATTATTATGGTACATAGTGCATCAAAATGCAATGTCATCAGTTTGCCTGAATTAGAACATAGAACGTTCAAATGTTTTACACACCATTTGCACGTGGTAGGGAGCAGGTGTACATTTCTTTCGTACCAACTAACGTTTTGAAAATACGAAAATTTTCATGAATCCGAAAATTTATGTCAGAGCGGCTTTACGAACGATTTACACACATTCGTTCTGCTCGTGTTTCATGAATGAGGCCCAATCTGTTTGTTTTTTTCCCCACACAAATCATTTATTTGACTTTATTTATTCAGAATACATCAATATGTTTCTAAATATGCAAACCGTTCATCGCCATTTCAAAATAAAAGTTTAAACCCTTCCTCTGAGTTTGCATGTTTTGATGTCCACATATTCTTGTTCCCTACTACCCAACAGCTACGTTTCCATCCAAAGTTGCAAATTTAACTTGAGAGCAAACTGGGAATATTGCATAAAACATTTGTGAATAGAGCAGCGTTTCCGTCCAATGATTTGAAGAGAACAAGATCTAAGGCTGGGCGGTATATTGAGTTTGTACAATATATCGATATATTTTTAAGTATCGATATGGAATGAGACAATACCATTTTATATCGATATACTGTAGTTTGATAGTGGATAGTGGAGGATGCAGTTGCTGCAGGGAAAGTGCACTCTAAAAAATGCTGGGTTAAAAACAACCCAAGTGGACTAAAAATGGACTAACCCAGCGGTTGGGTTAAATGTTTGCTTAAAACAACCCAATCGCTGGGTTAGTCCATTTTTAGTCCACTTGGGTTGTTTTTAACCCAGCATTTTTTTTAGAGTGTGCATCATCCATTTGTCCTAAGCATGACACATGCTTATAATATTAAGGGATTCAAAATAATTGGTAAACTGTAGTTAACCCGTATAACTACATATGACCACCAGTTCTTGAGCCAGTGATGCTCTGACAGATACTTGTGCTGACTGACAGATAAATACTAGCGCTGTTTAATGCGTTTGAGATGTGGTGCTTTCATCAGTGCATATATTGCATTTCACAGGTATATTCTCCATCTGTAAATGTTAGAAAGTCATGCAGATATGTCCATTTTGCTGTCAGGAGAGGACGAGCATCATTATTTTTAGATTCTAATGTTACAGTGTTATGATTTTAACCCCCTTTTGCACATAATCTATTGCATGGCCTACATTACATTCACTATATTTGTTTTCATAGCCTTCAATATGTGAACATTGTTTGTAGGACATCATTATGCCATATGTAGGACGACATATTATTTTTTTTTTTTTAAATAAATAGATTTTTTTATTTATTTATCCAAAATATATATAGAAATAAATATCATATATTGCCATTTAACCAAAAAAATACGTTTGGTATGATTTTTTTTTTTTTGGCCATATTGCCCAGCCCTAACAAAATCTTCACTTCCCGATAAACTGATGCGAAATATCACTAAGAAAAAATGGAGAAGCCACTGTATATAAAAATGTCCGTATATAATAAATAACTTGTCTCTCAGAGAGTGTAGACGAAACACAATAAACGCATTTCGGAGGCAGATGCTTGCTGTTTGGGAACGTCATGTAAGACAATTCTGGAAAGTAATTATACCGAACCACTTTGACGACAGACTTTGCTCAGGCTTTTCAAAACAACCAAAACAGCGTTTCAGATGCTGTGCAATGATATCGGTCCGCTGGTTAGTCCAGTTATGCTGTCCCATCGCGTCACATGACTTTCTGATGCGCATCGAGATGTTTATTTGGTAAATGTGTTTCCATCGTGGTTTATGCACGTTTTTTTTTTATTTTATTTTTTTATACGATATCCCAAAATGTGCATAAAAATAGGTGGATGGAAACATAGCTACTGTGACCTGGAAGAGAGCCACAAGGATTAGATTGGCATTTGACACAAGGAAATAAAAGCACCACCTTCCAAACTGGTGTATTGTGGTTATGTGTATGTCTAGTAGTCAAAAAGTGAGGATGAATACACTTGTTTTTATGTGTTCCTACACTCTTGTTCTGTGCTGCGTGTGTTCTTTTCTTCAAGTTAACTCTGCTCTGGACACTCGGCCTTTCCTCTGTTACCGCTTGGCTTCAAGCTCTGGCCCTTGGCCTTGCCAAAGAAAACAAGCCCCTCCTTGTCCTGGGAAAGTAGCTCTTTGTGTCGGTGTTCTGTTGGGGTTGTTATCACTCATAAAAAGTGTTATCATTCATAAATAAAAAGAAAGAAAATTGTATGTAAATGTAAGTAAGAGACACGACTGCTAGTGTGAAACTATTTTGGGATCTCAGACGAGAAGCATTTTTGTGTGTGTGTGTGTGTGTGTGTATAAGGTGTGAATTGTTTTTTAAGATTGGTGAGTGTCTAGTTCTTTTTTTTTTTTTGTGGCTGTTTGGGTGTAACAGGAAGTTAGATGAACTATTCATATCTTTCATGTGGCCTAAGAAAGGGAACATTGGTTGTGAATGTGTGTATGTGTCGTTGTACTCTGCTGACAGTTTCTGCTGCAGCCTGCTTTCTCTGATCATCTGCTTCAGGAAGTTCTCTAATATAAAGGAGTATTTGATTATCCAGATAAAACTAAGTGGAAAAAGTTATGGCATCTTTTAGTGATTCACAATTTCAAGTTGATCTGTGATCCGTACGGACCCCCTCCCACAGTTAGGCATGCATGTGACTTGCGGATTAATTGCAAAGTTTAACCATCATAGAGTGAAAGTTTATAATTTGTTGCGATGCGATGTTGTCTAATCTACACTGGATGTGGCACGGCGTGACACGCATATCCTTGACAGTAAACTAGTACCTCATTCTATTTATGGAGCACTCCAAGCACTCACGATACTTGTCACAGGAAGGACAAATGGATTTGCAATGGTCACTTTGTTACGTACAGTGTTAGACAGCTTCTAGCTGTTGTGGTACGGCGCGATGCGACCCATCAGTTGTCGTTTCCGGTGTAGACACTGTATAAGTCCTTGTTAATTTAAACACTCACGCACAAGAACATGTGAAAGAGAACTCAATACTTGCTTGAGGTTTTCTGTGTGCACAGAGAGCCGCAGTTCAGATAGCACACAAACACCAAACTTGAGTTATTTCATGTGTCCTTGGGCTTGAACAGACACATACCCATAAAATGATCTCAAAATACCTTTCATGGCAAGTATTATCATTAGGGATGCTCAGATCAGGATTTTTGCAGCCGGTACCAACTACTGATTTCTTGTCATCATAATTGGCCGATACCAATTCCGATCAGTCCAGCTTTTTATTTGTGATATGTAATGATTTGTCAATGACTGTCAATGACTTCATGTGATTTCAAGTGGCATACTTAATGATTTCAAGTGGTAATGCCTTATAACAAAAATAGATATGATCTATTAGTACATGGTCTTGTTTGATAGAAAACCTTTCAAATTTAATTTCTTATGAAAATCCCCCGAAAAGAGATGCAATTTATTGATTGATTTTGTTATAATTCACGCTTGACATGATGACTTTTAGAAAGTATATATGACAGGTCATTGGACTTATTTACATCATTTGGAAACATGGCCTTTTTATCATAAGTCCAAAAACCCCTCCAAACAAGTGAGTGTTTTATTTACAAGTAATGAGATCCTGATTGATGAGTGGCGATCTTCCAGTGGTTTTTCAGCTGTGTGGCGCACGATAAATCAAGTTCTGTCAAATATGAGTGATCAATCCAGTAAAACTGATTGGTCTTGACACATCGTTCCTACCCACCATACCAGAGATCCAGTTTCCATTGGATGAACTTTCAAATGAGGTTGGAAAACACTGTGTCATGATCGCGATGCGATTGGATCCCGGAAGTCCTATAGCTTTAGCCAAGAAGCATGTCATGTCACTCCGTCAGGAGATCTACGCATCATGTTACGTTATGTGTGGGCTCATTTAAATCGAGACAGCCTGCTCTAAATTAAGATGTGTGGGGTTATTTTCTTAGTTTTTTTGTGCGATTTCAAATTACAAAGTTACAAAGCAGAATGTGGCGCAAAAGCCTTATCTGTATACTGTTTACAAGTGTGTCTGTGGTAAATTTTACAGTTTTACCATCAGTTTGCGATTGGTTTGTGAGATCGTACAAATTTAGTGACTGGATGTGATCATCGGCATGTATATGTGTGAGTGTGTCCGCAGATTCTCCACCAGATAGTTTCACTAACACATAATGAGCTTTAAAAGACAGACAGAGAGAAAGCACAAGTTGTTTCTCTTGGGTTTGCTGTGTGGTCCGTGTTTGGCTCTTCTGATGCGCCGTGTAAATACTCACATTTATCCACCCCTGTGATTGAGCCGCGGTGTCATTGAGCGCAGCAAGAGCCCTGAGTAGTAATTATAGCTAATGAGACACAGGTAGTCTGCCTAGCACTTAACACTCCTATAAATAAGTATTTGGCAGCCCATGTGGCTTTTGTTTTAGCTGTGGCAGTGGACCTTTCTGTGCTTGTGTGTAGGGGATAGTGTGCAAGCGAGTTTACGTAACTCCTGCATGGACGAATGGATGAATGACTGCGTGGAGGGAGGGATGGCGGAAGATAATCTGTAGCTTACCACCTAGGAAGAGTCCTGCAATCCTGGCTCCATTTCAGTCAGATGCCGCCAGACCTGCTTTGGGTGGCCCATCGCCCTCAAGCACACATTTTATATGTTTGACAGGAAAAGACAGGAATGCAACTTCCATTTTCATGTCTAAGATTGCTGTACTGTAAGTGTAGTACAAACCCATTTGTTCAAATGTCAACATGGACATATTTCTGATCCCTTTATGCTGGTTGAATATTTTTCCTGCTCATTTGCTGCCTAATAAACCCATGCAACATTTTTTTTTTTTTCTCTCCTCAGATTGACGTGACCCGACCTTGCTGCCCCACCACTCAGTTTGACACAACCCTCCCTCCCTAAGCTCTATGGCCCTCGGGTATGTCTGCCACACCTTTTCTTCTGGTTTTGTGTCTGCTGACTGTATATTTTGTGTACTCGGGCTGCTATTAACCTTGCCTTTCACAATAATTCAAAGACTATAAATAATATTAAACCTGAATCCATTTCAAAATCTCATAACTTGACAAAGTACATGATTCAATAGCAGCGTTTGAAACCGGATATGCGGATGGTTAAACATGCTGGGAATTTTGCGGACGGTGGAGCAGAATCATGTTGACTAAAGTCAAAATTGCAGTGTTTCTATTACATCATACTGCTTTATGGATTGCTTCATCGAAAAACACAATCCTCTTGAGTCTGTGCAGATAGTCTCGCTATTAGTCTGCTCTATTAAGAGCAGGAAAAAAATTCCTTTGGGAAGTCTGAATAATCAAAGAACGGTAGCCACAGAGCATGGTCATCATTAGTCAAATGTGAGTCACTGGCTCGAGAACTGGTGGTCATAGCCTGGAGGTTGAGGTTTGGGTTCCGTGACATAAAGGTCTGCAGGTTTGACTCCAGGTAGTGACAACCCATGGGCTGGAGTTAATAGACCTTATTCACAGCACCACCATCTTTGATTTTTAATGGGAATGCGAGGCTGTGAGGGATAGACATAAGCTGCGTCCAAAATCGCGTACTGTCCTGAGTAGGTACTACATTTGAATTTGAACTTACTTTGTTACCGTTAAAAAGTACATTCTGTATAGTATAAATGCATGTAATATTTCATCCACCATGTTGTCATTATCATGTGACCTACCAGCGTCAGTTGCGTAATACAACGAACATGCAAAGCTACTTGCAACGCGCCATCACCCTGATCTTAGTTTACTTAAAATGTTCAATTTAATTTACAGACTGAAAACATTTTTGTGCTGTTTTCTAACAGTTTAAACTTGAATAAAGAGAGAACCTGTACTTAACCTTTTCACGGGTAGTTTGACAGATATCGTGATGTATCATTGTAGGATTGTCTATCAATATATTCATTATCGCAGAATTGCTGTATTGTGATATTATCGGTATCGTGAACCATGTATCGTATCGTGAGGTACCCGGTGATTCCCACCTGTACTCTTCAGTGGGTTATTTAATGTGAGCTGTGGAGGGTTATAAGTGGTCTAGGAGCTATATTCAAGCTTTTTACAGTGGATGCCACTGAAAACATGGCAAGTCTGTCCCTCACAGCCTCGCTTTCATCCCTGTTCAGATGCGCTGCTCTGAATAAGGTCTATAAGATCCCTCCTCAGCATTTTATCATTGAGCGCTTCTGTAAGGCCAGGGAACTGTCTATACAGTCAGGGGAATGCAAGTTTTGATAAATGGTCACGTAACCAGTCAAAAGCCTGTTCATACCGAGATGAGAGGTTTCTGCGAAAATGACTGCGATAACATTTTAATTATAATGAACAGCTGTAATCGGCTTAGACCATCACAAACTTTCGCATACTGTCAGTGCAACATAATTTAAAGGATCTCCATTACATCGCACTGGGAAGAAATCTGGACAGCCAATAAGATTTGCTCTTTTGGTCACCTGTCCAGAATTCTGCTGTTACATAAAACTACGACTCAGTGGTGCTTATGATCAGACTATTTTTGCTAAGAAACAGTGAATAGCAGAGAAAGAATCTGGAACCGGCTCTCTTGTCTCTGTGCTTGGTTAGATAAACACCATAGCGAATACAAGAATTCAAGCGGCTGTTTGAAAAACGTGTAAAAACTGTTTGACTGTTTCATTCTTCTCTGTGACAAGTGAGTGTCAGAAACAGAAAGTTTCACAGCACTTTGTGTACTGGTGTAACGGGTATTTTCATTTTGAATCAGAGAGTGTATTTGCATTTTTATTCAGCTGGTCTTCCGTTTCTTTATGCATTGATCTGAACAGACACATTCATAAATCAGACCAAACGTGCTGACTATTCATGTTAGTGTGTGAACAGGACTTTTTGTAATGTTAAGTTGAAATGTATAATTGCAAACGGAATTGCAAAAAATAATTTTAAGTAGGGCTGGGTATTGACACACGCTTCACGATTCGATTTCCATTCACAAGCGTGCGATTAGATTTGATTCCGATTCGATATCGATTATTTTGGATATATATCAGGTACAGTACATGGGAAATATTCCCAAGGACAAAAAATTAGGGATGTATCGGCCGATTTTTGATCAATTTACAACCATCGGCTATAGCATGAAAAAGGTTGATATAAGAAACCGATGGTTTATTAATGAACTGCGTGAAGGCACTGTATAATGTCTGCTGCATAATCCAAGATTATAATGTAATATTCCTGCTGCGCTGCTTTCTGCGGTTTAATGTTCATGAAACAACAAAAGACCATTTATTTTGCGTACTACTCTTGACTAAATTAACTTTCATGAGGATTAATTTCCGCGATGCGGACAATGCAGACGGAATCCAGTCATAAAAACGGAATTTACTGCATAGTGGAATGCCACGGGATTTGCCAAAGTTTTGATGAATGAATAAAACTTAGGTCAGTAAACTTAAATCAAATAAATAAATAATAAATAAATAAATAAATAAATAAATATATATATATATATATATATATATATATATATATATATATATATATATATATATATATATATATATATATATATATATATATATATATATATATATATATATATATATATATATATATATATACATATATACATACACACACACACACACACATACACACACACACTAGTGTCTGTGAATATTAAGTCGTAAAAAGACTTTAAATATTAATCCTGCATGTTTCTGGATCCTGTCTCTGTGTGAATTGCGCAGATGCATGGTTTCATTTACCTTACACACACACACACAGAAACTCGCTGTGTTTTTCAGCCTCTGCCGCCTCAATATGAGGACATGAATGCATCGTTTTACCGTTTCATTCGACAAAATCTATCGTCATATCATAAACACACACACAGGAACGTCAAGGTCTTAACGGCAACCCGTCAAAATAAAAGTTCAGTTAAACCTACTTAATAAGCACTGTTTATTTCATATGTATCTTGTTCTGTTGTATTTATGTTGGTCTGCTGAATGTTAAATGGATCCAGTCGAATTATTTGATAATGCAGCAATAAACTAGCTAGTAGGCTATAAGTTAATGTATGGTTTTTTTTCTTGCTTTGCTGATTTAAAACATGATCAAAACACACTATTTTAATGACAAAATTTCAAATAAGAGGACAAGTGACAAATATCGGTATCGGCATCGGCCAATAATTGTTTGTTAAAATTGGTATCGGTGCATCCCTACAAAAAAATCTCTCAAATGATGCTGTAAACTACATGGCCTACATGGGAATTAATTGATTTGAATACAACCACATACATTTCACTCAAGGATGGTGTTTTTTTTTTTTTTTTTATAATAATAAAGTTATAATACTAACTTTACAATTACATAATCATATTTCTACTCCAATTAATTTTTTGAAATATAAAAATTTAAATGGTCGGTGTCATCATCTTGACGGATTTATTCATATATGCATTAAATATTGAAGAGCATGAATTCTATTGACTGTGATCAAAATTCTCCTCTTTTCTCCTCTTTTTCTAGCTGACTAACGAGTAAAAACACCAGGTGTAAACGGGCCCATATTGTTTACAATCTGTTTTTTTTAGTCTTTCCGAGGTTGAAACACCGATTGAGCGATTACATGTGACTGATATGATACGGATTTCAGTATGTTGTACTGTATATTATACCTTCTGATGTTCATTCATGTTTTTTTGTTGCTGTAACGCATTAAAGATATCAGTTCGTAAAAATGAGAATCGATTAAAACCGAGAAATCAATAAAAAAAATGTTTACCCAGTTAAGTTACTATTTAAGAACACTGCAAATCTACCATTGGTTGGACAGATAGATCAAACTCACATCTGTGGTTGAGTCAGTGTTGCTTTGTCAGGTTGCTCAAACAAACAACCTGCAATGGCGGAATTTGAAATGGCATACTGGTTGCTATTATGCAATTCTGATTTCAACGTTTAATGAAGCTACACCGGCCCAGTGTTTACACTTTTAGGGGGACTCAACCTACAAATGTCTCATTCACAGTTGTCTTTACGGTCGAGAATACCAGATCAGTACTATTTAAAAGGCAGTTTGTTGCAAGCATAAATGTCACTGGATGCTCCTGTAACATATGGAAACTAGAGCGAGTTCTCATCAGTGTTGAAACTGTGGTGGGATGTTTCTGCAACAGATTAGCCCTGAGTCAGCCAGTGAGGTGAATGGGGTGAGTTTGTTTAGCATTGAGTAAAGACCTATTTAGAAACACACTCTCTGTGAGAGAACAGCAAGTAACAGCTTCCTGTCGGTTGGTCATCTGTTGAACATGTGAAAGCCATGTAAGACTGATGGCGGACAACTGTCAATCGTGTGCTTCAAAGATGTCTGTGTTGTATTTGGATTGTTCTGGGTGTGTTTTCCTGGCTTGAGTAGTTCAGTTAATCCACTGTAAATCACTTTCGGGTTAAGGGGATGTACCGGTCTAACAAGTTCGATCCTTGACCTCTTATATATGTTTCTCACATTCTTGACTGATGACGGCTGCAGGCCCCTCAGAAAAAAAACAACTAAATGTCAATCAACACCAAAACCAATAAGACCATGAACAGAGCAGCAGGTGAACAAGAGATGGAGGGGTGTACATAAAATGCAAACGGAAAGAAATGTTAGATAACATTTTGTGGCTGAAAACTGCATCCTGTGCAAGGCAGGAAACATGAATCAGGAACAATCAGCAACGACACCGTTTTGAGCAAAAGTTTATTTCCTAAGAAAAGTGATCTCAAGCAGAGATGTGTGTTCATACAATAGGAGGACTTGATGTGGTGCCTAGCTGGTGTAGATCACCGCAATGCCACTCAGGTCAAAAAACTGATCCTGAACCAATCAGTATCTAGAGAGACTGTTAGCGCTGCCTCTCTTTGACGTTAAAGCACTGATTCAGGGGCAGTTTCGTCTTCAGTTTACCATGAAAGCTGGTTTTCCTGTTTTGCCCTTATGGGTCTTTGTGTTGCAGTACCAGAGCCGTGTTGAGCATTGTTCATGCTGTTTCCCCTCTGACATTCCTGCGCTGATTTGAATCTGGGGCGCTCGCGGCTCTTCTCGCTCTCTTCTCTTCTCTTCTCTTTCTTTCTTTCTTTCTTTCTTCTCTTCTCTTTCTTTCTTCTCTTTCTTTCTTTCTTTCTTTTCTTTCTTTTCTTTCTTTCTTTCTTTCTTTCTTTCTTTCTTTCTTTCTTTCTTTCTTTCTTTCTTTCTCTCTCTTTCTTTCTCTCTCTCTCTCTCTCTCTCTCTTTCTCTCTCTCTCTCTTTCTCTCTCTCTCTCTTTCTCTTTCTTTCTCTTTCTCTCTTTCTCTTTCTTTCTTTCTTTCTTTCTCTTTCTCTTTCTTTCTTTCTTTCTCTCTCTTTCTTTCTTTCTTTCTTTCTTTCTTTCTCTTTAGCATGCTTGGCAAGACTGCAGTCTCTTTAGGGTCAGGTACAGGCAAATGGGTGCATTAGGACAGTCCCACTGTGGACTTCACTTTGGTCACAGTTTTCTTATTTAAAGGGATACTCCAGTCAGAAATTAAAGTTCTCTGAAAATGAAAATGCCATCACAGATGTATATGATTTTTTTTTTTTTTTTTTTTCTTCTGTGGAACACAAAGATAATCCATCTCTGGTTGATGCTTCAATGTTTTTACAATTCATTACGACGCTAATGTTAATGATTATGCATTGATGCTTAAAAATAAAAGAATAAAATGTACAAACCCGATTCCAAAAACGTTGGGACACTGTACAAATTGTGAATAAAAAAGGAATGCAATAATTTACAAATCTCATAAACTTATATTTTATTCACAATAGAATATAGATAACATATCAAATGTTGAAAGTGAGACATTTTGAAATGTCATGCCAAATATTGGCTCATTTTGGATTTCATGAGAGCTACACATTCCAAAAAGTTGGGACAGGTAGCAATAAGAGGCCGGAAAAGTGAAATGTACATATAAGGAACAGCTGGAGGACCAATTTGCAACTTATTAGGTCAATTGGCAACATGATTGGGTATAAAAAGAGCCTCTCAGAGTGGCAGTGTCTCTCAGAAGTCAAGATGGGCAGAGGATCACCAATTCCCCCAATGCTGCGGCCAAAAATACTGGAGCAATATCAGAAAGGAGTTTCTTAGAGAAAAACTGCAAAGAGTTTGAAGTTCTCATCATCTACAGTGCATAATATCATCCAAAGATTCAGAGAATCTGGAACAATCTCTCTGTGCGTAAGGGTCAAGGCCGGAAAACCATACTGGATGCCCGTGATCTTCGGCCCTTAGACGGCACTGCATCACATACAGGAATGCTACTGTAATGAGATCACAACATGGGCTCAGGAATACTTCCAGAAAACATTGTCGGTGAACACAATCCATCGTGCCATTCGCCGTTGCCGGCTAAAACTCTAAAGGTCAAAAAAGAAGCCATATCTAAACATGATCCTGAAGCACAGGCGTTTTCTCTGGGCCAAGGCTCATTTAAAATGGACTGTGGCAAAGTGGAAAACTGTTCTGTGGTCAGACCAATCAAAATTTGAAGTTCTTTTTGGAAAACTGGGACGCCATATCATCCGGACTAAAGAGGACAAGGACAACCCAAGTTGTTCTTAGCGCTCAGTTCAGAAGCCTGCATCTCTGATGGGATGGGGTTGCATGAGTGCGTGTGGCATGGGCAGCTTACACATCTGGAAAGGGACCATCAATGCTGAAAGGTATATCCAAGTTCTAGAACAACATATGCTCCCATCCAGATGTCGTCTCTTCCAGGGAAGACCTTGCATTTTCCAACATGACAATGCCAGACCACATACTGCATCAATTACAACATCATGGCTGCGTAGAAGAAGGATCCGGGTACTGAAATGGCCAGCCTGCAGTCCAGATCTTTCACCCATAGAAAACATTTGGCGCATCATAAAGAGGAAGATGCCACAAAGAAGACCTAAGACAGTTGAGCAACTAGAAGCCTGTATTAGACAAGAACGGGACA